>CM021729.1:4322077-4390207 GCA_011074415.1 Stictonetta naevosa | reverse complement strand
CTGCAGATCTTCTATGACCATCACTCTTATTCTGATATAAATAATGAACTAACCTTAATGTTGTAATCCCATTTTTCAGTTTTAGGTCCCCACATTTCTAACATTCCAAGTCACCTTGGAATTCTCAGTCTTTTCAGTGGTTGTTCAGAATACAAATATCACAAAATCCTTTCATTTTGGTACATTAGTCATCAAGATAAAACCACAGATATAGATGTGGGTAAAGGCAGAACATTACTGACCTCAGGTAGAATTTCAATGAGAATCAGAACAGAGAGGAAAAAAGATGGTATATGTGTTGTTGATACTCTCATTAATATAGAGAAAATGAAGATGTCCTAAATTATCAGTCTATTTTTAATCACTACCTAGACAAACAAAACCATATATTGAAGAAGCAGAAGGCTTACAACATTTTAATGGATAATGGCATTAAGAACTTTCTTAGAAATAGCTTACTATTTAATTAGTAATAGTTTACTAGTTAATTTCATATGCCATGGGATTTTTTATTACTGCTATGTGTTAAGTTTCTCTCTAAATATCAGTGTTTTCATAAAATTATTTTCTGCCAGAGATTTCAATACTATTAAGCTTTCCTGCTGTTTCTTTCTGTTTTTACTGTTTGAAGGAAAATAACCATTTCGACCCTGTTTTGATTTACTGAAACACACTTCAGGAGAAAATTAGGCATTCTATTCTCAAGGTTAAGGAACTCACTAATTACAAAAACAAAGATGATTTCTGCACTACTGTATAGGTTTGGCATAACATTAACCCTTTAATTTAAGTGTGAAGAGGGAATTTAAAAAATCTGATCAGAACTATTCTATAGCTTTTACAAATTTTATTTATCTATCTATCTATTTATTTATTTATTACTTTCTCTTTCCCTTATGCCCATTTTACCTGTACTCCATAAAAAACAGATTTTCTTTTATGGACATTCCATATTGAAAATGGCAGGCAATCAGAGCAAATATAAACTTCTTATTTTTATGTGTTGTTGTTCCAAAATTAGTAAAAGCCATGTTTGTGTGTGTGTGATACATCTGTAAGACATAAATGGTGCTAAGCTGACAGCCCTGGAGACTGAAGCGCTCTTTCTGACTGCAGTGCAGAGATACAGAGAGCTGAAGTTTACTTATCATGTTCTGGAAAACTACCAACACCTCAGACAGAGCATTGGAACAGATGGAAATTTAGTTTTTATTACCTCTATTTTCACCCTTGTTACTGAGACTGCTAGTGAAGATTTTCAGAAGTGAGTGCAATGACACTTTTAACCCTGTCCTATCTAACCATGGCTTCATACTCCAGATTCCACAGAGGGTGAAGGACAAAACACAACTGACTTCCCTGGACTTCAATACTACAGATACATTTCATCAAGGAATAAATCTTACATGCAATTGTCTCGAACTAGTTCCCTTCCAATTAAATCTAAAGGACCAAACCATAAGTTTTTCAGCTAGGAACAGAAAAACAGTAATTAATGAATTGAGATCTACGAGCCCTCCACAATTTTCACTTCTTCCTCTTCGGAGGTTCAAATATTTATCAAAAGATGTGCAAAAGCCTAACAAGAGGAGAGACATCAGATACAGCAGAGAAATACTTTGTGCCAAAATTCAAAACTACAGTAATGGTAAATACTTCTAAAGTCTTATACTGCAATTATCTAGGGGATGAAGAAAGATATTTTTTTGCAGCCACAACCATGTCTGAAATCCTGCCTGAGGTTTCCCAAAGCACTTTCAGCATCACTGATCACAAAGTGCTTCTGACCCATCCATGATCTCTATAACTCTATCATTTATTTTTATTTTATTTTATTTTATTTTATTTTATTTTATTTTATTTTATTTTATTTTATTTTTTTGCTGACAGATCATCACAATCACACTATTTTCAGGTTCTCTCTGTATCCTATGGGCACTTGCAACTTCCTCACAATGGTGCTGAGCTCTGCTCTCTGGGGACAGTGACAGGACCTGAGGGAATGGCATGGAGCTGGGACAATGTTATTAGGAAAGCGTTCTTCACTGAGGGGTGGTCAGGCACTTTAACAGGTTCTCTAGGGAACTGGTCATGGCATTGAGCTTGCTGGAGTTCAAGAAGAATTTGGATAACACTATCAAACATATGGTTTGATTTTTGGGTGGTCTTGCGCAGAGCCAAGAGTTGGACTTGATGATCCTTGTGGATCCCTTCCAACTTCGGATATTCTATGATTCCATGGTTTAAAAAAAAAAAAAAAAAAAAAAAAAAAAAAATCACGACCACCACCACAACAGCAACAACAACAAAAAACATATCTCATGCAGTCCTCAGTTTTAAGGATGGAAGAAATTGTGGACTGCAGAAATTACTAGAGTCTTAGAAACTAAGGCAAATTTTTAGCAATAATGTAAGAGCAGATTGATTAAGTCACAGTAAGGAAAGGAGTAGGAAAATTGTCTTTTAATGACAAACATCACTGAATGTAAAGACACTTCCTCAGAGGAGATGCAAAGCAATTTCAAAATTTCAGTCACTAGCTGTATATGACAGGACTACTCAAAGGAACTACTCAGATGGTGGCCCATGGTGTTGATGAATACTTTGATAAATATTACATTGTTAAAACATGCAAACACCTCTCCCAAAACAAACAAACATAACCAACAACAGCAATGAAAACAACACATTTGTGTCAGTTTTGTACCATGAAAAAAAAAAAAAAAAAAAAAAAAGACAAGATATTTTTAGACATTTTTCTTTATTAATCTCTTGGACAGTAGTAGGTGGTAAAATTGAGATAGACATGGAAACAGAGAGAAAGAACATTTCTTGAGCAATACAGAAAATAAATGTAGTAATGACAAAAATGATCCCCATCCTTTTTACACTTTGAAATAACACCTATCAGGAAAAAGTGGATGAAGATGTTAAGCTGAATCAACCCCAATACTGATTAACTGAAAAAAAAAAAAAAAAAAATCATCCTCCCAGCCTATGTCCAGAGTTCTGATCTGCAAAATTGTGTGATTAATTCTACTAATGACTTAAACAAATAAACCTGAATTCCAATTTTAAATATTTTGAGTTGCAACTGTAGTAATGTGTTTTGATGTCAGTTTATCATAGGTAACTTCTTATTCCTTCTTGCATTAACTATGATATATTAACCAATTTACTCAGAGATTTAGAAGCTGCTATTAACTTTTTATACTATAAAATTTGGACACTATGTATGACAGAAAATTCCAGAATGCATTAAAAAAAACAGAGATATTTTCCTTTATTTATTTATTTATTTATTTATTTATTTATTTATTTATTTCAGGTTGATTTGTCTGGATAAAGGTTTTGGGGCTTTATTTTATTTATTTATTTTTGCTTGCCAAGACTTCACAGCTTAAACATCATTGTATGTGAAATTAACATGCTGCTATTCTTAGACAAGTTGTTTGATTTGGATAAAAACAGATCTTTCTAACTTCCAGAAAAAAAAAAAAAAAAAAAAGATAATTAAAGTGACTAAAACTGATTTATCTGTCATGCTTTTATTTGTGACACCATGATGAGAAGTAATTAAATTCTGGCAAAACTTCTTATTTCAAATAATTTGAGCTATTACTGCAAAAACATACAAGAAACTATCCTTGCTATGAGAAATTCACATTTTTTTTATGTAAACAATGCACTCAGTAAAGGTTACCTCCTATATTAATCTGCTACTTTTCCAAGGGACTTTCATTTTTACAAAGTTGCTCATTACTGTCTCAATTTCAGGGAAATATCTTTGCTCAAGTGCAAATTAACTTGAAGAACATACATTAGTTCCACTCTAATTAAGCCTATGCTTAAATAGCTTCCTGAACTGGAACTGTAGTAAATAATATATAAAAGTTAGGATGAAATGTTGATTTTGCTCATGTAAAAATAACGGCATGTATATAAAAAAGATACCTTCCAATTGCACACAGTTCCTTTATATGTATATGTGTCCCTGTGGAGAAAATGGGAGGATAACTCTTGAGAGATGGGAGGTCACATTGCTTCAGGCATAGATGGTGGAGAGGCAAAACTGTTCCCAGTTAGTACTGCCTCGTGTGTCACATTCATGCCTTTCCCCTGTTTGTATTAAAAACAGGATTACGACTGGCTTGTGCATGGTGTGCAACAGGAATATTCACAGACAGGACGATGAAAATTGCAGCAAATAAACTGAAAAAATAAAAAGGGATTTTGCAATCAGGCTCTTGGAGCACTGCCCCTGGAGCAGGACAGAAACCAGAGTGAGTCACACAAAGCCCCTTTTCCTGCTGCTGAAAACTGAACTATGGAAGTCCTTAAGGGATAATTAGCTTTCTCACAAATCTTGCTTTCCAGCAACAGAATCTGTA
Source organism: Stictonetta naevosa (assembly GCA_011074415.1). Lineage (NCBI taxonomy): Eukaryota > Metazoa > Chordata > Aves > Anseriformes > Anatidae > Stictonetta > Stictonetta naevosa. The sequence goes on along the minus strand of CM021729.1, from coordinate 4,385,816 downwards.
CACGCTTCTACCTAAGCCCTAGTCACCCAATAAAAGATACCACTGTGGGCTTCCTTGCAAGCTGTACAGTTTTGTGTGGTCACTATGTAACCAATGGGTTTTCCTCTGAGAATAATGCTCTGAGTCACCCAACTGCATTTCTGAATTTACAAACAAGCTCTACCCTAGGCAGTATGCTTGTGAAGGTAGTTTTCCAGCAGCATTTGCTTGCTTTAGTTAGAAAGAAAGATCCCACTAGTGTGGCTGTCAAATGAAAAGTCCTTAAAAGTCTTTGCAAATAACCTCTAAATTTCTAGACCAAGCAGACAAATCTGAGTCTAAATTCACCTTGAGAGGCAAACTAGATTAATTCTAGAGGTGAGAGAACATCTCTGCAGCTTTGCACCTCTCCTCCAAGGTGTTCTTCTGCTGGAGTAAAAAACATGGCCACATAAAGTCAGATTTTGGGAGGGAGGTGTTGGTTAATGTCTCAACATGAGCCAGCAATGTGTGCTTGCAGCCTGGAAAGCAAACCATATCTTGGCCTGCACCAAGAGCAGTGTGGCTAGCAGGGCGAGGTAGGGCATTCTCTCCCTCTGCTTTGCTTTTGTGAGTCCTGCTCTGGGACCACCAGAACAAGAAGTACATGGAGCTGTTAGAGTGAGACCAGAGGAGGACCACCAGGGTGATCAGAGGGCTGGAGCACCTCTCCTGTGAAAACAGACTGAGGGAGCTGGGATACAATTAGCCACGAGCAGACTTCCAGTACCTAACAGGGACCTACAAGAAAGCTGAGGAGGGACTCTGTCAGGGACTGTAGTGATAGGACAAGGGGAGTGGCTTTAAACTGAAAGAGGGGAGATTTAGATCAGATACTTAGAATAAATTCTTTACTATGAAGGCAGTGAGGCACTGCAACAGGCTGCCAAGAAAAGCTGTGGATGCCCCATCCCTGGAAGTGCTCAAGACCAGGCTGGATGGGGCTTTGAGCAATCTGGTCTAGTGGGAGGTGTGCCTGCCCCTGGCAGAGGTTGTGACTGGGTGTCTTAAAGGTCCCTTCCAACCCAATCCTTTCTCTGATTCTATGATTCTGTGATTCTTATGAAATGAGAAGGACAAAATCTCTGAGGTGGAGGAGGGTGAAGAAAAAGTAGGTGGAAGTAGCAGGTACAGGGAGCCTTTTAAAACAATAAAAAGTCTGCTGTTGTTTAACATTCCTAGCTGTGATGTGGCCTTGCACCACCATCCTTAGTGTATACCCTTCACTACAAGTCCTGTATACTTTGGCTACAACCAGTTAGTTGCCTTTATTGTATTTATTTATTTATTCTATTTATTTATTTATTTATGAAGTTTAGCTCTTGGTTCTCTGCTGTTACTGTTCTTATAGAGAAGCTTGTTATCTGCATTTTAGTCCACATCAAATGTCTTCTGCTCTGTGTTGAATGGATTATGGAGTTTACTGGATATTTCCAGAGAGGTAGACAAAATTATGAATTGAGAAATGAGCCAACTGTTTTATTACAGTTGTTTATGTGTCTGACTGCATTTATTGCAGCCTGGGTAATATGAACCTGTGGTTTGTGTGTTGTCTTGTTGTAGTTGTAGTTGTTGTTGCGTGTTTATTTTTGAAATATAAAGCATGATAATGACAAAAAGGTAAACAATATGTAAACAAATATTTGCTAGAGACAGAAGAATTAAAAATAGAATTTCATTCCAAGAGACAACAACTGCCAGATTGACTCTTACAATCGCATTGGCACAGAAAAGCACACAGGGGTGGGGTTTGGGGATTAATACTGAAAGATGACATTTAAGTGATATGCAGAAGGTTTCTCAGGATAGAGAACAGTATGAAAGAAATGTCAAAAAAATCAAAATCAATTAAAAATAAGTAGAAATTGAAAGTGTAGAAGAACATATCAGAATCCAGATACATATTTTGGTAATGTAGAAAGTGATTATCAAATGTTTGACAGTTTTCTAAAATAATAAAACATCATGACAACTTCAGTGATTATAGTTCCAAATATTCTGACAACTGTCAGAGATCCATCAAAACAACAAAAATGTCTCACTTTATTCAGACTTTGAAGAGCAAATGAAAAATATCATATTATATCATATGGGTAAGGCAGTATGTAGAGAAGAGAATGTGAGTGACAGTGGCAACTCCTTAAAAGCATAGTTCAGTTTCATCATGCATTCATGCTAGCAAAATATAACTGTGTGAATGCCAGGGAAAATGAACAGCCATGATGACGTCAAGATGGATGAATGAATTCATCTCAAACTTCAATGCATCATTCAAATGGTTTTGAAGAATTTTCTCTTCTCTGCCATATTCTTCTTTGGCTTGTTTCCATTAAACATATCACTATGTTTTTTGTTGTCTTTTAGGGTAAAGCTGCCAGAAAACCTCTGAGATATAGCTCACTCCAGTCTTCAGAAAAGACTACTTTCAGAATGACTGTTTATTAGATTTTATTCATTAGAAACCAAAGGCAAGTTGAGTTTGCTTTAAGATTCTAGTCTGGACTTTGCAGCAACAATAATGACAGAAAGAATCAGGTTAGAATCTCAAATGAAAGGATAATTAAAAACAATTTTCTTAAGCTCATCCAAATGCTGCTTTATAAAGGCAAGGAAGATTTTTGACCATGCCTCCTTCTAGAGTTGACATAAATATAGACATCTTCATGGGAAGATTCATCTCATTTTATAATATGTCTAAGACTCAGGATATTTCCTGTAGCTCTCCACTGATTTACAGAGGACTCATTTAGTCTAATCACTTTAACATGTCTAAAGTTAACTCAGGTTAATACTATTCTTTGTCAGTAAACAACAGAAAACGTATGTCTTTTGACTTAGTTTGAAAGTTGAGAAGAAACAACAGAACTTTTCAGTTTCTGTGTACTGCACTGGCCTAATAAATGGGAAATGAGGCTTCAGCATACAAATTCTTCCATCCTAATGTCCTTAAGTAGAAGCAGAACTGATTGCACTAAAGGATACTTATACATCTGAGAGCAGTTTTAATCCCCAAAACAGAGGAATTCATCCTGATAGTAAGGTAAGAAGTTCAGTATACTGCCGTTACATGACTAATACAAATAACAGAACATATAGTAAACAGTGTTTCATTGTTACGCACTAGAAAAAGAAAATAAAATATAATGTCATATTCTGTAACTATTTCCAGTGTCTCAGCCAGGCAACAGAAGGTATAGACTTGTAATGTCTGAAATATACTGAAGAGTAATTCATACAAAAAAGACAAAACAAAAACAAACAAAAAATAAAAACAAGAAAAACAAAAAAACATTGGCACATTAGCAGTCTCAGATGCAGACATTTCAAGGTTTTAGCCAATACAAAACTAGATCTAGTAGTAGCCAACATGACACTAGAGCCACTGTCAAAATGAGAAATCTAGAAATTGATGCGGACAGTATCTTATAACCAGTCATTTAATCTCAAACAAATTCCAGAGTAAAACCTCATCTAAGTGAGAATATTCTTCAGGCAGCTGCTTCAGGTCATGAGAATATATGGAGCTACTGAAATCCTGATTCAAGAATTACCTTATGGTGTAATAAACACTTTGGAAGAAAATATAATAAATTGTAAGTATGCAGTAAGCACCTGTAATTAATAAGTGCACCAAATAGATACTGCTTCATGTTAAAGACAAATTTCATATTGATTTTACGTTTCATACTGAAGAAGAGAAGTTGTAGGGGGAGGGAGAAAGAAGGAAATGCTTTCAAAAGCCCTGTTCCTGCTTAGATTTGTGCTTGAAGCCAATAAGACAATTCATCTGTGGAAGAGTAAACAAGTGCATAATTCTTTTCAGGACCAAGACTGTACTGGCAAAACTAACAACTGTGATGACAGGCTTCCCAGAGAGGCCAAGAGCTGAATGAAGCGTGAGCTGCCCTCATAACCTTAGCCTCAATGGGCATCAACATGCTATCCATGGATTTGAATGAGCCCATAGTTTATTCCTCTAGGATCATATATAGCATATAGAAAAAAGTGTTCCATGAAGGATATGCAATTTTTATGTAGGTAGAATTTCCATAGGGGTTCTCACATCCACATATCGTTTGAAAAAAGCAGCTAGAAAGTATTTCAGCTCAGAGCTACAGCACGTTGTTCAAAGGAGCTCATTTATTTAGTTCCCCATTGAATTACTGAATGTAATATATTGCAATGGTCAGTAGGCAGGGCGTTCTGGATAGTTTTTTCAAACAGTCTCTCAGCATTGCTACATGTTTTTGTTATAAAATATTTTAATTAAAAACTGAAATTTAGATTTAGTTTGGTGTGAATTCAAATATGATCAGTTTATTATTGTATTTTTAAAGATTAAACTGTTTTGATTAGAAAATATTTAACCATTATATAGCTTTTAAACCTCAGTAAGTGCTATCTGGGGTAAAGTTACAAAACAGAGCTGAAGTGAAAGTATCTATTGTACTTCACATCATCATTAAATGTTTCTGAAACTCTAAAGACATTTAAACAGACATATAGCCTATATTTATCAATCTAAAGATTTTAATGTCAGAAGTCACTGAAATTCAAATGGCATCTAATCAGGCACTTAGTGGTCTATTTCACATCAAAGAGCTATGGGATAAAATATATATAATACTTAAATACTTCTTAGAGCAATGGCTAAAAAATCAAAAGATGAACACAGATGAACACCTTAACCACTCATGCCCATTTACTTTCCTAGCCAATCTCTAAATTCAGGACAGAATAAGGTCTGAGAGGGCTAGATGCAGCTACAGGATGGATAGATTAAAGGGAATGGAGGATGGAGGAAGACTCACTACCAGCTTGGATATGTTCTATGACAATATGCTGGGACTGAGGCAGCTCTCCTATGAGGAGAGCCTGATTGACCTGGGTCTGTTCAGCCTGGAGAAGAGGAGGCTTTGGGGGATCTTATCAATGTCTGTAAATACCTGAAGGGAGGGTGCAAAGAGGATGGAACTGGCCTCTGCTCAGTGGTGCCCCGTTCCAGGACAAGAGACAATGGGCACCAATTGGAGCACAAGAAGTTTTGTTTAAAGATCAGGAAGCCCGTCTATGCTGTGCAGATGATGGAGCACTGGCACAGGCTGCCCAGAAAGGCTGTGGAGTCTCCTCCTTGGAGATCTTCAAAAGTCATCTGGATGTGGTCCTGAGCACCCTGCTCTGGGTGGCCCTGCTTGAGCATCAGATTTGGACCAAATGACCTTCAGAGGTCCCTACCAACATTAAGTGTTCTGCCATTTGGTGATTCTGTGAATATGTGTTAAGATTTTATTATTATTATTACTTATTTTTCCCACAACTCTTTCACAGTTGTTCCCCTACATTGTTTAAGAAAAAAAAAAAAAAAGAAAAAAAAAAAGAAAGATAATGTTTATTCTTTAGGCTGATATAATTAAAACTTGTTTTAGGAAGGTATGCAGACAAACCTATTTCTTGAGACATTATAAATGACAGGTATACTTAAAGACAACAGTAATTTCACTGAAGCCATCAGAAAATAAAAACATTATTTAAAAATAAGCTTGCTGTTTTATTTTCAGTAGTGTTCCTCCTAACACAAAATTTTAATTGCAGATTAGATTTATTCTTGTAGTCCTGTTGATAGATTTGAGGCGAGCGACATACATCATTAATTGTATTGTGTATTGGATTGCATTTCAAACAAAAGCTTTGTCTGACTGAGCTCCTACAGACTGCCTAATTGTTGCAGAATTGTCATTAAATGGAAATGATGCCAGCGAATGTTGAACTTAATGTTATGTTTCCAAATACCATGAATAATATTACAGTGCCTTTAATGATTTCCATAGGAGAAAAATGTCATTAAGCAAAGCAACAATATTAGCCCTGGTGTCCTGGCTGAATTCCAGTCTGGCTAATTGCATTCTGATACCTACCATTTCTCAGTAGTTTGAGCTGGGTACATTTGTGTTCCTCGGTGTTTGATCATTGATATGTTAATGCTGTACATTGTAAGCTCATTGCTGTATGCCACCCCAGAGTTTGCTGGCTACCATGCTTGAACATTCAAGCTCTGTTAATTAAAGTCCTAACTACAGTACAAGACCCTGCAAAGATTCCTTTCACTCTACCTTCCCACATTTCATAAAGTTTCTTAGGTAGTGTTTAACCTAGTAGGTAAGCATAGATAAATTTATTTCAGTGTTTGTTAAATGTACAACACAACCTCAAGTCCCACTTCTGAAATAATGAGCTGCTGAAGTCTATTAACACATGTTTAAAGCTGAGCACAGAGATGATTGTTTTAGTTTCAATCAGAAAGGCACTCTGAACAGTATTTCCTAAGCATCTCCACTTACACAGCTTTGCTTTACATTGTGCAGTGGTCTAAGAACGTGACCCAAACTTTGGATGAGAGTTAAGTGAAGATATGCTCCAGAAGCACACCTCATACACTTCAGCACCTGAAAAGCATTCAAACAATGGCCCTGGAGTAGAGCTAATCCAAAATTCAATTCCTGAAATGTGGACTTCAGAACAAACTGACGTGTACTATAGCTCTGCTTGAGATGGTTCATAGTACTTGCTTATGTAGACATAGTAATATTCAGATGCTTTATTCAAATTGGAAGATCTGAACTGTATTATTTTACTATTCTTAAAGTATGTGTTTTCCACAACTCAAAGTACAGATCACAGAATATTTCAGAAAACCATTCTGACTTTGTCACATTTGTTAACAGTGGCAGAAGAAAAAAAGATAGGGAGGAAGAGTCTGAGACCTAAATCCTAGCTCATCCTAGCAAACAATCAGAAACATGATTCTGAATTGCCTTGATACACATTCAGGCAGGATTTCCAGTGCCAGTCCTATATAACAACTTTTTGTGCATCTGTCACATCTCAAAGACATCGTGTCTGGTATCATTCTCAACAGCCTCCCCAAACCCCTTCATTTTGAGGGCCATTTGTGATATCCAATTCAGACATTCATACACATTAATTTTCACATCTGAAAAATCAGACAAGAGCAACAAGAAGCATCTAAAGCATTTAAATATGGCATACATTTTTATTTGCATTGACACTGATTAAATATAAACACTCATTAAAATATGAGATCAGAAAGAGGTAATGCCAAAAAAACTGGAAGAGAGTCTTTATATCACTTAGTGAATTCAGCATTCCTGTAAACATTATCTACAGATAACTCTTAAGTAAATCAATCACATACCATTTTTCTTGGGATCAGGTGTTCTCTCAGTTGAACAACTGAATCCATGTCCTTTCCCTACCTGGTATATAAAGTACCCCACAGGCTGCACATATTGGGCTGCATGTTGTACACGGCATTGTTTAAGGTCTCAAGATGAGTGATAAGATGAAACTGGATTGTCATCATTAAAGTTTTGTCACAGTCTGATTTAGGAAGAAAGTCAATGATCTGGAAACAGATGTGAAGCTTTAAACATATATCATCAGATCTTCAGAACTAATTTCAGGCTTAATACTGCCTTGGATTTTCTTCTGATAGAAGAGAGAAGACAATGAAATGGGGAGAAGAGTGACAGGATAAGTGGAAAAGAGAAGACAGGATCATGTGAGTATAGATGCTAATGAACTGAAAAACACCATTTTATTAAACTGTAATGTGCGTCTGCACAGAAGTCAATCATTTGAAAGCAACCATAGCATATATAAAGAGCCTTTTAAGATTCCCATACAGGAAGTCTTTTATTTTACCTTTCAAAGTTTCTGCTTAAGATGAAGAATATTTATTATTCTGTGTCTGGTTACACCAAAGCCATTTCTAACACAGTCTCCCTCCAACATACACACATCATTACAAACAGGAGGAAGGGGAGAGGAAGCAAAAAGAAAAGAGTGAGCCAAGGTTATTCTAGACTCTGAGAGCACCACAGTCAATGCCCTAACAGACACAGAAATTAAATGCTTTATGGTGGTTGTGGCTGAATAGAGATAAAAGTGAATTCAAGTCTTGCATGTCCCAGTCTTATCCAAAAACTATGATAACATAGCCACTGGCTTCTCAAGCAAATATAATCTCATATGTATTCATCTATTTAACTAGATTTTTTTTTGATTTTTTTTTTTTTTTTTCCAGTCTGTTTGAGAAACCTTTAATTAAACCTAGCATATTTATGAAAATGATCTGAATTTAATGGTTGGTAACTTCCTTTTTTTTTTTTTTTTTTTTTTTTTTCTGAATCCTGACAGAATCTATTTCCATATTGGAGGACATATATGTAGCTTCAGAAGAAAGTCATGGGGTTCCTTTCCAAGTAAAAGGGAGAAACATTTGGATATGATTGGCCAAGACTACTTTCAGATCTATAACATATAAATGAAATGTACTGCTAAATCCTTAATTTATTACCTATCCCAGTGTGTAGATCTTTGAATAAACCTCATTTTGTGCTCATAATTCTCAGTAGTGCTGTACAACATATGCTACAGAAGTCCCTGAGGTAGCCAAAACCAAGCCAAAATCAGCAGAGAAGTGTCTTACCTGTCTGAACTCTTCAAGATCTGTTTTGTTTCCCACCAGCACCAAGGGGATGTCATAGGTATGCCGGACACGATAAATGAGTTCTTTAAACTCAGCAGCTTCTTGAAAGGATTGACGGTCTGTGATGGAATAGCAGATAATGAAGCCTTCTCCACCTCGCATGTATTGGTCCCTCATGGCTGTGAATTCTGCCTGTGAAATAAGAACATGTTCAGTAATTTGGCAGAAAAAATTATCCCTCTGCAAATAACAGACTTGCTTTAAATTTCCTCCATCCCCCAAATAATTTCACATTGATTGTTTTACTGTTTTAAATAGTTCTTGCTGAAATTCATGCATCCTTCTGGGTCATTATCCTAGATAATATACCAGCAGGATTTCTCTTAGGACATTTTTTTAATTATTATTTTATTTATTTATTTATTTATTTTTACCTTTTCCTATCAGGAGAACTTTGTCTTCTAAGAAGATCAACTTATCATACCAGTGCCTGCATACAGAAAACACTGTTTTATGTAGTTCTAGAACCTTCTGCAGCCCTTCTGGTACACATAGATGACTAGCAATTCAATGGATGCTAATAGGTGTGAAAGAAGAACTATATTACTATCTAGGGATGGGAGATAGTTACAAACTCTTTATTATGCACTCAGTTCAGAAGCTCAGTAATATCAAAACCATTTTCACTGACTCCCACCAGCTTTGGAAAAATGCCTAGTAAAACAGAAACATAATCTACAAAAAGTTCTGCTTTTTCAAATGCTCACAGAGGAGCTGGGGTATTTAGTTCAGAGTGGAATAATACCATTAAATCATAATGAACAATTTTGAATGGAGGGATAACTGGCCCAATTTTCTCCTCCTTCATTTTCCTATATTTTTGTATACATTTTGAGTTAGGAGTATGGTTTTCAGATTTATTTAACAAATACTACATTCTAGAAAAATCAAGGTTTACTTTTTAAAAACTAGTCCCAGACACTGTAGCTCGAGAATATGTTTTAAAGACAGTTTCTTTTTAAAGTTTGTTTGCTCTTCTTGATCACAACCTAGAATAACCCAATGCCATGGCAACAGTCAGTCGGGATCAGAATCCTCCTGACAGAATCAGCTCTCCAGAGATATTAAGATGCAGGAAGGTCTGATAAAGCAAGGCATACACATATCAACATTGGACCATTTCTATGAGCAGCAGGATTCAATATCAAGTCCAGTATTTTTTACTCTGTTGAGAATTTAGGTGTGGATTTTAAAAAGAGTTTAGGCTATATATATATCTTCAATTCGTCCTAAAAATTGAAGGGAAATGGATTGCTTATGCTCTTTTAAATGTCCCAGCCTTAAATCTTTCTCAATAGTCACTCATGTTGATTGATAATGCTTCCTGTGAATAGACTTTTGTGTTGACCATTATCATTTATTCATGATGTATCTTTTACCCAGGGGCTTTCTTATATATCATTCAAAATACTTCACCTGCTACAGGAAGAAGTTCATAGACTAAGCTCCAAAATAGCAGACTAATAGGCAATTTAAGGGTAAGATTCTGCTTTGAGCTTACTCTGAATTTCAAAATGTCTAAACTCACACCAATCTCATCCCAGGAATGTTTATTATCTGCCAAGCTATAGCAGATATAGGCCATGTTCTGTTCCATTCTCTTGAAAGTGGATGTGGGGCAATGGTGGGTAGAATCACAGAAGACATCTAGCCAGAAGGGATCTATACTTTGTTGATTTGGGCAAGACAATGAATGGAGATCTGGTCTCTGTTTCTGGGTTGTTGCCTCTCAACCACATTAGATAGCCCCTGGATCAATAACCAAAACAATAACAAACTGGAGACCACACTCAAAGTCTCCAAGTTATAGACGGGTAGTGTTAATTACTAAGCACAGAAACATACTCCCCCTCACTCACCCCCTGACTTTCCTGCCAAGACAGGGTCTCTCCACCAGCCTTCCTGAGTTTCTTCTCTTTCCATCATCACCTAAACCTATTCCATTCCATGATTAGTGGGGTAGACTCCTTTGCAGTAGGAGCTAAACAAGGCCATGATGCCTTCCTTCAGACTGAACACACAGTGAAAATCTTATGTGGAATTGAACTTGTGGATTAAGGCTCTTGAATTTAGCCATCTACATGCAGTTGTAGGCCACAACCTAAGCTCCCATATAGATAATGGGAAAATTAAGGCTCTTGAATTTAGCCATCTACATGCAGTTGTAGGCCACAACCTAAGCTCCCATATAGATAATGGGAAAATGGAAAACTGGTCAATATAATTAATGGACTACAGATTGCTTCCACTGACAAAAAAAAAAAAAAAAAAAAAAAAAAAAAACTGTTTTTCCGTTTTATCTGTTTTGGGGTTTAGAGGGAGCTGAATATTTAGATTACTAGACAGAACCTCTAGGTCCCATGTAGACACATGAAGTAGATGTTTTGTTATATAACTTAAATCACAGCCCAGATGTTCTGTATTCCTGGGTTAGAACATTCATAAATCTACTATTATAACACTAGACGATTATTTCGCACAGCCTTTTACAAGGAATGAGCCCTACTCCGTGAGGTGATCCACCTCCAGGAAGTGCTCTGAGCTTTTTACACTCATTTATAGCTGCTTGCAGTGAAAAAAAGAATGTATTAGGACAAATATCCCTGTTTAAGCTAAACACTGCAAGTGACCTGCTGCAACATGAGGACTGCCTGGATCACTCACCAGGAATGCTCAGTGGCTTTCCTTAAGTACAAGGAGAATCTGGATTTACACACTGTGAATTATTCCGAAAGGACAAAATGCTCAGCTTATAGGCATCACCATTCTCGAGCTGAAGAGATTTACCTACACATTCTGCTTCATGCCTGGGCATAATTATGACTTTAAATATATGAATGAATTCGCTTTTTCATTTTTTCATTATGACATGTTATTGCAGTTGATGTGTTAGACTAAACAGCCAGAATACCTTAGTGTCATGCTTGCAGTGATTCATTTTCAGATGCATTGATTATTCTATGCAAACTGGATTTGGGACATCCACTTAGTTTTCTATTAACTTAATTAGAAATTTCTTTTCTTAGTTTTGATGTTGATTTTCACCTCTTAGCTGTTCCCCTTGGCATGACTGCTCATTACAGACTCAAGGACTCCAAGGTTAAACATAAATAAGCATTTTCTTGGATTTTTATTTATTTTTGTATTTATTTATTTACGTTCTGAAAACCCCAACATAGTGATATATATTAGGAAACAGAATAAATACAATTTTCAATAAACCTGCTGTAGCCCTTGCAATAACTATGCTCATTATACGTACAAGACAAAGGAGTAAGAAGCAATTAAAGCTGTTCAATTTTTAGTTCAAGATATATTTCATAGTTTACACTTACTAAAATCCAAGTTCACCTGGGTTTTGTGGATGTTCAATGACAGATGAAGATGGACCCAAAGGTTTTACATATTTTTCAGTGTTTTATTTTCCATTTTTGACTGGTTGTCTTATAAAATAAGTGGCATTACATCTGTGCACTTGGCACACAAATGTCTTCTTTGTTTCCTTCTATAAAAGTGGCTTTTTTTCAAAAAAAAATATTCAGGAATAGTACTTGATACATTTTTTTTTTTTACTCAATAGGGGAAAAATATAAAACATTCCCCAGTCAGTAAATATCAAGGGGAAGAGAAAGAAGAAAATCACACCTCCTCAAAAGGAAATCAATTCTAAGAATTAAAGTGAAGATTTGTCATGCTTATAGCACTTCACAATTTGACATCAGTCTATAGCATTCTCTTGTGTAGCATTCTCTATGACTAAGGCTTAACTGAAAAGTAAGATAAGAAATCTTTTGAAACAAAATCACCTTCCTCCTTTGGAGAGATGCTCTACTTAAGAACAAGAATCAAGTTTGTATAGAAACAAAATAAAATCTTTTAAAAGTTAAAAGAAAGCAGTATAACTTTTCCATTTTTCCATTAAAATTGAAGTAATAAATAAATAAATAAATAAATAAATAAGTTACTAATCCTCATGTGAAGCCTATCTGTAGAAGAAAGTTAACAAGAAAATTTGAGCATGTCCCTCCTAAATGTCCCTGATGTCTATTCCAGTTGCCCTTATCAGTTATAGGGCATCTCATGTGATTTTGCAAAGTTCATAGATTGGACTTACAATGATATAGCACAGACCCCTCCACATGCTCAGTCGCATCCGATTCTGTTGCATTAAATGACATACACCCAGGTGAATTAATTTGTCCTTTAATGATCTAAGGGTACATGCGTATATGTATCTTCATCAAAATTTCCTATGAGGCAGATGAGGCAGTAAAGGCTGGGATAGAGAAAGTCCTAAATGTTTTCGTTTGTTGTGCCATCAGTAGGCTACTAGCTCTTTTCAGCAGCAGCCACAAATTTATCTCAGACTTTCTTAAATTGTCAGTGTACCTGTAGAAGCCAAGCTCTTTGTCTTTCACATCTCTCAAAAGCTTCATCTCCAGCAACACTTTCTCCTTCCTAACATGCCCAAGAAATACTTCCATATCCATCCTTGGGTGGCTGTCCCTGCTTCCACATTTTTAATATAATTTTTATATTTTTTTTTAATTTATTTTCATTCAAGCTGAGTGAGCAAACACTTTCTTTTTATATTGGCCTTTAGGAGAACGACTTAGTGTAGAAGAAAATACTTCTCCTGTAGTTTCTCTCTGTTATCCTGATTTATCTTCTTTTATCCTGCTTTTCATAACAAACAAGAGGGTTTTTTCATAAAGAGCAATGTTTTTAATTAGTTTTTAAATTAATCCTTTTTAATATAAATAGGACTGATATGATTATTTATTTATTTAATGTTCATTTATTCATTTATTTATTTATTTACTTATTACAGTTTGAAATCCTGTCCAAGTGAGATCAATTTTGTATTGTCTTCAGAAGAGGAAGCAACAGCACTGGGTAACAAAGCAGACTACTCTTAGATGTACATGTCCTTATGAAGGACTAGCTTACTGTTGACTACCAAACCTAACCAATGCTCAGCTCAGGACAACCTCACCTTTTTGACTGAAGTAATCTAGGATGTCACAAAAGTTCACTGTAGGTTTGTTTGCTTCTTTACTGTCTCCTAAGCATTTCCTCCTGAACAGCATTGGACAAAGAGTGATGGGCCAGAAAAGCTTTCACCCAACTCAGAATCATTACACAAGCCTCGCCAGCACCAAGGAAATAGGAAAAAAAAGGCTGAGGGAAAGAAATAACCAATAATAATAATAATAATAATAATAAAAAAAAAAAAAAAAAAAAACGGGCTATGAGTAGGAGGTCACTTAAAGTGTCGCTTCTATTTCACTGTGTGGCATGGGTTTGAGAAGGAAACACAGTGCAGTGCTTGGAAGTGCAGTCCCCCTCCACACTCCTCAGAAGTACAGCGCTTAGAAATTTAAAGATGCAGCACCTCAGAAAAGAAGGTGTCATGTTTTTCAAACTACACACACACTCCACACATTTTGATGCCTTTTCTGTTTTTATGATCTTGGCTTGTATCTCTGGAAGAGGTCAGAGTCTCCCCAGGGAGGCCATCCTCACAGTTTGAAAAATGCCACTTTCTCTATCTTCTTGTCTTGTGTTCTGCTTGACTTTAGAACTAGGAATCTGCTAACAGATGTTCTTAATGAAAGCTGTCTTCCTGATTACCACAGGGGTCATTCTTGTTATGAAGTGTTTTTTTGTTTTGTTTTTTTTTTACATTTCTAGTGACCACCAAGGGGAGGGGGGTGTTCTTCGAAACAGGCAGAATATTGTTCATCTATAACAATGAACAAACAAGGATAAAATGAACAGAAAGGACATAGGAAACTCAGCAGGGAAAATAAATCCTTCAAATAGTGAGTGAAAGAATCAAACTTAAAGACCATAAACCATAAAAATATTATGTGAAAATATATTGTTCTCTCTTTCTTTCTGTTTTCCTTTTTCTTTTTCTTTTTCTTTTTTTTTTTTTTGAGAGAGAGAGAGTTTGAGTTGAGAGTTTCTTCTATCTCAGAAAAGTTCTTTGTGAATATGGTCAAAGATTAAGTTTTAGCAGCAAATGATTTCTCAAAGCCAAAGTGCAACCCGCCCATATCTCTCTGTTAACAAATTCTCTCACACAAATAAACATCACAGCTGACTTCCTTGGGATTACATATCCTTCATCTGGCACTGCTTGTAATATAGTATGTATTTCTTTTCTTTTACATCCTGAAACAGATTCATCTAAAGAAAACGCACTGGTGAGAATTATAATGATTTTATTTTATTTTATTTTAAAACTAGTTTTAGTGTAGTGGTTTTGTTGTTGTTGTTGTTGTTGTTATTGTTTTCTTTCATGTGAAAGCTTGTTTGTGAAAGCAAACTGTAAGAAACCTGCAACCATTATAGTTTAATTGAGAAAGCTTCCAAAAAGGAAGCTGGGGTCAAATATTATATCTTATAACCACCATAATATTGTTACTGAACTAGATACAGGAGATGGGATTTGTTTCATCTGATTTCTGCTACTGAAAATGCAGGCACCTATTCCACAGCAGTCTTCAACTTCCTCTCTGCAGTCAAGAGAGAGATGATCAACTCCAGTGAGTAATTCACTTTCAGAGAAGTATTCAAGAGATCAGGGATGACTTTTCCTCTGACCTCCCTCACTACCTCAGCTGTGGATTGTTAACAGAGACAAAATACCCATGCCAAACTCTGAGATACCCACAATAACAGCCACAGTCCTCATCCAGTCACTACCCTTTGTGCATTTGGATGATAAGGCTTGTCTTCTTGTTCATTTTATAGTTTTTATTTAGTTTCTGCAAGACTGTGGTATTTTCACTGCAGTTTGAGAGGTTGGCAAGGAGTAACATCTGGCGCTTTTCTCCAGTGGATGGTTTTTCCCCTTGTGACACTCAGCAGGAAGGAATACAGACCCTCAGCATGGGATAAGCTATACTTAAGATGCATTAGGAGATAACAAGCATATATAATTTATTATCAGAGAAGTCAAAGTTTCAAACCTGCTGCCTTTGCTTGCAGGATTCCAGCATGCAGAGGCTATAGGTTACCAGTGATGACACAACAGAAAACAAGAAAGCACTGACCAATACCACATCCCATCACTCCCTCTCTCTTCCCTCTTTTTTCCAGTCATCCTTTGCAAACAGCAACAACAAAAGGAGTTGCACAGAAAAAATAATTAAAAAAAAATCTGCAACAGGTGGTACTTGGCCACCTGTGCCAGCCCAAACCATCTGCCACATCACTGGGAGGAAGGAAGAGAGCAGAATAACAGCTCAGACCCAGACCAAATAAAATGGACTGGCTCTGGCTAGACTGGAGGACAGGGACTGATTCTTCTCTGCATCAACTCTCTACGCTGTTCTGGTTGTGTACCAAAACCTCTCACATGACTTTTTTTCCCTGCTATAGTAATGATCCAGGAGCAGTTCAAAATGGGATTAGTATAAATGAGAATTAGCCCATAAGCCTGCAGTGGAAGTGGTTTATTATTATAATCAGTCCCCTGATTAATGATCAGTCAGAGTCTCACGCCTTATAATTACAGGAAGGAATCCTTGCTTCTGTTATAAAACCGCTATATCCCTTTCCTTCTGTGAATTTGTACTGGGGACAAAATGCACATCAGAGATGATGGGAACAGTATAAAGATAACATAAAAGATGCAGCCCATGTTCCTAGCAGAATAATGTCTTTCTGAACTTAAGCTGACAGCCTTCCAAGGCAACATCATGAACTCCACATTGTACAAAATCAGTAACCTTTTCTTAACTTGGGGAATGGCCAAGTAAAATGCTAAGATAGATACTGAAATCAATTTGTAATATGGAAGAAGACCAACAGCAACCTTATTGAAATCAGCTTATTTATCTGGCCACTCCTCCCCATTTAAGCTGATTAATTTACCTGGAGGGGAAGCCAGGAAGAATAATATTCATAACAGGTGATCTTTGCTGGAAGATATAGGTATGATTTTCAGGTTTTGTAACAAATACATTATTTGCTGTTTTCCAGGGGTCAATGTACACACTGTGTACTCATCCAGGTAGGCTGAATGGCAGGGAACACCTGAAGACTTCGTCTATGGGCAAGAAGATAGTCTGAACTGAGTGAGTCAGCTGAGTGGATGGTTGGCAAGTTAAGAAACATGACTAGGCACACTGAACATGCAACACAGAATCTTGCATCCCCAATCTTTACAGATTTTTTGCTGAAAAAAAAAAATATAAATCTAAATTATAATTTCTTAATATGAGTTGCTATACCAGGTTTGATTATGCAGACAATAGTCTCATCTTCATTCAAATGAGTCTGAGAATTGATGTTGGTATGTCTAAATTTTCACGCTTTTTAAGAATAGCCAGTTTGTGAGGTTTGTTTGATTACTGACTTCTTTCAATCATTGTGGAACACGATCTGATTTAATCACTTGTGAATTCATGTCCTTTACCACATACGGCTTTGAATATTTAGGTTTCTCTTCTCTTTCCAGTTATGATACTTCCCATAGTATCTGGCATTGCTCATAGTCACAGACAGGACTGCAGGATTAAGTCTCATGAAAGGCAGGTAGAGATGTCCCTTCACACCTTTCACACTGATGGACCACTACTGCACTGCCCCATTGTCTAGCGGGAGAACATTTTGTATTGACTTGCTGTTCTGTATTCAAATATTGCTCTTTATCATGGCTGGCTTACAAAGTAAAATTGAACCATATCAGACAGGTAGAAAAAAATAAATAAAGACAAATAAATAAATAAATAAATAAATAAATAAATAAAAGACAACTGAGAACAATATTCTGATAAAATAACTCATGACTTCAAAAAAAATATTTATATATATATATATATCACCACACTGTGACCTTCTTTCTCACTAAGAAATTACTAAACAACCTGTGCTGGCAGTCACGTCCTCCTTCCTAAAGTAGCTTCTCTGCACTGATGTTCCCAATGTTCACACTCTAATTGCCCACCTGCCCTCAGGTAATGATATATTTGCCAGGTTTCTGCAACTGTGCTTTTGTTAACTTCATTAATCCCACTATTCCAAAGATGGTTTGTCATATCCAGTAATGAAAATATGCAATCCATCACCTGGGAGATGATATCTACTTTTCATTCACCCCAAAATATGGAGAAAATCACCATATCAGTTCTCCACAATGCCAGCAAAAATGCCTCAGTGCTACAGTCCCTAACTCAGAGAACTGTCTTTTACTTTCATATTAATGCTAATGGTTTCTCTCTTAGGGATAAACACCTCAGTAATTTTCTGTTATATGCATACATTGAAGCAATCTCTATTGTTAACTACCTCGAAAACCTGCAACTGCATTTGGTTTATCATGCACCGTATAACACTTCTCCCCCTTTCCTTATTGGTATGCAAGAAAGAATAAAGCCTATTTTCACCTTTTAACACAAATGCATCATAAATGGTAAAGGGAAAGAATTAATAGGTCGGTAATTACATTTTAGTAAACAGCAGGAAAAAAAAAAAAAAAAAAAAGACAACAACCCACTAGCAAAGAGGTAATGACTGCAGCTGCAAGCAAAGGCTCACCAGGGATTCAAACAAGCTCATGTAAGCTTACACGGGGATTGCAGAGTTGCCTTCTTCCCCAGTGAGGCTAGTGCAGCCTTGCAGAAGTGAAGCAGGAGGCTACAGAATCAGACAACCTATTGCTCCGATAAATGACTGTAAATGATATTCTGGCTTGCATATATATTCTTTCACGACGACTTCCATAACAAGTTTGCTTACCTTAAAAATTCCACTACATAGATATTTCTCTCTCTTCCTACTTATCACCAGAGATACAACCTGAACTAAGACTCTGAAGAGGGGGAGAAGAAGCAAACAAGCTGCCAGGTAGCTTTTTTAAAGACTTTCATATTTAATCAGTTGTGCCACTGAAATCGAGCTCAGTGTTTATCTGAGGAATGTGCTCCCCAGAGACTACATAAATAATCACCAATATGAATGTAAAATAGTTATGTTAAAGATGCATTGATTTTATAATGCTGACAGTGTTAAATTCAGTATGACTCCATTACAAAAGGTCTGAATTGTTGTGTCCCTGGAACTTATAAATTTCTTCCAGAAAGAAGGAGATCCCTTCATTCTTTTTTCTTTGCATTTGCACTACTGTTTCTGATGCAGGTAAAATGACCAGGTAACATTAAGTACACAGGGTCACTGGACAGGTGTCCACACAGTCCTGAAGAACCACATTCAGTGACCTTCTGGGGACTCATGGGAACATAGGCTTATCTGGAACAGGAGGAATGTGTGTCACCTTGACTGTGAGCAGCTAACAAATTGCCTCTAAGGTACCTTCACATGCAGGGTAGCTATCCCGCACAGAGATGCTCCAGCCTTACCAATAGGATACAAGAAACACTTCATCGTACTCCACGTTTACTATATAGATGTCTGTACTTTGTTCAGTTGCCTCAACTCTGTTCATAGTCAATGAAAAAAAAAAAAAAAAAAAAAAAAAACAAAAAAGGGGTTGAATTATTTTAAATATTTATTTGAGGTTATTTATTTATTTGAGGTTAAGAGGGAACTATGTCATCAAACATTTCTTTTCAGCAACTGTAAGAACAGTCTAGATGGTTAATTCAGACATACAAGTCCCTATTGTGAATAATTTAAGTTAGATAAGAATAGTCCATTTTTGGGGACTAGAAGAACATACATCAACAACTATGAGGCACCCACACCACCACCTTTCCTGCATCGCATGGCACTTTGAAAATGCCATGGCAGCTGCACCTCACACAGCCTCTCAATTGCAATGGTTAGCACCTGCTACAGAAATATGACCTGGAAGGGAAGTGTCATCTTGAAGACATAAATCCTTGAAATACATTATGGGAAAGTCCTGCAGAAAAGTGAGTGGAATATTTAAACTACACCAGTTAAAGGTGAAATAAAAATAAACAAAAGAGAGAAATAGAAATTACATGTTTTGAGATATTTTCAGCAGGGACATAATTTATAGTAAGCCCAGTTTCCCCCTATAACCCTGTCCCTGAAGAGGTAGAGCTATAATAAGGAGACTGGTCTGTAGGTTTCTGTGCTCACAGATGCTGTTCCATTCCTGAGACAGGGCTTAAGTTCCCACAAAAGAGAAAATGGGAGGGGTAAAAAAGATGTATGCAAGGATGCTAATGGAGAAAGAGAATGCAAGGTGACAGACAGCACATGACCTTAGAGCAGGTACAGGTTGTACTGTATGTTAGGCAGCATCTTATCTGGGAAGGCATTAGACTAGATGAAACCACTGGGCAGAATGCAATGTACCTTGGCTTCAGTAAAGTGAAATTGCTGTGTATTACATGCAAGCCTGTCTTCAAACAAGCCTCCAGTGTAGCTGTAATAAATGGAAACTTAGAATGCTGCTTCCTGTACTCTCCTTCCTAATATAAAAAGCTCTTTGGATAATGCATGGAAAGCACTGACAGTGTTCCCAACACACACTGCAAAGATGTATAGAAGTACTTTCCACCAGGTGCAATGCCATAGGGTAATATTCAATATTCTCCAAGAGAATACAGAAAAGGTTACCTGTGTGATGTGCAAAGCACTATTTTCAGAAAGGGCACAAGAGGAGAATAGCTAGATCCTTGGATGCCTAAGAACTCTACCTTTTCTGCATTTGATAGGAAAAAAAGACTTTGGAGGGAAGCTTCTTTTCACAACATAGACATTTTTAATGAATGTGTAAGAACATTCAGTAGGACCAATTCTTCCAATTCTTTTCTAACAATTCAGCCTAATGTCTAACAATTTATGGACATTTTACTTCATACATTCAAGATTTCATCCAGATCCATTGCTACGATATCTAGGCTTCAAAGTAAGTAGAGAATAGTTTAACTGAGACTAAGTCACTTCTAGTGGGGTAAATGATACCAAGTTCCATTTTCGGATCTGCAACATCTGAGTCTGATTATCAAATGGGACAGTATTATTCATTTCTTCAGAGGAAAAAAAAAAAAAAAAAAAAAAAAAAAGCTGTAAATATAAATGCAGAGTTCCAAAGCTGTAGTCATCAGGCATCCTGGTTAGACCAATAGGTCCTGAAAGATGCTGAGTAGCTCCTGAGAAATGCCCCAGCTGTCAAACAAAAAGACATAACACACCTTCAGTTCTGAAAGTTAGTGGAGTCTGACTACTTTGGTTTGGTTCAGTGTTTAGCTACCTCACTGTAGCTAAGAGAGAAGATCAGATTCCTTACACAGGAACAGCTGATACAGCTACTGATAAGCTGTTGGTTTTTGTCTTCTTAAAAGGAAAGCTTACTCTGCTGCTCTGATAGTGACATGGAACTCCAGTGGCATCTACAGAACAATCTGTTATCCTCAGTCATTAGGCACAAAATAAAAGCAAGCAAAAATAAATAAATAAATAAATAGATAAATAAATTATTCAAGATTGCTCCACAAGCAAGAAAAATAAACAGAAACGTATATCCAGTTAAAAAAAGGAAACACAAAATGTTCCATATTTTCAGCAACTATTTTCTTGAATTTTTATGTTGTTCTTAATGTCCTATTTTAAGAAACTGGACAGCATTCCTTAGAATTTAAAGGAGACGTAATATACAATTGAATTAGAACTGAAAATTTACTAAAGTTTATTTTTTTCTCTTCCCCTTTTTTTTTTTTTCCCTTTCATTATTATTATTAATAATAATAATTATTATTATTATTTATTTATTTATTTATTTGGTGGAGGGGAGATACCTCTTCAGGTTCTATGGCAAAGCTACTGGAACTAGAGCTGTAGGTGGCAGCTTTCATTTTTAGGCTTTTCCAGCCCCCTTCTGATAGATTCAGATGAATATCATCTGTTCAGGAAACCTCTTTTTCCACATATCTCATGCAGTTTGCAATTCAAAGGTTTGGATTATTCATATAAGAACTACATTAATTTTGCTCTCTCTCTTTTTTTTTTTTTTTTTTTTTTTTTTGGAAAAACCCCCATTCCAACCTTTGAAGGGGGGGCATATACAGCAGCTACAGAAGAGCATAAGAAATAATCAAATCTTGTCAAGTTATAGTTCTTTGGAACAATCCACTTTTCCTGAGAAGCCTGGACACCCTGCTCTGGAAGACACCCCTGTCTTGATCATTTATTATTTTGGGGTCAAATGGCACAATGCCATGCTGTTACACAGGCTTGTTTTCTTAGTGTGCAAGCCAAGTTTTTATTCATGGAAATACCTTTTTAATGTGAATTTTGTGAAAACTGGTACAGACAGAAAAGAGTTTTCTGTCCACTGTAATCATTGGGTCTGTGTAAAGCTACTTTGGAACAAATGGATTTTGATAGGCAAACCTCTGTAAAATGGAATTCCTAATGAGATTATCTAGGACAGTTGCATATATATAAAGAAATCAGGACACGTATGTCCAATGTCTGCCAGTAACTTCCAGAGGCTCCAATGCCATTAAACAGTGGTTAGAAAAGGTATGAAAAACAGTATGCAGTGCTAAAAAAAAAAGGCAAATTTACATAATCACAATGTTGTGGAGGACCTGGATTAAGTTCAATCACAGAGGATGTGTTTATGCAGCTCTTTTCCATGCAGTATACACCAGAATACAATTTAATAATAATAATAATAATAAAAATAAAAATAAAAATCAGAAAATACTAAAAGGAAAGATCTGGAAAGAATAAGAAAATATATATATATATGATTTTGCTACCTTTATCAGAATTTGTAACAGCATATATTCTTCTTTATATATATGTTATATATATATGAAGCTATATTATATATACATATGAAAAGCTATAAATCAAACATGAGGCAGTGTTGCTATTTATGTATTTTGGAAATAAGTTAGTATTTAAAGGAAGAAAAAGAAGAGGGAGGGAGGGAATAGTTTATTGAAAAATGAAAGACAGGGATAGAAAGTACTCCTCCACCTGTAATATGGAACCAGTTGCATTAATTTCACTGAATTGGAATGGCAATGAGGAGCATAAATCTGTATCACTAGAATCATTTAACCCTGATGCTCACCTTAAATGCTACAAAATGTTATTACACCTGTTTACAAGAAAGATAAATACAGACCTGTAAATACAAACTGATTCATCCTTTATTACACCATGATTCATTCAGGAATGGGAAAGAAAATTGGGAATCTTAGTTTCTAATTGCCTGTTCTTGCTAAACTTAAATACTTTTTTTTTTTTTTTTTTTTGAGTAGATGACTATATTTTTTCTGACTGAATTCAAAGAATATTTTGCCCAGAATTTGAAGGAAATTGGAGTCAGATTTACAAATTCATTTATGATTTATTAGAACCTTTATTTTTCACTTACTATCTGTGCCACATTAATGTTTCTCCAAAATCTGTCCATTCCCAAATCAAATGACTTGGTCATGGGAGAGTATTTAGTTCTCCCTAGAAAATACAGAACAGCTTGTCTTAGACGGAATTCAACAATTTTTCAGTTGCTATGGTTTGACTTTCTGAGTATGTCATCATCAGCCTGTGAAATAAAAACACATGAAGAAAATAAAATTAATGTTCTTCACCTAATACACTGTGTTAATGGTTGCTACTTAGTTCACTACAACTGCGCTTTAAAAATAAAATAGATTTCATTTACTTACTACATTCCTAGTAGAAAGTGCACTAAAATTATTTTCCCCTTAAAAGAACATGCTGTAAAGGACCATTAAAATATAATTACTGACAAAAAGGCATTTTGCATTTCTTTGAGATAAGCTGCAGTAATGTAGTTTGAAATTCGACTTCCATTGATTCAGGATTACAGAGCAGCATGTTTAGATAATAAGCAGAAGGATCTCAGATAACAGCTTGAGTGAGTCATCGGACTATAGTGTTTAGTCTGAGAAAGTGTGTTTATCTGAAGGGCTCTTGGGACTAATATGGTTCCTCTTCAAAGCTTGAAGCAGGGGGCAAAAATCGTAGTCCTGGAGGTTGGCAGCATAAACATGTCCTGTGATTTGCTAGCAATTTGAGAGATGGATTTCACTACAGAGCATGCTGCTGTTGTCAGGTTGAAAAGTGTCTGCCTGAAAATGAATTCATGTGCACACAGCTCCAGACAAAGGAAAATCTGCCTGAAATGGCATGCCATCACATTTTAAGGACAATTTTTCAAGTCTCTGACTCACACTTGGGAAATATACTGGTGCACCAAGTTTATCATGAAAAGCTCACATTTTAACAAGAAAAAAAATGGTGCAATAATCTTCAAATATACTGTCTCACTGACAGGTAAAGAAATCAATTTTTCTGCATATGTGTCTGCTTTGTGTTTGAAAACGAGTTTGCGTTTACTACACAGGATCATCTCAGATTATTTTTCAGTGAAGGGAATTTGGTGTCTTTTAAAGTTCAGCATGAGGTCTGAATACAGAGTCTGGGTAATGTGCCACCAGGAGGAAAGCTGCGGCAAGAATGAAGGTTCCTGTGTCAGTCACCAGTGTGTTAATACAGCAGAAGAGATAACTGCTGTTTATGTTCCAAGAGGAGGAATTCAAACTGGGTTCCACAAGTAGCAACAAATTTTGAAGAGAGGGTTTCCCTAACTGTGTGGAGGCTTTTTGTGGAGGACTGGAGCTGTCAGGGGTTGTCAGTGTCTAATAGGAACTATGAAGGGAAATGAACAAAGGACTTGATGTCTCAATCTCCTTCCCTTCACACCTACAGGTTTCCTTAAAGTAAAAGCTTTCCCAAGAGTTTAAATCTGTGTAAAAGCAGATGAGGTTTATGATACATTGGAAAAGAAAGGGAAACCACAAGAACTGACCCATAAACAAGGCTAGACAAGATAGATCAAGATGTCTTTGTAGATAGTAGCTTTCATTTGCAGATTTTCAATAGTCTTAGTATTTACTCCACATGTCAAATTGTAGCTAGCCCAGAGGGTTAAATGCTAACTAAATAATAAGTCCTCTTAAAGAGGTCTTTTCCAACCTAAATGATTCTATAATTATAAACCTCAATCTTAAATTTACTCTCCTTGTTTTTATTTGTTTTCTTGTTTTGTTTTAATTGAAACGTGGATGCAAAAATAAAATTTTTAGTTTGAGAAGAGAACTTCTAGTTAAAGAGGACCCAAAGGCATCACTGGTGGCTTCTTTGAACAGAAAATATGAGGTTAAGGATACATCTCTTTTAGAGTTAATTGTGCCACTGAAAAAAGAAAATCAACAGCATTTTTTGTTACTTTCCTTCTTGCTACACATCACTTTTTCAAGCCTTATGGCGGGAACTATTTAAGTAATTGCTGTTTATGACAATTTGGCTCATGCAGGCACATTAGCAATACCTGATCTTGGAAATCTCTAGAGTAAACTTAAACTTATTCTGTCTGAAGTTAATTGCTGCGAGCAAAGACAGGCAACCCTGCTGGCAGACGTAACAGGTGGTGAAAGGGGTAGGGATTTCAGTGAAGTGTATCTACTTACACTAGCCCTACATACATTCAGAACATGCCTCTTGCTATATCTTTTGTGGAAAAGAGATTTCAGAAGAACATTAGAGGACAAACAGTGACGACATATCCAGAATTCATGCAACATTGGCCTGCTTCCTGTGAGGAGAAATCTGTCATATTTAACAGTGTCCACCTGCATTTATGAAAAGAGGAAGATCAGTAACTAGATAAGCAACATTAATAGTTTGCGTTTTTAACATTTTTTGAATCTTTTTTTTTTAACTTCAGAAAGCTGAGAACCAGAAATATATTCCTGAAGCATCGCACAGGTTTTCAGTGCTTTGACTTGTATCTTTCAATTAAAATTTCTGTCTGGTTTCAGATATAAAATCAGATATGGATTTTAATTGTGGATTTGGCAATAAAAGATTAATTGCTAACAAATTGCACTATTTGGTCAGTGATGAAGTGTTCGTTCAGTTAGTGCATACATACATTCTCTAGAACAACAACATACATTTACTATGGTCTGTTTCCATCTTGATTTCTCCTGTTTCCCAAACAGAGAAGAATTACAGTTTTAGCTCCTTGATCTTCTGAAGTGATTAAAACCATGGTTTAAAGTTGATAATGAGGTATCTATGACTGTGAGGACCCCCATGAAGCACCGCATGGCTCTACCAGAACACACCACCAGCAGCATAGCTGGGTGCTTTGACTCTACTCTGAGTCAGTGAAATCACAGATAGATTTCAGTCTGAACTTCAGTAAGAGTGACATTAAGCCCCCTGTGAGGAAAGAAGCTATTTTAGCTGTTGACTTCAATGAGATTTGGATTAGGCTTTGATTTATTCTGGAGTTGTGCAGTGATGATAGAGAGGCAACGAATTCAAAGGCATCTGCAACGACAAGCAGCTAAATCCAGGACACATAGAGCAGACGGCTTCTGAAAAATAAGAGCCTGGGAAAGTGGAAAGAGCTTCCTAGCATGGATACAATGAGATACGCTTCAGTGATGACAGTCAGAACTGGAAGTACAGGGAAATTTAAAACAGAGATTTTCTGTTAGCATTTCAACGTAGATCTTGAAATAGAAAGCTATGGGCAGTGTCCTGGGCTGATATATCTTCAGAGACTGCTGCTACCACCACAGGTCTCTGCTTGCTCCAAAATCTCTGCTTTCTTCATTATGTGGTCATTACATGCTGTAGGACTCTAATACATATATTTGGGTCTCTTTTTGAAATAAATGTTAAATAAAACTCTACAGTTTTTCTCTACTGTTGTTTTCATCAGCTTTCACTGGTTACCTTATTCTGTTTTTTGTTTGGTTGGTTTTGGTTTTGGTTTCGTTTGTTTGTTTTTTTACCTTACAACTGTCATTTCTGATAATCTTCATGATATATGCAATAAATCTCCCCCTTAACCGAATTATAAATGAGGCTTTGGTGCAGGCTTTTTATATGATCAAAAGTTAGAAACAAACATTGTGCAATATTCTGGATATTTTTTCCAAAAAAAAAAAAGAATGTGAGAATGTGATTAACAAAAGACGAACTTGGTTTAAGCTGCAAAACACAGCATTTTCAGCTACTTAAAGTGTATAGCGATATTTTTCCTTTTGCTTGAATATAAAACAATCTTTCAGAAGGTTTGAAAATGTTCCTCTATTTTTATTTATTTGTTTATTTTTCATTTTAGAAGAAACTGACAGAAAATACAATAACACTTAAAAATACTTGTCCTAATGAAAAACACACAAGCAAACAAATAAACAAAATACAGGCAGAGAACAAAATTTGGAATATCTGATTGTACCACAACTTTTATGGTCCTTATAACAAAAACAAATGGGAAAAAAAAAAAAAAAGTCAAAGCAATTATTCGTCTTGGTTTTTACAATGTATTTTTACTATTTTTAAAACATACTCCCAATAAAAACACATTATCCATTTTTGGTTCATTCGTTATCCATATTTTGCTTTGAATTTAAGGTGGTTTCCTATATATAAATGATATTTGCATGACAGATGCAAATTTGGGATTAGGTAGTTCACCCCTGCACAGGTCTATGACAGATCTATGACAATGCAATGAGTTTTATACCTACTGCACCATCTACTGTGGTTTGTAGAGCTTAACTCCTGCACTTTCTCTGAGTGTCCACAGGCAAAAACAAAGCAAACAAGCAAACAGAAAAACAGCAAATTGGGAACACATTATAAAGACAAAATTCTGTATGGTATTTTGATCCTCCTTCCATTAGAAAAAAGCTCTGTGCATAAACTCTGATTCATCAATCCTTTTACCTCTGGGTAAGAAAGTATTTTCCTTTTTATCGTTTTAACTATACAAAACAGGACTAAGATGAATTTAAGAGTAGAATGAAGTAGATGTAGACAGTGAACTATTAGCTTGACGAACCTGATCTCCTTCTATGACAAAGTGACGCCCTGGGTGGATGAGGGAAAGGCTGTGGATGTGGTCTACCTTGACTTCAGCAAGGCTTTTGACACCTTTTCCCACAGCATTCTCCTCAAGAAACTGGCTGCTCACGGCTTGGACTGGCGCACGCTTCATTGGGTTAGAAACTGGCTGGATGGCCGGGCCCAAAGAGTCATGGTAAATGGAGTCAAATCCAGTTGGAGGCCGGTCACCAGTGGCATTCCCCAGGGCTCGGTTCTGGGGCCGGTCCTCTTCAATATCTTCATCGATGATCTGGACGAGGGCATTGAGTGCACCCTCAGTAAGTCTGCAGATGACACCAAGTTAGGTGCGTGTGTCGATCTGCTCGAGGGTAGGAAGGCTCTGCAGGAGGATCTGGATAGGCTGCACCGATGGGCTGAGGTCAACTGTATGAAGTTCAACAAGGCCAAGTGCCGGGTCCTGCACCTGGGGCACAATAACCCCAAGCAGAGCTACAGACTGGGAGATGTCTGGTTGGAGAGCTGCCAGGCAGAGAAGGACCTGGGAGTGATGGTTGATAGTCGGCTGAATATGAGCCATCAGTGTACTCAGGTGGCCAAGAAGGCCAACAGCATCCTGGCTTGTATAAGAAACAGTGTGACCAGCAGGGCTAGGGAGGTGATCGTCCCCCTGTACTCGGCTCTGGTGAGGCCACACCTTGAATACTGTGTTCAGTTTTGGGCCCCTCGCTACAAGAAGGACATGGAGGTGCTTGAGCGAGTCCAGAGAAGGGAGACGAAGCTGGTGAGGGGCCTGGAGAACAAGTCCTATGAGGAGTGGCTGAGGGAGCTGGGATTGTTCAGCCTGGAGAAATGGAGGCTCGGGGGTGACCTTATCGCTCTCTACAGGTACCTCAAAGGAGGCTGTAGCGAAGTGGGGGTTGGTCTGTTCTCCCACGTGCCTGGTGACAGGACGAGGGGGAATGGGCTTAAGTTGTGCCAGGGGAGTTTTAGATTGGATCTTAGGAAGAACTTCTTTACCGAAAGAGTTGTTAGACATTGGAACGGGCTGCCCAGGGAAGTGGTTGAGTCACCATCCCTGGAGGTCTTTAAAAGACATTTAGATGTAGAGCTTAGGGATATGGTTTAGTGGGGACTGTTAGTGTTAGGTCAGAGGTTGGACTCGATGATCTTGAGGTCTCTTCCAACCTAGAAATTCCGTGATTCTGTGATTCTGTGATATTTAAAAGGCTAACACAGGACATCCCTAACACATGAAGTTTTACATGACTAAACAGCTAGGGATGTAATTCTTCTAGTAATGGTGTACAAATGGCAATATAGTGCTGGGCTCAGAATTTCTGAGTGAGTAAAGAAAATGTTGCTTCCCCTTATCCAACAAAACAACAGATATTTTCACATGTATTATTAAGTAACAACTATGATGTTCCCACCCTATCCCCCACCAAATCATTGCTGAAACTATGTTAGAATTATTATGCATGGGAAACTTCTTGACCTTGTTTTAATAATGGTTTGTAGGTTAATTAAATTCGTAGCTTTGGAGACTTGCCTTGAAATCTAGCTTAACTTTTCTCAGAAATCAAACAGTTTCACAGGAGAATCAGCAGCAAGCCAGTCACTGGTTAACTGCTGGGACTGTAAAATTATGGGTCAAGGAAGAATAATTCAGGGCATCTTTTGATTCCTGAAACTGGGTTGAGTTCACTTTGAAATTGGCCTATATTTCATTCACATGTAAAACTCCGACCACAATCTCTCTGAACTACTTTCAGCTTTATATAACTCTAATTCTAATTCCTGGCAGCAGACTGCATTTCCCACTGTTTGCAGTGCAGAGCTAAGATGCATTCAGAAGTTTGGGAAGCGGAGATCAAGGTTTCAAGGCTTTTACTTCCTAAATCATTTTTTTAAGGATTTATTGTCCTTCTTGATTGACTCATTCCTGTACAAGGTGAACATATATGATGAAAACTCATGAAACTATCAAAGCCTTCAAACAAAACCTGTCACATACCTCAGTAAAAGATCAAACATCTGCAACATTTTGATTAAACAATAAAAAAGTTTTGAGATGGAAAAGAGATGAAGTGAGTCAGGTTGAAAAATTTATTTCATTTAACTCCTCCTTTGGCCTTAGTGTATGTGAAAAATGTAATTCCTTTGCTGATACTCATACACATACTCATACAAGTTTTATGTACACTCTGACTTACTTTAATGGGATTTTTTTTTTGTGCTGGTAAGTATTTGACCTTTAAACATAATATGGGGAGGAGAAGAATGGTAACAAAACACTTGATCTTCAAGTACATCAGAAGATACTTATAGTATGTAGAAAAACAGGGATTAAAAGCACAGAAAAATATATATATATTTATTCATTCCATGATTCTGATAGATGTGTCAGTATGCATGAGAAAAAGAAACAAACAGCTTTTTAGCTTTTATTTTATTAAATTTTTCTTTCTCTTATGGTCAGCTTTTGAAGTTATACTGTACCATAGAAGCGCTTGTTTAATCTCCTTTGTTAATTCCTCAGTGTTATTCTACCACTGATCCCTTTATGTTTGAATAGGAAGGCTTGTTTCTATATCTGTGACCCACATATATGAGGTTAAAATCTTTGGTTTTATCTCTGATAGAATGGTTTACACTGAGAAACTACTTACCTGTCCAGCAGTGTCTAGAATATCCAAATAGGCTGGTTCATCATCAATTCGGACTTGAGTTTTGTAGGCATCCTCTGAAAAATACAGTGCAGTACAACTAAGCATAAGAATGGCTCAGCAAAAGGAAAACACAATAATATTGCTAGCTTGGAGTAGGATTTCCAAAAGCTCTCCAGTCTGATCTAACTTTGCTTTCTTTTGAGTCACAAAGTTCCCTTCTGAAATACTACCATCACTGAAAATATTAGGGAGCAATCTAGTCACTTTTTACTTTTCTACTGCACTACCTCAAAATACGGTACCAGTAAATTTGCCCGGGTTGAAAAGGATAGGCCATAGGTATTGCTTAAGTCACAAAGCTTTCAGAGGCTTTGTGTTGGTGCTAGGCACCAAGCTATTTTTTACTTACCAAAAGCACACTTGCACAGAGTTTTTCCATTAAAAAATGTCAAGGTAAACATTGTTTAAATTACTGAGAGTTTCCCTGCGGCTGAAGAGGGCTTCTAGATTAGATTTGTCAAAGCAATTAATTAGGCCTCTACATCTCTATATCTCTCGACAGGATGCCAATGAAATTTTTAAAAATAAATTCTGTAATCAGTGTCCTCACACTCATCATGGCTTCAGGTAGAGGAGGGATAAACAGTTCTTGGTGAACTGTTTCCTTAGCCCAAACTTTTTCATGCTAGATTTGGAAAGAGAGAAATAAAAAAGGTGAACTTCTATTTTCAGAACCCATTTTCCTCACATTTCAGTTACATTCCCTTCTCATTATTTGTATTTCCTTCTTAAGGTTAAATAGAGCTCAGATACCAGACCATGTTTGTACTTGAAATAGTCCTAGAAATTATCTGTGTTGTTTAATTAAACAATAACACATAGCAATCTGAGTGGCTTTGGTGACTGATTTTATGCTTTGGCTCTGCACTGAGGCATGAAGACAAGACGAGTGCATTTAGTGTATCTGAGAAGTGCCATTAATCAGCATGAACATATGGCTGACCGTGTCCCATGGCTCAGTCCTGCGAGCCCTGGCTGCCAGAGACCCCTGGAGGATTTAGGCTCTCGATGAGATTATCTTGTAGGTAGCAGGACTTCTCAAGACATTCAGATTTGTGCCCTATATATCTTGCATTATATGACACTATAGAAGCATCTAAAAACCTGGTTTCTACCTTAGCTTCACAAAGGAAAAATAATAAATAAAGCTTTAAAATATGAAGTATTCTGAATGGTACTAACTCAGTTCACCCCTGCATAGTCAGTGGCAGGCTATCTTTAATGACATAATCACATAGAGTAATTTCCATGAATCTCCTACTTCTTTTAGGTCTTAGTTCAGCAAATTAGTTAGGAATGTGCCTTGCTTTAAACAAATACCACTGATCATCCCACTGATATTAGGATGACCCAGAGGCTTAATTAAATATGATACATTGCCTAGCTGAGAAAGCCAAAGCACTCCAACCAGCATATGCTTCAGTCAATAGATCTCTTTCTAGGTATTGCTGAATAAGAAGCTGTATGCCAAACTTTATAGGCTGAACTAGGCTGTTTGTATGGTCTGTAATCTACTACGGCCCAACAATGATCCACACATTATTATTTATTTTTTTTAAAAAAAAAAAAAAAAAAAAAAGAAAAGAAAAATATATTAATATATGTAGTATTAGAAATAATATTTCCTTCATATAAATAATATGAATAATATAAAGTATAATTAATATATTGCTATGCAGGTGGGTGTCCATTTGCATTACATTCTTGTACATGTAATTAACATATGACTCACATAAATTTTGCTTGCACTTTTTGCTCCTCAGCTGGATAGTTTAAAGCCAAAATGCTGTGGTCCTATTTCCCTCTTCACTTAGACCAACATGAGTTTGATGCAGTAGCTTCAAAGTAGATGCTGCAGATAGAAATTTGCCTACTTAAATGCAGCCTGGACAAAAATGAAGCTGGAATCTAGAGAACCCATGTCTTATTTGCTAAGGAAAGGAATTGGGGGTTCAGAGCTAGTTATAACTAAATGACTAACCTCTCACTATATCAGAGCTTTCACTAAGTAAATGGACATGTATCTGCATGTCTAATACCCTGCTGAGCTACTCCAGGTGTACTCTGAATATAATGCCACTGTAATCTACAACGTTATAACTATGAAAAGCTGGAGGAAGGCTTTGGAACAAAGGTAAGAATGTGTTTATAACCCTTTCACTTTGCAAAGAGAACACTGAGCATACATACCCAGTATCCTATTTTCATTTGTTCTGTTTTCTCAAACTACTGACCTTAAAAAAAACCTTGCAAAGATATGCCAGAATCATTGTCCCATTTTCATTTTTAATATATGCTAACTTTTGCTGGTATTGGTGAAACATATTCTATTCAACATTGACCAAGAACATGAATCTAGTTTTCTCAGCGATTCTGTTTGGAACATGCATTTTACTTGTAGAATTTGCCTTTGCCCCAAGAAATGTTGAGATGAAACAGGAAAGACATATGACTTTCATTTTTAATATTCTTTCTCTGTATAAGAAAGATACAAATAATTTTTAAAAGTTTAAAAATATTCTCATCTGGAGTCTGCTAAGCAGGGGTATTCTCAACCTGTATTTGAATGGGAAAGAGAAGGGAGATTTAGCAACTACTTTTCTTATGGCACTCACTTGAGAGGAAGTCCTAAAGGACTTATCAGGCAAATGTTATCTTGAACCCACACCCTCACATCAGATATCAGATCACAGCACCCACTCATGACCTATCAGCTTTGTAATGCTCAAACAGAGCCAGCCTTTTGAGAGGCACTGCCTTTCCATTTACCCTGTGTATTTGCTGACCTTCTGGGCTTTTAGGACATTTTTTATTTTTATTTTTCCCAGCAGAGGAGGTAGAAGGAAGATGCATACATCAAAAACCATGCTTCCCATCTCATGTTGTACAGACCTAGAAGAAGAGCTAGGGGAAGAGCTATACCACTTAGTTGTGGTCTACTAATGTAATTCTTTTTAACTGGGATTTAATCTGAGTTAGTAATGGAAATAGAGCTGAGTAGAGATTAGGCAGGTAAACACCTTTATTTTACTCAGTAGAACTATAGGGCAGAAGCAGATCCAGAGTTAAACATATTAAACAGACTTAACATGATTTTTAAATGTGGACAGAGAATAACAGAAGGGAAGATGTTCCACAAACATAGGAAACAATGTGTATAGGAAACAAAGCAGAAAACTCTTCCTCAGGTGCACTAGTAAACTTGCTGTCTAATCTCATCACTTCAGAAATTACTCATATTATTAAAAATGCTGCCTGGTGTATTTACACTGTTTATAATGTTTGAGCACATTACATTTTCTTTCACCTAATTAATTTATATAGTACTCCCTTTAAAATTAATTGGGAGGCGTTAAGCCACATGTATCTGGATTTTATATCCTACATCTTTAAGGAGTGATCTTTCTAAAATTTATTAAAAGGTCAAACTGTGGCTGGAGTTTCAAAATAGAACTAGCATGAGGTACAAAAAAATAAAGGAGAATAGTAATCAGATATCAGACAATAAATCACACACTCAGACAATAATTGCATTTCTTATATTAAGTTCAATATGTCTCTTTCTGTGAATGCAACTGTAAGTTCTTGTCTTTTGGTACAGGTAAAATGTAGCAAAAATAAAGAATATTATATGAAACCATTGAGGATGGAGCTTATTGCTCTTGCTGTGAGATTTAACGATCCAAATACAAACTGTAAGAATTAGCATTTTATAGGTATCAATGAAAAAAAGAAAACAAAACTTCTATGTCAATGGGTAATCTTTGTAATAGGTAACTGATTTAGGAACTGGATAATTAAATACCTGGCAAATATATACATATATATATTTTTAAAGAAAATTATGCTGTGTTTATTTTTTTCTCTTGTATAATGCTGGCTTCTTTAAGAATAATATTTCCTACAAACATTAAAAATAAAAATGACAATAGACTTAAAAGAAAACAGCTTTAACATTATACTGTGTGGCTTGATCTGTTATTGACTTTATTATTTTGTGGGGAGAATAGAGGGATCAGGAAAGAGACAGAGCTCCACCTGTTACCTGACTGACACCTATTATTTTATTATTAATATTTATTAAGGGAGGAAAAAATCTCATTTAAGTCAAGAAAAAATATTTTCTCATATGGCATGTTTAACTTGTTTTCATAATTGATTGTCCTTTGCAGTATTATTAAGGAAAAATAAAAGCTTCCTTAAGCCTTTTGTTATTAATATTATTATTTTGTAAAATGAATACATTCTCCTTTTTCAGCTTTCCTTTCTTAAAGGACATCATTTTGGAGACAGAAGAACAATAATTAATGCAGGCTCGTGTTGCTATCAGTTATCATAGAACTGAAGAAGCCAGATTCATAAAAAATATATCAAAGCCCTTTTTCAGCTATGAGCAGGTAACTGCTTTGTGACAAATAGAGTTGGATGCTATACAATTTAAACTGGTGTTGGAATGGAATTTTCATCTGCTTCACAGACGTGTTCTAGTCCCTGAAATATAGGTCAGTTGCCCCTTTCTTCCATTTGTTAATTCTGCTTATGTTACTTCCAAATAAATATTCTCTCCTATTCTCTGTCTTCTACATTATCAGCTGCAGATTCTCTCATATATAGATGAGCCAAAGTGTATTTGCTTTGGCTAAGGAGGTGCCAAACCAGCAGAAGGGAGTCCAAGCTCAGTCAGTCACACCTGGAGTTCTGCCTCTTTTTGTTCTCCATGTGTGCCAAAGAGACAGCAGGATATGCAGCTCTTGGTGCGCTTAGATTATCTGCTACATATGCATTTTAATTCAGAGATGCTCCTGAATATAGAATGATTATGAATCTTTGTCTGTTTGAATGTTGTTTTTGTTAACAATAAGGAATTTTTAAATAAGAGGAGAGTGGATGAACATGGATCTAAACCACTATACCAGTCATGTATCTCGCTGAGATAAGCATGTATCATTATCTCTGAGATAAACACACACATCTCATAGGAATTGTCCATTAAAATATATTGGTCTTATGGTTTCCCTTTGCATATAATTATTTTTCTGGAGTATGAATGTTCTGTAACTTGGGTGAGCATTGTTATCAGCATTTTGCAGACAAGGACACCAAGTCACATAGGTTGCCTTCCTATGAGCTACATACACCTGATAAGCAATGAATGGCTTAGAAGAGTAGAACTGACAGATCTGATTGCCTTGTATTCTGAAAATACTCCTGTAGATAGCAGTATCCTTTACAATTAGGCAAGTAGGAAAATTAGGCATGTACCTACAACATCAGACTAGTAGCTACGATACTTAAATATTCTTTTATCAGTTTCACCTGGTGGTACACAATTCTGTTACAACAGCAATTAAAAATACCTCAGATGATCCTTTCCAATATTGCTGCTTTTCATTTCTTAGAATTGACCTGCATGTGACACTATGCTGTTATTTTTTTAGCTTTGTCAGAACTCTCAGATTTTGCTTAGGTTTGTATTAACCACACAAATTGTCTGCTTCCTCCTATGCAAGTGATTGCAACAAACATCAGCAGTAGAATCTTGCTGAAGGTTTGTAGCACACAAAAAGGATGGCCACTGCCTTTCCAAACCCACAGATGTGGGTCTTTTTTCAGTAACTACACACTTGAAGCACCTCTGTTATTTACATTTCTTTGAAAGAGAAGCAAGTAAGTAATGCAACATTTAATATAGTTAGTACCTTTGTGATGGCCTTATTCTTATAAAAAGACTGTAGTGTAGGCCTTGAGAAAATTAAAATAATCTTAGAAGAAGCAAAACATTAGTCATGTTAAGTGTCTATTATAAAAGAAATTCATACATTTATTCATTACATTCAGTTGTATGATGAGAAACACAGAATTTTCTATCTTTCAGTTTTCATTTTAGCATTCAAATTACCATAAACATATTTTCAAATAAGATATTAAACCAAGGTCTTGGCTACATACGTCTTTAGAAAACATTCTGTAACATTGTTTCCAAATGGCCTTTCTAAATTCAAATGCATATTACTGTTGTACACTACTACTCTCCTTATTAATTTAATTCGAAGATGCAACTCTCTGTTTCCTTTATTTAGCTTTTTTTCAGCATTATGACATGTTCTTAACTATCGTGTTGTTTTAGTGGTTCCTGTACTTCCAGCAGCATGTAAAAATAAATTTGTGAATGCTCATAAGATAATTCACGATTTCAACGAGTAAGAATTCAAATAGAACAAGAGGGAATAGGTTCCATATGTTGGAAAACAAATAATAAAACCCCTTTTAACTTTTATTTCATTTTGTCCTCCTGAAATAAGTTGTGCTAATACCTTCAGTGGAAAGCAGAAGCATAGTTAGACTATGCCCACTTCCTCAAATAAACCTCTGCACTTAATCCTGGTACCGTCAGTGAAAAGTGGTGCTTAAATAGCTGCAGGGACAGGCCTAACTTACCTGTTAAGCACTCAGAATCACTGCATCACAATAAAGACCTAAGTTTAGCTCCAGTCAGTCCCATGCAGTTTGTCTATTCATTATTATTAGTTTTTTAATGGAACTCTCTTCATCCTCATACTTGGTGTGACTTCTTTCCTAACCTAGGCTCTGGCTGCCATTGATGGTACTCTCTGTCTAGTTACAATAACAAAACTAAAAACATCCTCAGTCTAACAGGCATTGTGTTTGGTTCTCACCTCATTGCAGTACTCCTATTTTAATATCGTTATGTATCTGTATTAAAACAACTGCTCTCAAATTAAGTTCTCCCCTCTTGTTGGGCTGCCTAATGTTTCAGATCTATGTTCTGCAGGGCAAGACTGATAACACGCAGCTGCTGAAGGAGCTTGATTGATTTCCTGCATTGGGTACTTACACCACAGCTTTCCCAGTGACCTGAAATGCACTCAGTGCCTTCCAAATTGTGAAATGGCTTATCCAATTGCACTTTCTGTCTTGTTCTCTTTTCCACTTTTTTTTTTTTTTTTTTTTTTTTCCAGTTGTGCCTATAGACACATACAAGTACCTCTTCTTCAACGTCAGCCTGTAGTTTCATTACACTTTCCTTCTCTGCTGAAAAGCAGGGGAAACAAAAGCAGCTTAATCTCACTTAGTCTGTGGTAGGCACAAAAAGATGCATTATCTGTACTCTGAATTTTGTGTGAACAGAAATCTGAGTGAATTGAACTCTGAGTCAATTACATTTGTTTTGTTTTCTCCCATTAGGTCCTCATTATCATGCTGTTTCCTAACAAACCAGTTGAAACACGAAACAATGACCTGGGTCACTTTCAAGAAGCATGAAAATCAAGAATGATTTTATTGCACAAAATGGGGCATGAGAGAGGCTTTCATCTGCACATACTCAGCAAGAAGGAGACAAAACACAGCAAGTTCAAGGTAAGACATTCACTTTCCAGCAAAAAAGGTCAAGAATGTGAGACCTAAAAAGCCAGAAAGGCAAACTGATTGCTACAGTCTCTGCTCACGCAATACCTTGGATGACATCAGATCTCTCTTCAATGAGGACTAAAGATTTTATGTAGTGCGCATACATTATATAATAGCAACATAAATGTTGATGTTAACAGCTTAAATATTGATAACAGCTTCAGTCTGCTTTTGTGGTAATAAATGCACCACAGAAATCAGCTAGTCACCTAACATTTACAATAACGCTGACAAGAGCCCCCTTGGCCTCCACGACTATTTCATGATTTCAAGGAGTAAAGATACAAATAGAACAACAAGGAATAGATCTGTAAGTTCTCCACTACTACTTGGCCTCCATACAGTGAACACTTTCATGTTGCTGAGTCGGTTATATTACACATCTATTAATCAGTTCTGACTCAATATTCTGATTCAACAGTTTCTGAAGTCAACAGATCCTTCTGCACTAACTACTGATATTTATCTTTTCCCATGTTGTGCCATTATAGGTAGATTAGACATACACACATAAACAAAATATCCATGTCTTTTCACAGGCGTGTGCATAGGTGCACATGTACCTACATATACAAACATGGAGAGAAATGTAAGACAGAGTACCCAGATGTGCAAGAAGACAGTTAATCACTGTGTTGACTCTCTGTAATGGGCAAAGTTAATTAACTAATCCGGAACAAATTCAGGACAAGGAGAGAACTGATTTTCTTTTTAAAAGTCCTAAACAAGTGTCTTCTGCTACAGAAGCATAGGCTATTTTTATTTGATTTTCTAGTTGCAGGTACGTATTTCTCCCCTTAAAATGAAATTATTAATAAAAGCAAAATGCATGTTCACAAGAGCCCATGAAAAATAGAATCATAAGAGTATAGAATCATATAATATCCTGGGTATGAAGGGACCCATAAGGATCATCAGGTCCAACTCCTGGTGCCGCACAGGTCTACCCAAAATTTTAGACCGTGTGACTAAGTGCACAGTCCAATCACTTCTTAAATTGAGACAGGCTTGTTGCAGTGACTCTTCACTGGGGAGCCTGTTCCAGTGCGCAACCACCCTCTCAGTGAAGAACCTCTTCCTGATGTCCAGCTTAAACTTCTCCTGCCTCAGCTTAACACTGTTCCCATGGGTCCTACCACTGGTGATTATGGTCACCTGCCTCTCCACTCCCCCTCGCGAGGAAGTTGTAGACTGTGATGAGGTCCCCCCTCAGCCTCCTCTTCTCCAGGCTGAACAGGCCCAGTGATCTCAGTCGCTCCTCATATGTATTCCCCTCTAGGCCCTTCACCATATTTGTTGCCCTCCTCTGGACACTCTCTAACAGCTTAATGTCCTTTTTGTACTGTGGTGCCCAGAACTGCACACAGTACTTGAGGCGAGGCCGCACCAGCGCAGAGTACAGCAGGACGATCACTTCCCTTGACAGACAAGCAATGCCGTGCTTGATGCACCCCAGGATATGATTGGCCCTCCTGGCTGCCAGGGCACACTGCTGGCTCATATTCAACTTGCTGTCAACCACAACCCCCAGATTCCTCTCTGCGGGGCTGCTCTCCAGCATCTCATCACTCTGTACATATAGCCAGGGTTGCCCCATCCCAGGTGCAGGAACCGGAACTTGCTCTTGTTAAATTTCATGTGGCTGGTGATCTCCCAGCTCTCCAATCTGTCCAGATCTTGCTGTAAGACCTTTCCACCCTCATCCGAGTCCACAACTCCTCCAAGTTTGGTGTCGTCAGCAAATTTGCTCAAAACACCTTCTAGTCCTACATCCAAATCATTTATAAAAACATTGAAGAGGACTGGCCCTAAAATGGAGCCTTGAGGGACCCCACTAGTGACCATCTGCCAGCCAGATGTGGCCCCGTTTACCACAACACTTTGAGCCCTGCCCGTCAGCCAATTGCTCACCCATTGTATAATGTTTGTGTTAAGTTGTATGATGGACATTTTGTCCTGTAGGATCCTATGGGAAACCATGTCAAAAGCTTTGCTGAAGTCCAAAAACTTCAGCTGGTTTCCCTTGATCGACTAGATGGGTGATCATAAAAGGAAATCAAATTTGTCAGGCAGGACCTACTCCTCATGAACCCATGTTGGCTGGGACCAATGTCCTCCAGGAGTGCTTCAATAACTTCAAGGATTATTTTCTCTGTAATTTTACCAGGCACTGACGTGAGACTGACAGGCCTGTAATTTCTAGGGTCTTCTTTCTTGCACTTCTTGAAAATTGGCACAACATTTGCCAGCTTCCAGTCTACCGGGACCTCTCCAGATTCCCAAGATTACTGAAAAATAATTGAGAGAGGTCCTGCGATGACATCAGCCAGCTCTTTATACACCCTGGGATGAATCCCATCCAGACCCATGGACTTGTAGGGATCCAGGTGGAGCAGTAAATCCTGCATGCGTTCAGGGTTGGGTGGGAGTTTGTCATTCCTCCAGCTCATGGGCACGGTTGTCATGGTCTTCCAGCTCAGGGCATGCTGGGTCCTGAAGCGCATCATCAGTGTTGAAGATAGAGGCGAAGAAGGCATTAAACGTCTCTGCTTTGCCTGTGTTATTTTTTGTGAGACCTTTCCCATCAAGTAGCGGACTTATGTTTTCTTTGGTTCTTTTTCTGTTCACGTGTTCTAAAAAAAACTTTATTGTCTCTCACAGACACGACCAGCTTCAACTCTAGTTGGACTTTGGCCACACAAATTTTCTCCCTACAAACACTAACAGCATCCCTGTATTCCTTCCTCATCGCCTGAGCCTCCTTCCAGCAGCCATACACTTTCTTTTTTTTTTCGCCTAATCTCCAGTAGAAGAACCCTGGTCAGCCAGGCCGGCCTTCTGCCCCGCCTGCCTGACTTCCAGAATTTTGGAATTGCCTGATCTTGTGCTTTTAGGAGGCAGTGTTTAAGGATTGACCAGCACTGATGGATGCCAATGCCTTCAAAGGCAGTTTCCCAGGGGACCTTGCTGACTAGTTCCCTGAGCAGCCGGAAGTCTGCTTTCCCCATATGATCAACTTCTAATTACACTACATATAACCAAGATGAAGACTGGAAAACAATGTGCCCCTTCTCATAAGCATATTGATAGAGAAACTGATTGCATTTTTTCATAACAACATCCTGTTAAATGTAGAATTCTCCTGGATATAGAATATGTCACCCCCTAGAAATGATAATGTTTTTTTCTGCAGAGAGGCTAGGATAAAACAGAGAATTGGATAAAAGACTGAAGTCTAACGGAACAATTTTTCTCAGTGCAGTAACTATCAGTCAAGATACAAATGCTGTTATCAATAAGGCCACCATTTATGATTTTAATATGCAAACAAACATGCACAGAAGTGACTAAATTTGTATAAGTAATTATAAAGGATATTTTGCTTATGTGTTGTCTCATATGTGTAAATAAATTTATTCACCTCAGTGACAAACATTTCTCTCAGAACTAGCTCTAGAATAGAAAATATGATTTCTTGCAAATGCTGGTATTTTTGCAAATCAGGGTTAAGTATATACCTCAGGCAAACCTTTACTGTAGCACTTGCTTTACTGTTAGAAACCACTTGCAATATAGATAATGCTACTAATATTTAATAGAAGAATACCATTACTTTCTCTGCTTCCAGAAAAATGTCATTTACTTCAAAGATGTACATGAACAAAGTGAACAAAATACTCCCGTTTAATCAAAACATGATAATTAACAGGAGTCGAAGTACCCTTATCTTGGGGAACAAGAATAGCAGGTAGCAATTTCACTGCTCTTTCAGGTCCGTGATTGTACTTCTGAGTGGGAGGATCTGACAGCTACAAATTCACTTCTTGTCATTTCGGGGGGAGTAATTAACAAGTTGACTACATCTGCATGGTTATTAGCATGGATGGTGCCTTGGATTTAGTAAGGTGTAGATGGCTGCCAGCTTCCATGAAAGAAAGGTTAATGGAGACATTTGTCCCGCATTGAAGAATTTTGAATTGAGTGAGATGAATCATCCAATCCATTTAGCAAACCACAGCATAAGTGACTTCCAATTTCAAAAAGTCATTTAAGGGTTATTTTTTACAAATCATGATATACAGGAAACAAGATAGCAAGTTTTGTACATGATGATCCTATCTGAGGCAATGCAAGTTTCAGTTCAGCTTCTTTGTGTCCTAATCATAGTTATCATATGAGGTGTGATACCTATCACAGAACCACTGGGATAAAGCCTCAGAATGACTCAGGTGTTCACAGCTTTAGTCATGTCACTTCCAGGACTGTTGAATCTTCTCAACTGCCACCTAATGTTGACTAGGATGGGAGGTATTCTGCCCTGCTTTAGCCCTAAGAACCTAGTCTTTCATTATAGTATTTGTCATTTATACTATTCATCTGACTAACCTGAAATGTATATGTTAGGGTGAGATGAATCATGTTCTCGCATACTCCTGTACATGTATGTTGTAAATTAGAGACCAAAACTGTCTTTGACTTCACTGTGGATTATAGCTCTGGATATAAACTCTTCCACTTTCATGTCACCAACCAGATGGACACTTTACTCACGCTTAAGATCAGGCTGGATCTACAGGCTAGGAGCTGAATTCTCCTGATTACATTGGCTTAATCCAATGAAAGTGTGGATACGAAACTCTACTAAAAGCCCTACAGTTGCTTAGAAACTAAAGAGGGACTGTTGTCCCAATTTTATATGATAGGCTAGTGTTTGGAGTATCATTGTAAGCCTTAAGGCCCAAAGACCTCCCCTCTGAGAAAATGCTCTTCTATGATAAGAAAAAAAGAAGGACTCTTCAACTCCTTTTGCCACCTCATTTTCTTAAGTGAGTCAATTAGAAACTCAGTGAATCAAAGGTAAGGTAAGGTTTGTTTGATTGAGTCGAATCAAACATGCCAGCTGCTGAGATACAGGTCTTTAGACTATATGAAGCTAGGCAAAAAAAAAAAAAAAAAAAAAGCCAATTTTGTGTAGAACATACAAAAATATTTTATAATCATTTCTATCCTTGGCTGACCCTTTCTAGACTCTAGATATGGTAGATATTATCAAAGAATTCTAATCAAATCATGTCATTATTATTACTACTTATTATTATAGAATATACCTCAGAAATGTTTTGATATTGTCACAGTTATAAGAAAAAGCTTCTCCCCTCCCCCTTTCTCAATTTTTTAATCTAGCTAACCAGTGCTCACAAATAATAATTACAAGGGCACATCTATATACAGTTTTTGATTACCTTTCTTCTGTGTTTAGCGGGTACACAATTACACTAGCAGATGCCTAGGAGGAATAGAAGGGTTATAAACTGTTCTTTGATCCTCCATTGACACTTTTCTCAGTGGAGGAGAACAGATGGTCAAGGCAGGAATATATCTTAATTCTAACTCAAAGAGAGTTAATGGGGGATAGATGATGAGTATGAACAATTAACAGTTAAGGGGTAGTAGTGTTTTTTTTTGCATGTGACCAAGCAGCATGGCACCACACAGGAGAAACACTTCTCTCTCCTTTTCCAGCCATGGTAGTCAGATGTCGCGAAAAGATGTCTGGGAAATAAAGTTGTTCATCTATTTGCTTGCTCTATGAGACGGGAGAAAGGGAAGCCAGATCACCGGCCAGACCATCAATTAAGGCCATTCACATCAGGTAAAAGCTCTAAATGAGAATATAAAGAGTAGAGCCATAGAAGATCAACAGTTCATTTGCATCTTTTGGAGACTGATAGATAGTTCAAAGGAATCTCACACAGTGATTTTTTTTTATTTTGTTTGGTATCCTCTCTTAGCTTACACATATTTGCACGTCAAGAGTCTTTTTAAACTGGAAGCGAAATCTTTGTTTTTAATAGCCTTTGACAGATTTTTTCCCTCCAATGGTTTTCCTTATAAATGGTTTTTGAATCCACCCACCCATTTGGCACAAGTAATTAGCCCTATTTTCCTTGGGAACAGAGATCAACTTGAGAAGGAATATTGGCT
Source organism: Stictonetta naevosa (assembly GCA_011074415.1). Taxonomy (NCBI): domain Eukaryota; kingdom Metazoa; phylum Chordata; class Aves; order Anseriformes; family Anatidae; genus Stictonetta; species Stictonetta naevosa. The sequence continues at coordinate 4,342,223 of CM021729.1, read as the reverse complement.
CACAGGCTGCTGTCCGAGAGTAACTCTGCATGAGAGGGCTGACTTAATTGTTACAGCCTTCCTATCCTAGAAGGAAAAGATTTATTTTCTCCTCTTTCATCCCCACTTAGCTTGCCATTTCCTCACACATGGTTCTACACCATCCTTTGTGCCACTTCTGGATTTTGCTGAATTGTTTACTAAAATGATTCAACTCACTAACCTCACAAACAGCTATCCAGTACTGGTGTAGCTTGGTTTTCTCCTGGACTACTCTTTTATAAGCTTGCAAAGTTGTCCAAAGAGCCAATAAGACTGGGAGCAGGGCACAGCATGAGTGATGGACGCAGACAGATAACTGGGCTTCCAAGACTACACTGCAGACCTAAATGCTATTGAAGGTATTCTGATTAACATTCAACCTCCAAGCAGGTGTTTGATGAAATGATAGGGGGGAAAAAACACATGCAGGAACAGCTCTCTGGACCACAGACTACCTAGAAAGACAGACTACATTTGCCTGTCTGCTACTGTTTATATCAGAGACTTTAGCCAAAGAAAATTACAGGATTAAGTACGATTTCCAAAGTCTCTGAAAATGCTAAGTGACAGTGAGCTGTCACCTGGTGTCCACACCTCCAATAATTGCATGATGAGTTGCATTTCTAAGAAAGTAGAGATGTGACAAAGAGGCAGTAGACATTAAGAGTGTAGCCAAGATTTTTAGATGCAATTCATCTCAAATATATACAGAGAATTTAACTGGTTGTTTTGGTTCTTTCTTATGTGCAAACTACTTAGTACTGAATAATTGGCTTATCAAAGCAATGTCCAAAGAAAGAAAATTTAACACCAGAACTAGAGATCATGTATCTGAGCAAGAGAGCATATTTATATGGGGTCAGCCTGTTTCATCAATGAAAAAAATACTGCAGTTCTCAACAGAGGAAGGGTCAAAGAAAAGAATCAAAGCTTGAGCTTAAAATGGACCCCAGGTAGAGGATAGAGCTGAGATTGAAATGTTGAGAGGTGATCAAACTGTTATTAATCTGTTCTTCAGAGGGGTAACAAGCATCTTTTCAAATATTACTTTCTAAGAGAAATGGGAGTATTGCGTAGACTTTGGGGGGATTTTGTTTTATTTTTTATTTATTTATTTATTTATTTTAAATCAAATTATTTCCATCACAGAGAGAAAGATCTGCTATGCTTTTCCAGTCTCTATCCTCTGTGGCTTCAAAGAATTTCTATTTCTCTTCAAGGCAGAATATAATAATAGCAGTAAGCAGAAAGTATTTCATTGTCTTATTGAAATCTAAACTATATGAGCATTTCTTTCATTCTTCATTTCTTTAAAACTATTCCCTTATTTTCTATTCATGACTCGTTTTCAATATTCCAGTGGGAACACCTGTTCTGCCAAGCACGGACCTACTCCTTTCTTTCCCATCATAACAAGGATTCTGCTTAACAAATCCCACTGTGAATTTCCCTCCCTTCACGGCAGGACAGCTATCTATATACCCAGAGATATCATCAGGATCTCTGATGTTTCTCCCTTATTCTTACAGGCTGTCATGGAAGGTACTGTGATTCAGACTCAGGAACCTATATTTAGCAACAAAATATGCATCAATATTCAAGGTACCTAAAAACCCCTTACACTTAATAGTACTATAGAAGCTATACGGTTGTCCACATGTAGATGGCCCTTGTTATTTGATGTGCTCTGAGGTATCTTGCCTGTCACTCAACTCCTGGACTAGAAGGTTTCTGGTCCCCCACAGGTCCCATGTTACATCCAGGGGGCAGATGACAATGACACAAAATCTGTAGGAAACCCACAGCCTTCTGGATCAGGAACTTGAAACGAGGCAGGATATTGCAAGACATGTCAAATGGTTCCAGAATCCCCTAAAAAGGGGACCTAAATCATCCCTCCCACATATCCAGAACCAAGATACACAGATCACATGTAGACACTTTAGGTTCCTGAATTTGGATCTCAGTCATAGTAGGTATAATTTCTGTTTGCCCATCTTCATTCATGTAACTAAAAATGCTTCATAGAGTGTGAAAACCTTACTGTGACCTATTATGCAGACAATACAAACAGAAAGAAAAACAAAAACTAGTAATTAAGCACAAGTTTAGGAATAGGGTTCAAAAGCATGCAGCAGTATTCTTATATATTCTCCATTTGTCATTTTATATGATGATGAATATGGAACACAAACACAGGTAATTTAGATAGGTCTACACAATCAGTTCAGATACCCTTGGAGACACCTTAGGAGACAAATTGTACTAATTCCAGATCATTTTAAATGAGTTGTTTATCCAGCCTCTGATATGGCTAATAAATCTATAGAAAATGATGAAAGACTATGATGACTATTTAGCTATCAATCATATGAATTTTCCAAAAGAAATAATAATTTCAGAGCTCAAATCCAATTGCAGCTTGCTCTGTCCAATTTAGACATTTTACCTTCCATTCAAAAATGAGAATGAGAAAGAAATTAGGGATGGAGTATAAACATATATTTGTTTTAGAAATGTGTTTTTAGCACTGTGTATGTACCCTAAAAATGAATTTTAATAGTACTTTGTAGCAAGATGCCCCTCTCCTGGTTCAATGATAGTGCCCTATCTTTGTCTTCTTTTACTCTGACATTACTAATGAGGTTGTATTTCCCTTGCTTTATACTTTTCCATTACTATACCTTGAAAACAGATGCATTCTTTGTTACATATATATATTTTTTGCTATGCATAATATATAATGTTTTTCAATCGCATCTTTTTTTTTTCTTTTTTTTTTTTTTTTCAAATTCACCCACACATTTACCACACATTCCCATCATCTTATTAAAGATTAGTTTAAATGTGTTTTATTTAATGCTTTGGTAAATGCATTACTTCATCAGGAGACCTCATGGAAATTCATGTGCTTAGTGCTAAAGTGCCTCCCATCCCACACCCATTTCAATTAATGTGTGACATTGACACAGCCTTAATGCCCTCAACTTCTCATTTGACACAATCTCATGCAGTGATATCTCACCAAAACAGGAAGATGCTTTCACTTCTCTTTTGCATGATGTATTCATTTTAAGATTAGTCACATGGCTAATGAGCATCTTGGAGGCTGTCCAGTTTGCCACACTATGTCACGCTTCCTTTCCTGCCACTCTACTTGCATTAACTCTCTGTGATATTGCCAAAGACCGTACAGAGTGTAAATTGCTCTTATCCATTTGTTCCAGAAAATGATCACATCCACTGCCACTTGGAAATTGTTCTCATTGTTGACTACAATTAAATATTAAATGTGCACTGAAATCATTTCATTTCCATGAAGTGCTAACGTCTGAAATTTTGCCCACATATGGTCTGCCTAATACTGACAGAATTTCCTCCTTTTTCTCTCCTTTTACTTAAAAAAACAATGTTTCTGTCTCAAAATTCAGAACTGGGATGTTTGTGCCAAGCCTAAAATATAATTATTATTCCTGCTTTATCTTATATTGGAAATAAACTCAATGTGACAGCATTAAAATTAGCACTTCAGATATCATTTAACTTTTCAATCAATGTTCATTCTGTATTTTAAACAAATATTGACACACCATTTTGGATATTTATGTGTATGCAAAATTATTTATGCCTGTATATGTCTACATTTATAGTTTCTTACCATCTTATCAGCTTTTCCAAACTAAGACAACCAGCTTATAAAACAAAAGACAGTTTTATATATTAGAAGGGACTATTTATTGTGATAATTTATTTTGACAGCACATCTTTGATGGACATTGACCAGGGGACTTCTCTGAATAAAATTGTATTGGACCAAAAATGTACCACTCATATAAACAAACAGAACAAAACGTAGCTTTGTCTCTCAACCAAAACCATACTAGTCTTTAAAAAAATATTGGACTGTCCATCACACCATCCAGTAAATTCTTCAAAAGTACAACTACATCTATAAATGATAAATACACTTGAAAGAAAAACATGGAAATGATTCTACTTCTATTTGCATAGCTCTTTCAGGATCAAAATTCATATATTTGAAATATATGTCTATATTTGACACACAAATCTGTGAACACATACATACAATATTGTATAATGCAGCAACTAAAATATTATTTTATCAAAAATTCTGCATCACCTTACAGTAGCAGCCACATTCTGTCATCAATTCCTGTTGATCACCAATAGTATTTCAAAAATGTCAGTGGATAACAGAAGAAAAGTTGTAAGCACAAACACCATTATCTTCCAATTGTGTATTTCTACAAGGGGTATGAGTCATTGTAGAAAAAGAGAACTCTAATACATTACTAACATAAGCTTGAACCACAGTGAAAATATATTATATGGAATATACATGTTTCCAGGGACTGTCACAACAAAGGGAAAAAAAAAAAAATATGCCTCTTTTTTTTTTTGTTGTTTGTTTGTTTTTAAGCTATTTGATTAGTACTGCAGAATGTCTAGGACAAGATACTCAGTGTGTGTTTGGATGGAAGTAGAAGTGGGAAAAAGAAGAATGTTTGGCACTATATTAAAATGAAAGGAGTCCATATTCTCTCTCTAGTCAGTAACAGTAAGCAATTCTCACAATAGCCTCATATAGAACTAAACAAAGCAGAAATACATTCTTATCTTTTGAGTCTCCTTAAAGCTCACAGTCTTATCAATTTACAGATGGGTTATAAAATAATAAGGACAAAAATAAAATCTTCTGAAAACCTTCCAATACAAGTCGATTGCCCACAGGTATGCTTGAGGGGAGCCAAGCAGCAGGTCAAGACATAAAATTTATTCTCTATACCAAAAGAATTTAATTTCAACATATTTCTTATGATGGAAAAATATGAACTTTTATGGCATAAAACACAAAAATCAGTTGGCAGACATTTCTTTTTAAGTCAAAGCAAAAACTATTGTAGTTTCTCCATTTCAGGTTTTAATGTGTTCCTAATAATGGCAAGTTGATCATACTAGATGTTTTTGTGGCTCTAAGAATGGACTGAACCTGGTGTGGTTTTGCTTTTCACCTAGATTACCAGATTATATCAGTCTTGTGCTCATGTGCATTGGGAGAGGTTTATTACCTCCTGTCTTTTTTACCTATACACAAGTGTATTTCCTAAGAATCTACAGAAGTGAGAAGCAGCTGAAATTATTCCACTCCCATGTCAATGCTGAAGGTGGACAGAGGAAAGTTAAAGTGGACAAAGTGGTTATAACGACTCAGTAGCCCCAGGGACCTTTGAAGTCTTTCTTGTAAATCTGAAAGAGATAGACTTCTGGGATGTCAAAGACAAGGTTATTTACAAAGGTTCCTCCAATTCATAACCCGACACCCACAGTATTTCTATTAGGACAACTCTTAGAAAAGGCCACATCAAATGTAAGGCAGCACAGTATCATTTCAGTCTGCACTACCTACTTAAATCATGGCTAAATTTGCACAGATCAGAATAACAATTACTGCTACCACAATCTCATTCCATAGGAAACAAAAAGAATGGTGAAACTAACTGAAGAACATTACGAAAAAAAAAATGTAGGTATTTGTGAGATCTATATGCCCATGAAAGCAAAAGAAATTTTAGACCTGATTATAAAGTTTAACTGCAGCATAGGAGACTCGGTATGTTGGTTAATACTGGAAATCTGTGCCTTACCATTTAAACACATTATAGATCATTTTTATTTTATTTTATTTTATTTTTATTTTTGTTGTTGCTGTTATTTCCATAGATTATCACCCTTTCACTGGCACTCACAGAAACTTTTATTCCTTTAAATGCTCAAAGACAAATAAAACCACAAGTAGGCAAAATATGCTATTTTCAAAGAAGCACACTAAAATCTAAGGTCAGTACATCTAGAAGTTGTTCAGGATAGCTCATGAATTCCATAAATAGGAAACAAAATTCCAAGGAATAAAAGTGGCCTGAAATGTATGACACAAAAGAAAGGCAATATTTTGATTTCCAGAAACATCCTTAATTGCAGACAGAGCTGAAAGCTATGTTGTTTTCTGTTTTGCTATTCTGCTGGACTGAAGGTACATTTCATACCTGGCCTATTTTTACATTCTTGGACTTCTGGTTGCTATGAGAAGCAGAACTCTGACTGGAGAGACCACTGTTCTGCCTCAACATGCTACCTTCCCTGACGGTACATGAAATTTTGGTTTGTGGCAAGCATCTCCTTGAAACCTTCAGGGAATCAATTCCCCTCAGGCAACTCCAGTTATCAGCACAACCTTGGCCCTGGATATGCTCATTTTGAATCACCTTTCTTTCTGACATCCAAGAAAATTCTCTGGAATTAAAAAAAAATCTTAGTAGACTGATGGAAAACTATGCCTACTAGCACATGTACAAAAAAACAGTGGAGATGAATTCTGTGACCTGGACCTCAAAAGTTGTAATGAAATTCTCAATGATACAAACATTTTTGGTGTACAGAGATTTATAAAAGCATTTATTTGTTATTACAGGTAAGTTAACAAATGATTTTGTCTATTTGTGTTTTTGTTTGTTTGTTTATATTTTAGTGACAAATTTTGAGGGATCATGCCGTAAATGCATCCCGTAGAAAAGATATACTTAGCCCAAGATTATACTCTGCTGCTTAGAACATTTTAGAGCATGAATAGAAAATCAGCCTTTCTCAGGGTGTCCTTAGCACGTTCTGAGACAGAAATGCTGAACAGGTAAAACTTCAGTCATACTTCTCACTACTTTCTCTGTTTTCTTTCTCCCTCTCTCTTCTATTTAATGTGCTGGTTTTATTGAGTATGAGATGTCTTTGATTCAAGGAGACCTTCATCCTGATTAGGTCCTCTAGGCATTCCTGGAGAATGTACTTACAATGCATCATAAGATTTCCTTTTTTTTATGATTATTTATTATTCATACTGTGGTAGTGTCTAGAGACCAATAAGTTAAGATTATGACAAGATGCAATATATAGATAAATACAGATGGCAGGTAGATAGTGATAAAGATGGGTGTATGCACATAACTTAATGGTGTCCATAACTGCTAATTTTATTCTTTCCAATTAAATCCAATCATTGTTGTTGTTGTTTTGTTTTGTTTTTCCTGATTGCAACAAATAATTTTGGAGCAATTCCCTATTAGTTGTGCCTTCTTTAGAATTGATACCTTTTTTTTTTTTTTTTTTTTTTTTGCATATATTTTTAAAGGCTATAAAAAATACTGGTGGTGTGAAGAGTTTATACCTCTTTTTTTTTTTTTTTTTTTTTTTTTTTTTAAATTGAAATAAAAACAATAACCAGGAGTTAATATTCAGGGAATGTGAAATACTATGGTAATGAGAAATTAAGATAAATCCTATCATTAGCTGCTCTACTTAGTCACGCAATATCACTATAGAGGTCAGACCTGTGTTTGAAACATCTGAAAATTTCAAAGATAACAGAAAATAAATGTTTTGGTCTAAGCTGTTTTGTTTGTTTGTTTTCTCAAAACAACCTTTATAAATATTAATGTTTTTAATGCCTTCCACTTGTAAGATGGATAGTCCTTCAAATTCAAAGGCTTTTTTTAATATCAATAAAGCTAACTAATAAAGCTACCCTTAAGTGAAAAAAACATCCTGTTCTTCTGATTTGTCTTGATTGCACACACACTTTTTGCTACATTTATTTATACTAATAATTATAGTAGTGACCAAAAGGTGATCAACAGCATGAATGAAAATTAGTCTTGACAACCACTCTTGACATCAGAGTCACAGAATAGTTGAGCTTCATCTGAGATCTTGTTTCCAGCTCTGACTATCTCCATAATATCTTCATGGTACTCCAACCATTAAGTACTCGTTAACATTTAAAATGATGATTTTGGGGTATTGCAAATACATGTTTATTATTATTTCAGGTTGTTAAGCGAGTAAAACAAATGGAGTTAGCAGAGTAGGGATCCCAAACAACAACTCAAGTATAATAAATTCAACAGGTGCTCTATTTTTATAAATAATGTCAACTAAGAGTTTAAAAGTGGAGAACAGTACGAAAATAAATAAATAATAACAATAATAACAACAACAACAAAAAGATTTAAAAAAATAAATAAAAAGAACCACACATCAGAATGGAGTTTATACCTTATTTAGTTATAGTATGTTGAAAGGTTGTTCACTATTTCTGTTTTTTGTTGTTGTTGTTTGTTTGTTTGTTTTTCTATTTTTGGTTTGTATTCTGTAATTATTATTATACAGACAATAATAATTATAGAGTATGAAGCCACAAAGATATCGTTGAAGAGATCTTGTATAAAATATTTCAGGAAGAAATGATTATAGTATGATCACAGCACAATTTCATTGTCATCACAAAAATAAATCTAAGCTAAGATTTATAAATCTTGATTCTGTATAGGTGTTATTTAGGAACATCTTCTCTTGGTATGGAAAACTCTACTAGGCAGAGAGATTGAAAGGAATGAAGAAGATAATAATCTTTACTTACCTATAGTTGGATCATGATAGTCAGGGAACCGATGGCTTATAAACTGCATTGTCATTGCTGGGGAGTAGAAAGACAAAAGGAAGGAAAAGAAGTGATATTATTTTCTTCAAATGACGTCAGAGAAAACAACAGAGAATTCACTCATTCAAATATCAGCTTAGAAAATGAATCAAAAATCTGCCTCATGTCTACAGAGACAAGAATGCATTTGTATTATAGTGGTAACTAAACACTAATAAATAGCAAATATATATATAATGTCTTAACTTCTTCCTTTTTAAATTTCATTTATCAGTTGGTCTAGATAGATGTATGTGGTGGTTTCACCCTGATGGACAGCTAAACTCCACCAAAATTACGCCCTTACACACCCTTCTCAAAGGAAGATGAGGGGAAGAAAGTATGATGAGAAAGAAAAAGGCTCACACGTTGGTAACTTCAAAGGGAAAGAAAGAGGAAAAAACAAGCAAGAGCCATGCAGAAACACAGAAAGAGAGAATTATTCTTTACTTCCCGTCAATGAGCATTCTTTACTTCCTATCAATAAGCATCAAAGCCAATGTGGTGGTTTTACTCAGGTGGGCAGCTAAACCCCACCACAACCACTGGGAAAAATAAATAAACAAATAAATATTCTCAAAGGCAAAGGGGGATAAAATATGATGCAAATGGCTCAGGGTTTGAGATAAGGACAGGGAGATCACTCAACAATTATTGTCATGGGCAGAACAGACTCCGCATATGGAGATTAATAAAATTTGTTACCTATTACTAAGACGTTAGAGAAGTGAGAAACAAAGAAAACAAACTGAAAACACCTTCCCCCCATCCGCCCTCTTCTACCTTGCCCGCTCTCAGTGTACTGCCTTGTGCTGGGGTTAGAAGGAGTCTTGATGATGTACCAGTACTGCTCAGCAAGAGAAAAAACAGTGTGATACCAGTGCTGTTCTAGCTACTAGCGCAGAGCACAGCACTGTTTGTGCCACTGTGGGGAAAGTTAGCTCCAACCCAGCCTGACTCAGTACAAAATTACATCTTTTTAACACTTGGTAAATGCTATTAGCCCCAGTATTGTCTCTAGAGGAAAATCACCTTGGTAAAAAAATTTGCAATACTTCCCCAGTTGCATCATATTCCAACTTAATTAGGTATTCTGGATAGTATTTACACAAATCAATCATAATTGTGGATCAGCTTAATGAGTAACACACTATTAATATTATTTTTTTTTTTAAAAAAAAAAATAGTATCAAGATTTTGATTAGGAGAGGTGAATGGTCATAGGCTGAAAGGCAATATACCTAATTAAAGCTGTTTTAATTGCTATAAAACATTTAAATGATTGAGAAATGACAGTAATTTGAGAGAAATGAGTGAACTTGAGTAAATTAGATAAGGACTCTAACCATCTTATAACAAATCCTTCCTTTCTCAAGTAAATCTTCAATTATGTTATACAAAGTGAAACAGACCAACTGTCAAGTTAACTCCAGCTGAATTATATAATTGTGTCTGAAACAACATGGACTGCAATTTCAGCAAATTTTTAAAGAGATAGAAATTGTGCACCCTCACATAGAACATTTTTTACTAACTGAAACCTGCCATTGCTCTATTTGAAGGACCAGTTTAATAAAGTCTATTGCTACTTTCCATTTGGAATAAGAAAAAAATATGTTTCAAACGCTACAGCCAACCACTGAGAGACAATTGACAGGAAAATAACCAGCTGTCTTTTGTTCCAGAACTTCAAAATATAATTTAGAAGTCTGAATCTTAAAAGTTTGGTATTTTACAAACTGTCACCAATTGCCATATCCAATTTGCTTTCTGATGCATTTAAGGAATACCTAACTCATTAAAACTGGTGCAGCAGACAAATGATCCTGTTAACTATATACAGCTTGGTTTCTTCTGAACAGATTGCTTTATGGTTGAGTATCACCTATGTTCAGAAATTTTAGGAAAATTACATGAGCCTTCCGGAAAATTGTTTTGCATCATTTGGAACAGGTGGTTCTCTGGAAGCAAAATTCCAGTTTATGTAGCAAGCCAGAAGCACTCATATTCTGCCCAACCCTAAGTTTCCAACATGCTATCTAAAGTTCAAGTACTGAATAAGCACAAAATTTGTCCTGAGTATTCAATGGTCATGGTAATACCCTCATTTATCAGAACAGCATCAGCTGAAAAGTAAATGAATCTGCCTAACAGGGAGAGCTCTGAGGAAAAGACCTTCAGAAACTGGGGGTGGGGAGGGAGTATAGAACATAACATGCAAAAATGTTCCTTGGTTTTTAAGTCAATTTCCATTTATTTTTATATTTTATTTATTTATTTATTTATTTTTTAATGAATGAATTAAAATTTACTTATAGCATATATGGGGCCATTTATTACCAAAAAAAAAAAAAAGAAAAAAAAAAAAAAGTACCTCAACTGAATTATAACACAATATATTAAAGCAAAGATGAGATGAAGTTCTGTGGTTCTGTTACGTATATCTCAGATACCTTGAATAGCAGAGGTTATGTACAAATATACCACGTTTTGCAAATTCTGTGTATAAACACACTCATTTTTAAAACAGCATTGGTAGATAGTTTTACAAAATGTTACAAAGGTATATTAAACATTTATTACCATGTTAATAAATAATTGCATATTTAGTATAGACAAATATAAATGTTAAAAAGCAGCATTATAAATTCATAGTAATTCAGAGAGTGTAACTGTAAAAAAAAAAAAAAAAAAAACTAGTTCAGCCTATACATATTATAGAGAAATAAATCTGTGTGTGGTGACATTGATATTTTCTATATTATCTGTTGTCAGATGTATTATTTCTAAGTACTCTCTATGTTTGGACACTTTGATTTCCAGGACACCTGTTTTGTTTTTTTTTTAATTGTGACAGATTTTTAGGCACCTCCATCTGATAACTGATAGTGGTTTATGAAGAATAAATTTATGCCTAATGTGATATGTCTAGTTTGCTCAGAGAGGCAGAGGCAGCTAGCAGAGATGCTGTTCATATGGTTTATGCCTACACATTTTGAGCATTCTGAGGGCTTGAACCACAAATGAATTCATTTTTTTTCACTACCTGCTGCTTTTCCTTGCCAAGATTTTATTATTATTATTATTATTACTATTATTATTATTATTATTTTTAGCAAACTACTTTTTGTCTGATTTTGATCTGCTTCCTTCTTTTTGGAGCCACGCCTTTTTCACAAAATCTGTTGTTAAAACTGAATCTCGAGTTCTTGGGGGATACCCAGAACTCATGGCAAATATTTTTCCTCTCTCCTGGGACAACCCTAAATCAATACATTAGCTACATCCTCATTAAATCCAGAGGATCTAAAAAGAATGAAACCATTTGGAAACATTATAGTGACTTTCTACCATAAAATGCAACATATCAGGGACTTAGACAATTTCTCCCTCTCAGAGCACTGGGCATGCACATACATCATCAAGCCTTGCAGAGGAACAGGTTGCACACAGTGCTCTGCAGGCAGATCTGGGAAGGAATTTATATTGTTTAATGCCATGTGCGACAATACTGACTTTTATGTGCCTGATCCTCGTCTCAGCACAGAGCTGTACATAAGCTGATTTGGCTACATATACAATGAACCTGGAGAGGTACAAAGTTTTAGAAAGATGTTTACTGAACCTCTCCACTCAGTTAAATGTCTTATGTCAGCTGATGGTGGAAACAGTGAGTAAAACTCACTTACATGTGAATCTTGGCCTAAAAATACTTCAATGACAACTCTTTGCCAAGGGTTTGGCCCCCAGGCCTCCGCCTGATCACCAGGGTATGGAACCTCTGATGCCTTTAGTACTTGACACCTACTGTAAGGGGATTAGTACCCTCTGCAAGAAGCAGGTTACATGGCTTTGTTTTCTCAGACAGAAGGAATTGAGATATTCTTTGACTTCTTTTCAGCACTGGGTTTCAATGCGAAATAAGGAAATTGGGGTATAAAATGTGGGAGCTGGAACACATCTTCCCCTGTATGTTCTTCGATATAAGAAGTAGCACCTTCTGTTAAACCCTACTGAACATTGGTGCAACAATCATTTTTTAAGAGCAGGTGTACCAGGTGTACACTCTGAGGAAAAGGATTGCCTAACTTTTGGCTGCTAATAGCAAAGCCCTCACTCTGTGAGGATGGTGCACAAGCAAGGCTCAGAGTATCAGGTTTGATGTACAACAACAGCTGTGTTCAGATTTACCAGGTATTCCACAGTCTTGGCTACTGAATATGGAAGTTAGTTCTGAATGGCTGTCAGAAGTTGTAAGAATGCTTCCCAGACCAAAAAGGGATCTCAGTCATCATTGGCATGAAACCGTGCAAATCCAGATGGAGCCTGGGGAATTGAACTGGCTTATAGCCAAATCTGTCTGGGCTCCCCAGCAGGTCAGCTGCCTCAGCTGGGATATGCTGGCTCTTTCAGTATTACCAACAGCAGAGCCAAAGTCACTTTTCAGAGAGAATTAATTCTGAAAATTAACAGGAAAATGATATGGACGTTCCATGGTGTTTTATAAAAATAATGTTCTTGAAACTTGTTTTTTTTCCCTATCCAAAATCCTTTTTTCTTTCAAATTAACACTCACACTTAATGAATCTAAACCACCATGAGGTATTGTTGTGACTATTTTACTTTTGAAATCCAAATAATATTACTGCATGATTTTACAGATCTATAAATTAGATAACTTTAACTCTAATTTAAGCCACACACAAAGCACTGTATCAAAATGTGGCTTTAAAGGAGGATATTAAAAGAGAATAAATGGATAAGACTGATATTTGAATAAATACATATACATGTACAAGTGGAGTCAGATTAAAAAAAAATGCATATGGTAAAGAAAAAAGAAAATGAAAAAAAAAAAAAAAAGAAAAACGAACCTTTAAATCCATAGCAGATACTGTAAAATGTTTAGAATTGCAAGTTTCCTGAAAAAAAAATAATGAATATTTTATAACACTGTGAAGATCGTTCCATTTAAATGGGGCATGTACTTCACCTGGCAGCCATGATAAGTAAAAGGATCATTGTTTCAGATTAGTAGTATCTTCTTTATATCCATCTGGGGCTAAGCAAATGCAGATTGCCTCAGGTTAATAAATATGCCCGATACGCATAGGTAACTATATAACTTCAAAGTTCTCTTGTGTTTTCAAAATAAAAAGAGGGGTTAAGATCCTGAATTTCATTTTTAGTTGTTTCTAATTAGGTTTATCCAATGTTTATTAACTATCTAGAACTGTTCATTAACTATCTATACCTATGTTAAGAATGAAATATATGTTTTTGTTTTTGTTTTTGTTTTTGTTTTTGTTTTTCATATGAATAATAAACTGCTACATTCTATAAAAATCCTGTGCTTTTCCTTACAAATATTTTATTTACCTCCCAGTAGGAAATATTCTGCTAATTTTTTATTATTTATTCTAAAGCATCCTTTTGATGAACGCAGCTATATCAAAGTTCATGTAAAGAAAGGTATCAGCTTTTAAAAATATATGTGTTTTTATGGGTGCATAGGCTAACAGAAAAGAATAATACCCACCACCATGAGAGCACATAAAGTACAATTAATTCCACGGTCCTCCTAATTTGTTCTAAATTTGACTTGTACCAACAGCTTTGAATGTAATCCTATATCTTTTTTTTTCAAGACAGGATAACAGGTTGTGAGCTTACAAAATATTATTTATGACAATAATATCCATGATGTTAATATCTCATCCTGAGCTTCCTAGCCCTCTCTGTTCACCCAAGAACTTCCACATATTCAAACTCTGGGTGCTGTTTATGATCATGTATTAATACATTTTCTAAAGAATCTTTACCTTCCTTACAAAATCCTGCAATCTGTGTAACCTAATAAAATGGCCACAGCAATTGCGACTAAGATACATGTGATACCATACGGATAATTCACTTTAGTTTCTTATGCAGATACACTGTTCCAGTGCATCTTTAGTTTGGTTTTCATAAACAGGTAAGGTAACAAAGATACTAGAATAGATAAGGGGCTGAAAAATAACATTATATGGTAAAGTAAGTGGACTTCTAGATTAGTTCACGAAGATCATGAGAAAAGAAAAGCATGTAGGTATTATTAGAGTAGAGAAGGTGGCAAAAAAGCCTCAGGGTCTAAAAACAGATAAGCAGAACATAGTAACAAAGTATGCACCAGTTGATCATAGAAATGGAAAAGTGATAAATATGCTAAAAAATTAAGAGACATTATTGTCTCTACCAATCTGTAATATTAAATAACTCTGTAGAAACATGGCCAGGACATGTTTAACACACCGGATTTTACTCTTTTGGTAAGATGTTTATGTATAACTAAAGATGTAAAAATGTTACTGTATAAAGTTACATTATATCAACAAACGAGACAAGCATTTTATTAGTACTATTTTATCCCTGAAGTACTGGATAGTTCGAACAATCTTGATCTTTCTGATGGATTCGACCCCACAAAATCCCAGGTATTTTAAAATGTGTGCTCTTTTCAAATATTAATGGTAGAAAACTGGAATCTTCTCTTTCACTGGTTTGGAAAAATGATAAACATACTAGTAGGTAACTCTTTCAGATCTCATTCCTGTTTTTTTAGATTGACTTGTCAGGTACTGAGGCATTTGTAATCATTCTTTTGGCCATCAAATTTTATAATAGACTTTGCAATAACAATGTCCAAACATACACATGATGAACAGTAGAGGCAAAGAGGAAAGACAGTATTTTTTTTCCAGAATCTTATCTGATCTCTAAATTACATTAACACTTAGAGGAACTTTGAATGGCTGGAGACACTGATAATGCTAGAAAATATACAGGAATTAAAAATAGAAATAATGGAATAGAAAAAGTTAGAAAAAAAGATATATCTAAATACTCTAAATAAGTCTCAGAAACGTTTCACATATTTCATATTCAGTTTTTGCAAGTTTATTAAATCAAGGTAAAAGAAAACCAAGCAAAGAAAAATTAATTGTTAAAGGGGTACTTTGCTCTGAATGTGAAAGTAATATACTAGTTATGAACAAACTTATGAACAAATTTGAAAATATTTCTAGCCACCAGATGAGGGATTTACTGAAATTGACTTCAAACATGGATGGAAGAGGGAAGTAACCTGCTTCATTTTAAGGTGCTTTGTAAGTTAAAGGATTGCCTGGAATTAGTGATATTGGTCCTTTTGGAGAATTTTGTCCTATAGTCTCAAATTAAGTAGTGAAGACATTAATTTAACACAAGATGTTTTAATATTGATAACACTTATGACCAGGTCTTTAACTAATGTCAGTAATAGAAATGGATGGTTGCTTTCCTAAGATACTACCTGGTTTTCATTTTATAAAAAAGCCTCTTGCTTCTCAGAGGGTTTTCCACAAGGAAAACCTTGCTTTGTAATCAAGACAATTTAAATGACCATAGGTTTACAATATACTTGTGTAGAAAAAAAAAAAAAGAAAAAAGAAAAAAGAAAAAGAAAAAAATAAAGGAAAAAAAATAAAAGAATTTGAGAGAGCTTCATACACAATTCATGCAGTCAAAGACAACCTTTCTTTGTTGCTTTGACCAAAATGCATTGCACTCAGGTACTGCATATTATCTTTTTTTTCTACTCTTTACTAAGAAGACTGACGAAATATGTAATTTAAGTAAAGAGTATACTTCCCCAATTTATTTATTATTATTATCATTTATTTATTTTTCATCTGTGGATGCTGCATTTAGATCACAGAACATTTTAGAATAAACAACTGACAGCAGAAGTCACCTGAACCAAAACAGTCAGAATGATGAAATAATGTTGTTACCATCAAGTATTTCACACCAGTGTGAAATAAAATTGCCAAAAAAAAAGAAAATATCAAAAGTTATAGAGGTTATTTGAAACTGGTAGAGAGATTGTGCAAACCACCAGCATTCCACAATGCCATGTAGCTGATGTAGGTTATATGGATACCAAAACCCTTATTATGTGGAAGTATGTTTATGACTTGCCTCCCACTGAAGTCAATGGAAATACCCATTTCCCACTGCTGTGGTATGTGTTGTGTTAGATGAACATTGAATGTGGTTGAATGTTATGTTTACCAGAAGGTGTATGAGTAGCATTTAAGGCATATCTGTTTGTGTTAAAAAGATGAATGAGAAGAAGAGATGTGTATTACAGAAGTTTATGAAATTTTACCTGTACTGGGAAGGTAAATAGAGAATGATATTTATCCTCTCACGATATAAGGAATAGAAAGCATTAAAGTATCAATCAAATATCTGTTAATAAAATATTTTTCACACTGAGTATAGCTAATTGCATGATTGTCCCACGACATAGGTAAAAGGCAAGGTATATTGCTGGATTGAAAAAAATGATTTAAAAAAAAAAAAAAAAGTTCAGATAAACTCAATTATTTTAGCTCTGAAGTTAAAATACTCTTGCCTTCAAATTGCTGGAGGATGTGAAGATATTCAAGAAATTTACTGCAGTTTATTTTGTTCATATATTTTTCCCAAAACAGACACAACAGGCTAGATTTACTGATAGGATACAGGCCTAAAGACACTGTTGTTCTGACTCGGTAAAATAATTTTTACATTGTTATGCTCTGCAAGAAATAGAATGAGAGCTTTACTACACACTTTCAGGAAGGAATGCTGCAAAGTCTGTGAGCTGCAATTATTAATTTTTCAGGAATTATAATGTATTATTTATTGGGTGTTAGCTGTGAAATGACAGCAAGCTAAATTTTATTTCTCTGTGTTAAATTCATTCTGGAGTATTGGAAAAAAAAAGATACATGGCTGTTGATGTAGCACGGCTTTTTACACTGTTGCCAAAATGATAGGTTCAATTACTGAACCTGACGTCCGCAGCAAATAGTAAGTAGCCGAAGGGCAGACTCTTAAAGCCAAAAGTCTTTTAAATTAAATCTGCCTGATATTATTAGAATAAACAAACAAACAAATCCCCAGACACTTACATTTTACAAAGAGATAACTCAAGCTTCTAGGACAGCCAGAACAGAAACAGAGAACTCTCCTGTGTCCATTGAATTACTAAAGATAAATACTTCTATGTTTGACTTGGTCTTGGTTAAAGACTGAGTCACAGAAAGCACTGGAAAGGCTTCTGTGGTCCCCTGGAAAATTATTTCCATCACCTCCAAAGTCTGTCTTATCTCCTGTCTGCTCCTCACAGTAACCTCTCCTTAAACTGTGGCTATCAGTTCTGACTTTCAGTTTTGTATCTTTTTATCCACTGGGAATCCAGATTTTCTTTCCATGAATGTTGTGATTGTTCTTCAGAGACCCAGCTGATCCCTCACTCCCTTACTATAAAAAGAAAAAAAAAAAAAAAAAGTGTAACAAACAAACAAAGCTACAAGAGAAACAACTTAAAATTAATCCACAAGAGATTAAAAATAAAAATTAAATTAAATTTAAAAAAAAAAAAAAAGAAGAAGAAGAAAAAAGAGCATTTATAACAATTACATTGGGAGAGCTAAATTTTGTTGTCTGAGCTGCAGAACAAGAAAAAGACTTTCTCTTGTTTTGTACCCTTTACCACTGTAAAATAAGAGCAGGCTATATGTAAGTAAGAGCAAAATCTATGGAAATGGAGTTTGTAGTGACAGAGTGAAGCGACAGATGTCTTACTTTGGAGAATGTACACAGTGTAGTATTTTTTTCTCTTCTGTATCAGAAGGAAACAAAGGACTTGATTCAGAATTTTCTGTGTTGTGGCAATACCTACCACCAGGGTAAAACCAAAGAATTATGCATCTCTTTCTGCCTGAGAAAGACGGACAAAAAAAAGACAGGGAATAATAATAATAATAATAATAATAATAATAATAATAATAATAATAAATCTTTATGCTGTTCTGGTACCTACTTGCCTACTTGGAATGAATAAAACCATTAATTTTAGAGTGTGTCTCAAATTGATTTTTCTCACATGCATTATGTGTAAAGACATGAGGTCTTACTGCTTGTATTCAGAGTGTGACCAGTGAAAAAAGACATACGCTTCACTTACTGGTTGCAGCTGTCCAGCAGGGATGGAAGGACAAAAAGAGAAATTGAGAAAAAATTCATTCTGGGCTTGAGAAACTTTCAGAAAACCTTCAGCAGAAGTGCTCTCACTGCAGAAAAGTTCTCTGTCCTCTGAACCAGCAAATTCTAGTGAAAACCTGTTGTACTAAAAACTTCTGACTTACATTAATACCTATATCAAGACCAGTTCCTGGTGTAATCTATGAAGGCAGAATGCACTGTATTCCAAAATCATGGTAAAAATACTGTTCAGTGTTTAAGGGAACAGGGGAGCAGAGACTTGTATTTATTCCCTATGTAAGAGACATCACTGCAATGCAGTATAAATTAACAATAATGACAAGGTAGATTGCTGTCACTTATGCACCATTTCATCCATAGTATCTGCCTGACCTCCACCGGAAAGGTCTCCCACAAATACACCAAGCATTCCCTACCTAGTTTAGGCTACAAGGTTTGACAAGATGCATTAATAAACAGAAATTACTTCTGGCAAATGCTGCTCTTAGAGCATTTTCCCACTCTGTTTCTTCCATCAAGTTAAAAACAGTAAGAAAACTTAATGTGTCTTCTACTGTACTTCAGCTGGAAAATTCTATAGTACCTCAAGCCTGCCATTAGTGAGCAATCCAAAATGTAATGACATAAAAAGGTTTTAAAGCAGACTCTACTATAATGTGATTTTTAGAACAGAATACATTGAATAAAGCTAGATAGACTCAATTTCCTGATGTTATTTCAGAGAAAAATAAAGAAAATCCTGAACTGTTACAAATGGACATATTTTGATTAAAGTCGATGGATAAATCTCCTAATTTTATAAAGGAAGTACAGCAAACGAGAAATATAAAGGCTAGTTCTTTATACAAACGTGCCCTGGCTTGCAGCTACCTATCTCAAGCATTATTAGCTCACTGTGAAAAAGACTCAAGAAAAGATAAAGCCATTTTATTCCATGGAAAAAAAAAAAAAAAAACCTCTCAGCAACCACATGTATTTCTCTTCCTTTTTTTAACTGCTGATACGTGCCACGTAATGATAACTTGAGATGCTCTGGCTTGGTTTACTGCTGTTTCAGGGAGTAGTAAATTGGCATTGTTTGCAGGTTTCCTAACATAAACTAACAGTTAGCTCCTGTGATACCTTCTATAGGAAATTATACCCCATATATCAAGCAGTGATGAATTGGCAGTGACAGCATCTGTGTTTTCTTGTGAGTAGAAGAACAGTTTCTATTCCGTAACAGTGTACCAACTCTGTGTACTTCAAGCCCATGGTCTGGAAAATTGATGACACGTCAAAGAGAAAGACACAACTCTTTCATTTAGCACCTCACAGAGTCATATTCCGGGTTAAAATGCAGTACTTTTTTTTTTTTAAAAAATATTTATTTATTTTTATTTTCTTACCAACCCTAGAGTTTCTGAAAGCATCAGCTACTGTTATATCTTGTACAGGATAACATCCAGATTCTCAGATACTGTCAATATTCAATTCCCTTCAATATAACAGAGTTGAGGCATC
>CM021729.1:4308913-4321977 GCA_011074415.1 Stictonetta naevosa | reverse complement strand
TTTAGTCATCTACTATAAATTATATGATTTATAGATAATTTCTCATCCTCCTGATCTTTACAAAAATATGTATGTATATTTACTAGGGTAGTTTGAAATGCTGGCTTTCTCTTTCAGTGCAAAATGTAGACAAATTTCAAGATGTTGTTGTTTTGCTCAGAAATTCTTTTATCTATTCTTTTTTTTAAGTCAGACATATTTTTTCCAGTGACTACAATGCTGTTTAAATCATATTTAAAGGAAATATGCTGAGACAGGATGTATTTCCAAAGGCATATCGAAAGGCAGAAAACTAACCCCATAACAATCCTAGAATCTCAGTAAAAATTTGAATTCATCACAAATTTTTGATTATTCCCAGGATTCTGTCCCCAGAAATTTCTTTCCTACACATATTTTTAAATTTATATTTATCTCAGTGGAGATAAATATCACGCAATATGAATTATATGAGTTAAACAATGTTCTTCACTACAGACACAACTTTGATCTGAACATATTTTCCTTGTCAAATCTCAGCAGTGTTTTTTTTTTCTCAGCTAATTAGGCAACACATCACAATGAAGTCAAATCTGACACATTATCACTTACACCAACATGAGTTCCGAATGTATTTTCTATTGTATTAGAAGAATTCCCATAAGATTAAGGAAGGAATAGGCTCTTCAGCTGTTTACTACCCTACACACACACACACACACACACGCCTACACACAAATTAAAAAGCCTGATAATCATGAAGTTACCAAAAAAAACAAATCAAACAGTTGAGAAAGTCTGAAATTGGGGATATAAGCTCCTGTGAATGGGCAACAAGTAGCTCTGATTTGCTTCCAGCAGTACTGAGAACATGGTCATGCAGGGAAGGTGAAAATCACAAAGGTAACAACAGTGAAAAGAAATTTTTGAAAGAACAAGACTCAAATTTGGGGTCAATAATTTGCCATTGTAAGTCAGCTCCTAGATTTATCAGTCTTTTTCAACACTCTTGCAATGTTAAAATACACAATTGAGCTGCACTATCAACAAAACAATGGAAAGCAAAACAATCAAAATAAAATGGAAAACTATGAGTTATCTCTGAGGACCGCATTGCCCCTAGGCTTTCTGTTACTTTTACATTAAAGAAGGCTTAATAACCACTGTAAAACTACTGGAGTAGGCTTATGTGGTCATGTGAATCTGGAGAGAGGTGTTTCTAGTTTTTGGCTCTGGTAATAGGTCTTTATGCTTTGACTGTCATAAACATCTATTTTGCCTCAGTTTCCACACCTGCAAAAACAAGACAAATTAAAACAACAAGCAACAGCAATGTGAAAAGCGATCACTGAGATTTACAGGATTGCTGCATGAGGTTTTGATATGAGTGCATTGTTTAACTGCTCATCTAAAATCAGGTTAGTAAAGCCATCACATTTTTAAGAACAAAGAACCAATTCCTTTAACATGGAGTTATCCACAAGAAAGCAGAGACATAAGCTCAAGCAACGTACAAAATAATTATGAGTTACTAGTACTGTAGAGATGAAGAAACTAAAATATATAAGGATGATGAAATAAATAGTCACATATCCTCTCTCTCTCTCCTCCCTCTAAACCTGACAGGAAGTTAACGTCTGCCAAAAATGCACTCGTATTGCCTGACACATGTATAGATGGAATTATGATGATATATAGACAACAGGGACGGGTGCAGGACATGTCTGGGGGTGAAAGGTAGCACTTCAGGCACTAAAAGAGGTGATTTATTATAGCATTAGTGTGACACTGAAAAGGTCAGAAAGCTGCAAAACACACAAAACTTCTAGAGGGCTTACTTGTATTTTCACAGGGAAAACAACATTAGCCTATTCAGGTTTGTACCTTCAGTACAAAAAATGATAAAGCTATAAATACTAGCAACATGGAAAGACTTGAAAATCTTTTCCAACAGCTGGAAAAGGATGGCTCATGACTCAGAGATAAGTTTGAAAATACTTAATGCCCCTAAAAAAGTCTGAGTCTTACCCTTTAATTCTTTTGGGCTAAACTTGCTTTCATGTATTTTGCAATACACTTTCTTCCTTGATACTCCTGTCATTTATTCAGGTGTGAACCTAGCTGTCTTAGGAGTTTATGCTGCTATGCATCACCTTAGCTAGATGGGTACACAGAAGCCATATTTAGTGACTCTAGATCTTTCCATGCAAAAACAGCAGCAGTTAAAATAACAAAAATCAAACCGAGCAAGAAATCAACACAGACTGGACTTAAAGGATGCAGAATTCTGCTAAGGCTTTCTGAAACTTAAACAGGTTATATTAGGGTTGTAGTGATGAGTAAAAACAATTTGTTTGAACTATGAAAATAATAATAATAATAATAATAAAAATAATCCTTAAAACAAAAAGATCTTGTATTCAGGCCATAAAAGACAAGGATATATTTATCCATATCTGGATTTTCCTAATTATTCTAGAAGGTTTTTCCATGTTCAGATATCCTTAGCAAAAATAAGTTTGCCTGAAGGTAAGGCATTGTTCATTTGCTCCATCACAAGACTGGGATTTATTCTGTCCCCATCCTTGCATTAATTGCACTAAAATTTTTTCTTCATGATTACAGTGCCATCAGAACTAGTTCCCTGAAGACAAGTATTTGGAACTGCCTGGGAAATAGCAAAGGAACCTATTCAAAACCTTGATATATTTATGGCTACTGAAGACACAAAGCAACATGCAGATTTTGATTATAACAACCCAAATTTTTTCCTTATGCATGTCAATGAGGATTTGGGAGACTTTTAGGTGTTCAGAGAAGGAGAGTTGAAGTATTCCATATCCCAACAGTGATGACACTGTGCTGTGCTAATTCAGAAATGAGTCAACAGTGTTACCATAAAAGAGGAAAATTGGGTCTTTTTTGAAGGTACTTGCAGTGATATAGATGTGACAGAATGACTCATCTGTCACCAGTGTTTTAGTCAGCAGAGTCTTCAGCTCAATGGCAAATATTTATAACTAGAAAATAAAAGAAGGCAATCAAAATGAAGTAAGCAAAAAAAAAAAAATATATATATATATATAATAAAATAAATAAGGATGTTAAGCCTGCTAGATAAGATCTACGCATGAGGTCATCACTTCCGCAATGCTAAACACCATTTTAATGCTAGCGTCCATCTAAATCCAACCTACTGTACAATGTGCTTTATGGATTTCTGCTATTCCTGATTCAGAGAGGGTACTAATTTGCCAAGGCACTCACTTACACAATGATTAAAAATTGTGCTTACACAATGATTAAAAATCTTTGCCCGTTTCCAGTTTCAAGCATTTTTTTTTATTATTTTTTTTTCCCCACATGTAGCATAACCTTCAGTACAAATTTAACTTCTGTTTTAAATGGCATGCATGATAGTGCTTGGGACCTTTTCCTTTGACAGATCCTTCCATAAAGATCTTCCAGGAAATGGACCGAGATCCACTTAAATCAGTGGGGGATTTCCCATAGACTTTAAAAGGTGTTTAATTTGATTCTTATTGTCACAATGTTATTTTCACAATTTTGTTCAGTAGAAATAATTAAATATTTTTCAAAAGAAATTATAATGGGGGAAAGTGTAACAGAAATGAGTGGTAAACCTTGACTTCAGTGGGGTTGGAAAGACTTCATGGTTATTTGCTTTAACATTGTATAAATTAATACATTTGCTGACTATAATTTTGGTTTGGTGTAAATGTATTTTCACTCCTCAGAATTCTGATGATTTTCTGAATAGAAAAAAAAACAGAAGAAATATCTATACATGAAACATAACTACTTTTTTGTAGTTTTTAGTACAAAAATGAACTGACTAGTGTTCCTTGTTATTATTTTAAACTGAAAAATGTCTTTTCTTTCAAATAAAGAAAGATTTATAAACATCCAAGTGTAGAACACAGCTACCTTTTATTGAAAGGATACATAATTTGTCTGAAGAAAATGCAAAGTCTAAATATAATAACATCTTTTATTATAGCTTTTATGTTTTTGAACTTTGCCATCCACCTACACCTCTGATAAGTTCATAAAAGCTTCTCTGTGAGTTCAGTTCAAAGTCTGTCTAGTTCAGCACTTTATCTCCAGTAGTAGGTAGTCAGGAGACTATATGAAACCCAGCAGGTATACAATCTTTCTCAATACATGCATTTCTATTGCTAGAATTCAGTGGATTAAGTACTTAAAACTAGCCAGCACATATAAACTACTGTGTTGCACCCAAATTTTACATCTGAGCTATAGAGTTGCATCTGGAAGTTCCTTTGTCCCAACAGTCTATCTTCCAGGAGGATAATTCTGAATTATGCAACCACAGCTGCATTCAGCTAAGACTAAATAAATAAATAAATAAATAGTAAGAATTATACAGGACGCTCAAATACATGCATAGGTTAAACCCAAACAAATATAGGGTACATTTGCCATGATAAATTATTTTCTGGCAACTGCAAATACTCTGATTTAACCCTAATGATCAAAACAGAACAAGAGCATAATCATAGCATGACAATATGTTGATATAAAGCTGCATATTTATTAAGAGAATAAAGAGGAAAAGATACATACAAAATGACTTTACCTCCCAATTTGTCATCAGAATGATTATATCCACCGGGGGGGTTCATCAGTAAGAGCTGAGGAGGATACTGGTTTTATGACTAACCAGTGGCTTATCACTTCTCTGTGGGCTACATTTTTCTCAACTGCAAAATGCTTGCAGTGATACTGGTATTTTTCCTAACCCAAGTTTTGTGTTGTAGTATGTAAAGAATTACATGAAATCTAAGTGTTACAAAAATACATATATATTGCATTTTTTACTTCATATATCTGGTCTACAATTGTGTTGATGTACATTTTTTTACTTGTCAGAGAAAATTATGAGTGAAATCCTGACTGCAATAAGGCCAGTCGATGTGGATGTGAATTTATTGCATTTTGCAAGTGACAATATTTCAGAAGCATTTGGTAACACTATTTTCATTCTGATGCAACTTTTGAACAATATATTCATTTAAAATCTTAATACATTTACAGTTGATGAAGATGTCTGGTAAGTAGACAGATGGTCAAGAAAGCAAAGATGTAAAAATAGCATGTAGTGTAAGTGAATTAAATAAAATTTTAGTTAGCAGTCATATATACATATCAAAATGTATATATTTTAGAATACATCTTCATGGCTACCTCTGATCATTTTTGCTTTTGAAGTCAAAACTAGAGCACTTTCCTTACTTTAAGACATTTAGGCTATTTGTGTGTTTAAAGATAAAATTGTGCTCATGTGAATTGTCAAATATGGACATAATCTGGTAATTTGCAAAATTCAGCAATCCCCAGTGAGTTCTATTATCATCTTTTTTTGAATTAGCAAAAATGTACATCGTTGAAAATCAAATCAAATTAAACCAGAAGCTGTTCTTCATGAAGTAATATACTTAGAGAAAGTGTTAGGAAAGAAAGAAAAAAAAAAAAAAAAAAAAAAAAGGTAAAAGAAAAAATAAAACTCTATATATTTAAACACTAGAATAAAATTTGTTTAACACACTTCTGTGTTTTAAGATATTGATATATCTAAAATACTTCTGTATAGAGAAAGTAAACATTCACAGAAACTAAATATTGAAATATACTACCAGCCCTATATATCTTGATAAATGGTGAGTATGGTAGTACAAGTAAAGCTGTCTGCTTTTTGCTTGAACAGACAGGACAAACTGGATAAAATATATCAGAACACAACTTCTTAAAACCCCCAATCAAAACTAGAAGTTAAACCTCAGGAAGACTGATATATGATGGTCTCTGAACTGTTGCATAGAGTCCAACAGTCCTTCAGGGCATTTCACTGAAGAGCCAAATCCAGTATGCTATAAGGATAAGCTAAGTGTATTTCCCATATACAGTGTTCCTCTTCACCTATGTCAAAAATTCCTGCACAGCTGAATGGAGCATGGTTTTGCCTTCTTGGCAGTTTGAGCACTGAATAACTTTTCTTTTGTTTCTGTAAGAGAGGTCACAAAAACAGAAGGTCTAACTAACCAAAGAGAGATAAATAACCCAGGGAGTGGGATGAGGAAGAAAGCTTTATTATTAGTTTAAAGAATTCTGCAGCACAGTTTATAGTGAAGCCAAGTAACAAGTAGCAAACAGCATGAAATGTTTATGCATGTCTGTGAAACCCAGTTATTCTTTTCTGTCTTTCTGTCTTTCCCCAATTTACTGTTCTAATCAACAGACCTATTTTCTGCCCTCTTGGATACTACCACCCCCCTTATGAGTCAACGTAAATCAAGAACAGCTCTAGCCCTTGGCTTCACCAATATGAAACACTATATACAAAATGAGTTACTGCAAATAAGGCAAGGGCTAGTGCCGTAAAGCTGTCACCTTTACCTCCTGGATTTTCCTTCCTAATAGACCTACACACTTTCTTGTTATCATCCAGAGTAGTTTTTATTCTTTTTAAACACTGAAGCTGCTATTAGTTAGATACAAAATCATTTAAGGATGGCAGGCAACGTCATGTTTCCTTAATGAACACAGGGTAGACAATAACAGTTGGGAATTTTCGGGTTATTTCTGCCTGAGAGTCTGATTGGTGGTAATGACAAAACTCCTGAATTCAGCTGGAGATGATCTGACTAACACGTACTCTTGGGTCACTGTGACACAGAACCAATTGTATTCCAAGCTAAAACAGGTGATTTATCTGGGCGGGTGTCTTTCTGATGCCACTGTACCTGCTTTTTACATTACAACTTGAGTCAAATTTACCAGCTATTAAACAACAGCAAAATTAACCAAGTCATGTATGCAGTACAGTCTAGCATGCACAGCCCAGCAGTTTGAAGCTGACATTTGATTTAGTAAGCAGGAAATCCCAGATGATTTTTGAAATCTGTTTGCATAAAATGATCAAAAGTTCACAGACAACATGATGAAATGTGGCATAAAAAATTACATCCAAATACAAACATTCAGGCCTTATTTAAGTGGATGAGCTGGTTCAGCACCATGACATCTTTAGGGTTCTTTCTCTTTTTTCTTCTTTTTTATTTTTATTTATATATATATATTTAAGTTATGGTCATTTTGAAATTCATGTTTATATTAAGGAGTGACTCTGCTGTACTAGCCTTTACTTTTATATAGACATCTACATTCAACCTTGGATATGAAACACTTTCTACTTAGGTTTCTATCTTTTGGTCTCTCTGGTTCACTGAAGTCAATGTATGACACTTTGAAGTGATCATTGGGTTACATTCAAAGCCCTAAAGTGAACATGGAAGCTTGGGTGCATGTGCTTGAGAAGGCACACATTAATTCCTTATTTAAACTGAAAGAGTGTCTTAAAGGTCACAGTTGACTGTGACTGGAGAACTTGCAAGAGATTTTTTTTTTTTTTTTTTGGGGGGGGGGGGGGATCACTCTCAAATTAGATGCAACCTATTGCAGTATTGAAAATTTAGTTGCATGATCCTTATAACCAGACCAAACACTACAGCAACCTCCTGATGCTCAAAGCACTGCCAATAACTGAGAACCACTATTTGGTCCAATTTACAGACAAAAATCAACCAGTAACCTTCATGTCTCTCATTGTGAGAGAGATATGCTGAAGATGCACTGTAAGGAGCCTTGTAAAACATTGACTCACAAGTTACAAAAACAAGAAATGCCTTTTGTGTCTCCTGCACTAATGTGTCTCCTACACACTAATACTTACCTTAACCGAAACCGATTAACCAAAATTCTATTCGTCTCCTCTAACTGAACAAAGTTACTTCAACACTTTGTAACTCCTTTTACTGAATGATCTCAGCAAAATTTCCTTTCAGTTCAACAACATTTCCTTCTGTAAGCATTACTTAAGTCTTCTTTAAAGCTTCAAAAAACCCAAGAATGAACTGTGTCCTGGCCACCTGCACGGAGCTAAATTTCAACCACTAACTTAGTAATAAACACTATCTCCCAGTTCTTCAAGAGAGTACTTTTTATTTTACCTTTACCACTGCAACGCCGAAGAATCACAAAATAAATGTCTGGACACAAAGGGACAACTGCTAGCAGAAGACAGCTCCCATTTCTTACCTCTTCCCATGATACCAAACTTGCTAAAAGTTGTCACAGAACTTTATGGCAACAAGAGGCTGTTTCAGCCTCATGGCACCAAAATGGAATGTCACTTATTTTTACTATGGCTAAAATAATAGTTTATGGGACATTGCATACTAGTAACTCAAAGAGCAGAAATACCATTTATCTTGGGTCTACCCTTTTTATATATTTCAGAAATGTAGACAAAAATAAGCATTCTGCTTGTTATCTGAAGTTCTTCTTTAGCATTAATCTTATGGTTGAATTTGCAATGAATGCTATAAAAATCTAAAATGATGAATACTGAGTAAGTAGCTAGTGGCATCATGCAATAATAAATCATACTTTTTCAACCTGCTCAATTTTGCACTGCATAAAGAAATGTTAGCCACAGAGTGAAAAGCGATGCTTATCTGAAATGACAATTTAATTCTATGTTCTGACCACTTTGTAAAAGTTACTCTGAAGAGTGCACATGGTCCAAATGGTCATATATACACATAAATGTATATATATTTATGTGTGCATGTACACAGTTCTATTTTTACATTAAAATACATGTAGATATACATATATGAACACATATTTCTTTTTGTTCTGGAGTTGACATCACTCAGGCATGTCAACCTTGGCATATGAACTGCACAGTGGATTTATCATATTTAGTACACTCTTGTGTTATCTTTTAATTCTTTATATTTTCAAACTGTCATTTGTTCACATTTTATATATATGCCTGCACACAGACATACTTATGGACACCTATACATATAGACACACGTACACACATACACAGATGTAGTGTATATATATATTCCCAAAGCACAGTTAGTTTATTTCTGTATTGCCATAATGCCCCACTAGCTCTTACAGAAAGGTATAAACTGTGATACTCAGGGTAGCAAGGGAGGATAGAATTAGAGTCCATTAGCATGCAACTAAGAAAAGAAAAACTTGTCTTTCTTCAACTCCACTGCTCTTACAGAAATCCGTATTATCTGCCAAAAGGGAATAAAGATGAATTAAATTTAAAAAGGCTTTATGAAGTACCACATACAGACATGTCTTCCTTTAGGATTCTGTAGAACATAAACAAATTATACACTAAAAGCAACCACAGTAATTCCACCATAATTTGTGTAACGAAACTCGGTCTATAGGAACCATCATTCCTTTCCTTAAAAATGCAAAATCCATCTCATATTCAATCAGTTTAATCTAC
Organism: Stictonetta naevosa; assembly: GCA_011074415.1. Taxonomy (NCBI): domain Eukaryota; kingdom Metazoa; phylum Chordata; class Aves; order Anseriformes; family Anatidae; genus Stictonetta; species Stictonetta naevosa. The sequence continues at coordinate 4,312,631 of CM021729.1, read as the reverse complement.
TTATTCTATTTCCTGGTAAGGGAAGACAAGATTTTACAAAAAATATTAGGAAAAAGAAAAAAATTATTAAGTTGCACTTTACTATAAATGAAATTGAAATATTTTACTTCATCTGATCATCTGTGAAAGTATAAAATGTATATTTTAGCTTATGGCATAATTTATATGGTAAATATGTTGATTGTTGTGAAGTAGAATATATATTTTGCAGGGTAATGGAAATACTAGAATCTTAGGTGAACTAGATCAACATCAAGCTTCCTGTACTCACAATATTTACACACCTTTCAGAGAGTCTGTAATTCTTGGTAGAATGCATGGAATGAAAAGAGAATTTCATGCAATAAGGAGAAGATATGGAAGAGCTGGGCAATATTTAAACAACACTTCTTCCAAGCTCAGGATCAGTGCATCCCTAAGAGCAGGAAATTGGGGAAGAGGGACAGGAGACCTGAATGGATGAGCAAGGAACTCATCGACAAGATCAAAAGGAAGAGGAAGGTCTATGAAATGTGGAAAAAGGGCCTGTCCCCTTGGGAGGAGTATTGGAGTGTTGTCAGGGCCTGCAGGGATGTGACAAGGAAAGCCAAAGCCCACCTGGAGATGAAGCATGAAAAAGAGATAAAGGATAATAAGAAGTTTGTGGGTTTTTTTGTTGTTGTTGTTTGTTTGTTTGTTTGTTTTTTAAGTATGTAAACAGTAAAAGGAAGACTAGAGATAATATGGGTCCTCTGCTGAATGAGGGGGGTGTCCTGGAGACACTGAGAAGGCAGACATACTGAATGTCGTCTTTGTTTCGGTCTTTGTTTCAAAGATTTCTGCCCCCCCACCCCAAGACCCTTGGACCCTGGAGGGAGGAGAAAGAGTCTGGGAAATGGAGAGCTCTCCCCTGTTTGATGAGGGAGTGGTTCGGGAGCATCTGAGTGGGATCAATGCACACAAATCCATGGGCCCTGATGGGATGCATCCACGTGTGCTGAAGGAGTTAGCGAAGGTGATCATTGAACCGCTCTCTTTGAAAGGTCCTGGAGAACAGGAAAGGTGCCTGAAGACTGAAGGATAGCCAATGTCACTTCAGTCTTCAAGAAGGGCAAGAAAGAGGATCTGGAAGACTAAAGGCCAGTCAGTCTCACCTCTGTCCCTGGAAAAGTGTTGGAACAGCTTGTCCTGGATGCCATCTCCAAGCAATTGGAAGAGAAGAAGGTTATGAGGAGTAGTCAGCATGGATTCACCAAGGGGACGTTGTGCTCAACCAACCTCATTGCCTTCTATGATGGCATCACCAGCTGGGTAGATGGGGGAACAGCAGTGGATGTCATCTACCTTGACTTTAGCAAGGCTTTTTATACTCTCTCCCATGACATCCTGTTAACAAAGCTGAAAAAGTGTGGGATAGAGGAGTGGACAGTAAGGTGGGTTGAGAACTGGCTGACTGGCTGAGCTCAGAGGGTGGTGATCGGTGGCACAGAGTCCAGCTGGAGACCTGTGACTAGCGGTATTCCCCAGGGGTCAATGCTGGGTCCGGTCTTGTTCAACATCTCCATCAACGACCTTGATGAGGGAATAATGATCACCCTCAGCAAGTACACTGATGATACAAAGCTAGGAGGAGTGGCCAACACACCAGAAGGCTGTGCTAACATTCAGCAAGACCTAGTCAGGCTGGAGAGATGGGCAGGAAGAAACCAAATGAGGTTTAATAAGAGCAAGTGTAGAGTCCTGCACCTGGGAAGGAACAAACGGATGCTTCAGTGGAGGCTGGGGGATGACCTGCTGGAGAGAAGCTCTGAGGAGAAGGACCTGGGGGTTCTGGTGGATGACAGGTTGACCATGAGCCAGCAGTGTGTCGTCATTGCCAAGAGGGCCAATGGGATCCTGGAGTGTATTAAAAGGAGCGTGTTCAGCAGGTCAAGGGAGGTGATCCTCCCCCTCTACTCTGCCCTGGTCAGGCCTCACCTGGAGTACTGTGTCCAGTTCTGGGCTCCCTGGTACAAAAAAGACAGGGATCTCCCGGAAAGAATACAGCAGAGGGCCACAAATATGATACAGGGCCTGGAGCATTTTCCCTGTGAAGAAAGTCTGAGAGACCTGGGTCTGTTCAACCTGGAGAAGAGAAGACTGAGAGGGGATCTCATCAATGTTTACAAATACCTTAAGTGTGGGAGACAGAAGGATTTGGCCAACCTCTTTTCAGTGATTTGTGGGGACAGGACAAGGGATAATGGCAACAAAATGGAGCACAGAAAGTTCCTCACCAACATGAGAATGAACTTCTTCATGGTGAAGGTGACGGAGTGTTGGAACAGGCTGCCCAGGGACGTTGTGGAGTCTCCTTCTCTGGAGATATTCAAGTCCTGTCTTGAAGCCTACCTGGGCAGCATGTTGTAAGGAACCTGCTTTGGCAAGGGGGTTGGACCTGATGATCTCTTGAGGTCCCTTCCAGCCCCTACCATTCTGTGATTCTGTGATTCTGTGAACATACAAGGAAGCAAATCTGGAAAAAAAATAATACTGACATGAAGCACCCTCTGAATAGTCCACAGGCTGCCATTAGTTCATTTATCAAGTGCTTTGAAGTCCTATTTCATGAGTGTTTCATAAAAATAAATAAATAAATAAATAAATTAAATGTATTACAGCTAAACATATTTTAGCACATTGCTAGAATTGAAATAATGGTGTACCATTTATAATCCAGTTCAAGCCAGGGTGCAAGTAGGTTGTCTGTAATTTTGTCTGGTTTTAATGGTCATCACAGTCATAACAGTGTAGCTATATACGTCAGGAACTAAAGAACAAGGTACATTTCTGCAGTTTGAAATTACACTACTTGCCACAGTAGCTTGTTACTAGTTTATAATAAAGGCCTTCCAAGTTTCTTGGACTGCTGTGTCAAGGTAGTAACTGCTATAAACAATGACAGATGTGCAGTGATTTCATAGTTTGTGTACCATTAAGTTTGTTCATCAACAACTTTATTTTGTAAGAAGCATTCTAGCAATGTCTGGTGAGGTTATAATACAAGACTGATGGGAAGAAAATATTTTCTCAAACTGATTTGCCATATACAGCAGCTTAACAGAACATTACCTGGAAGAGGGTATGCAAACTGCAAACCTTTGCTGTGGATTTTTCAGAATATAATATTCAGTTTTCTTCCTGTCCATTTATTAATATTAAATAAAATATTAATGCCAAAGTTTCAACTTGTGCTCCATGGAGCACATCTAAAAGTTCAGATGAACCTGTAAGAACTAAAAGGACTGATTTCCACTCCATGAGGTGATTACAGAAGCCCTGTCTTGGTTATAATTTCTTATAAATGGAATCAATGGAATCTAGATATTAGCTTTAGAGAGATTTTATTTTATTTTATTTTATTTTATTTTATTTTATTTTATTTTATTTTATTTTTTGTCAGAGGAAATTGGAAAAGGAGAAACAAAATCCATACATACAAGCAACCGCTGATATGGATTTAGTAGAGTTTTCAGCTTCCTACTATGACAGAGTCTGAAGTGTTAATAGGAGTTTAAGTAAGGAGACAGATAGCTGTTTCTATTTTTGCCACATTATTTGCTGCAAACCAGATACAACTATTACCAGTATTGGTGGAGTTGTTTAAGCTGGGAAGGACAAAGCCAATTAAAACTGCACAGAACAGTAGTGGAGCAAAGGAGTAACAAGCTGCCAAATCTTAAAAAAAAAAAAAAAAAAT
>CM021729.1:4285602-4308813 GCA_011074415.1 Stictonetta naevosa | reverse complement strand
CTAAATTACAGACCTGGATCTCAGCAAGGCCCAATACTGCAGAGTCTTTGGTATAGAGATTATTCAGCAAAACTTCTAAACAATTTATTTATGGAAGTATTAAAGCACATATTTAAGAAATTGTCTTCACTAGGATTTAGACACACGCTTACAAACCATTGTATGTTTAAGTGCTTTAGAGATTCTGTTCTCTAGTATGGAGAATTTTATCCTATAAAGTCTGTAAAACAGTTTTGAACCACTGCAGATAGAATCAGTCCAGATTATTCGTTCCAAGGTCATTGTTTTGAAGCATTAAATACCACACCTGAGGATTTATATACAGAAAACTAGAATCCAGCCTTTTCAAGGGGAATTGGATATTCAAAAAGATCTTCTCTTTCTGGTAAACATTATTCTTTTTTTCCATCACTGCACCATTTCAAGCTAATGTGCACTTATTTTGTAGATAACAAATCTTTTTCTTACCTCCCATTACTAAATGATGCCATTTTACTCAGCGTAACAGATGAATTAAGTAACAAGATACAATTTCAGACAGAATACTTGGCATCATCAGATGAGATAGCACTATTCCTCTTGAAGCATTTACAGAAGATAGATACATAATCCTCAGAGTGATTGCTTTTCCTACTTCAGTTCATTTACCCTCACTTCAATGCTGAAGCACAGTTCAAAGTAAAGAACCCACTGAGTTCAGAGAATTATATTTCTCCATGTTATTTTAAGGTGTTTTTATTTTTTAGGATAATCATATCATACGTGTTTTTAAGATTAATATTTCACTGTATATAGCAATTTTTCATTCTAAGACATCCCCAGAAATAGTACAGACATTTACAAACTCAAAGGTAAAGTAAATCCAGACATGTCTTTGGCTTATTGACCACTTGAGCAGACAGTTAACCTGGATGTTTAGCCCAAGATTAGTAGGAAATGCCTTCTAGAGTACACAGATCTCTGCAAATCTGATGGCTTAGCTATTCAATATCATCCAGCAGCTTAGCACAATAGACAAAGCTGCACTGAAGTTTGCTGACAATTCAAGCAACATATGAGGATCCTCTGATGTTGTAAGGCAGACAGATCAGGGCACATGCAGAGCAGACATACATGTGGCTGTGCTCATATACTACCAGTGACAGCTTTCCAATGGACTCCATGAACACTGAAGTGACACATGGTTTTGTCTGCCTATTACTTTCACGAGCATGTGTGTATAAGGTAATGCATATGTGCTCTTCATACAATCTTTCTACATTTATTAACAACATTTTCTTTCTAGGAAATAAATAAGGTGACTCCTAACATGAAAGATGAATCTTTTTGACTAGTTTCAAAGACCAAAAAAAAAAAAAAAATCCTTCTTTCTTCTTCAAAAAGTCTACAACCTGAGAATAGGATGACACAGAATACATGAATAGCAAGAAGTAAAGTTTTCAAGTGGAAATAAGAGGGAAATATTTTTTAATGTCAACAACATTATATAATATATCAAGAACTGGGTATACCTCAGTTTTATGTATGATATCTTGTGACCATAAAACTCATTGTGGTAATTACATTCCAAACTCAACCTTGTCTTTAAGAATATCAAAGATAAATAAATGACAAAATATATGACAACATGGCAAGTCTTTTGATGAATATCTTCAATATTCAAAATAGCGATACAAGATGACATATGCCAATGCTGATTCGTTTTACCCTCCATCATTACTCTGTCATGATGCAGTACATCAGTCAATGGAAAAAAGATATATACAAACATTTTTCAGGTGATCAGATTGATCCAATTGATTGGCATATACAGAATCTTTGACCAAGTTAAGTCTGATGGGTGAGCATTTGTCTGACTGTCAGTTTTACTGTGGATGCAATCGATGTGATTGAATCACAGGGCTGTCTGAATTATAGTGAACACAGTGTGCTCTACTTTGAAGAAGAGATAAAATTGAAAACAAAGTAATGAAAACACAAAATAATATATATATATATATATATTTCCCAGTGTATTCCCAGTAACAGCTTAGCATATGCAAAGATAGATGGCAAGTGTCTTAGATGAGTGTCCAAGATAGAACACATCACTTACAGCATTTGCACTGTGCTTATGAATAGTTGAGCTGAAATCACATAGTTGTGATTTCTGCCTTTCCTCTCCCCAAAGAATGGATGAATTTTCCCATTCTGAGTAAAGATAACAAACACATTCCTTCTCTGCTTGGAGAATCATAATACAATCGTAGAATGGCTTGGGTTGGAAGGGACCTTAAAGATCATCTAACTACAACAGCCCGGCCATAGGCAGGGATGCCACCGACTAGATCAGGTTGCTCAGGGCCTCATCCAGCCTGGTCTTGAACACCTCCAGGGATGGAACATCCATAACCTCTTTGGCAACCTGTTCCATTGCCTCACTACCCTCTGGGTGAAGAACTACCTCCTAACCTTTAATCTAAACCTGCCCTCTTTTAGTTTAAAACCACTGTCCCTTGTCCTGTGATTATCTGATGGAGCAAAGAGTCTCCCTCATTTTAATAAGTCCCCTTTAAGTACTGAAATGTTGCAATGAGGTCACCCTGGAGACTTCTCTTCTTTAGGATTAATATCCCCAGTTCTCTCAGCCTTTCCTCATAGGAGAGGACCTTCAGCCTCTAATTTGTGGCCATTCTCTGGACCCACTCTAACAGATGAACATCCTTCTTGTGCTGGGGACCCCAGACCTAGATGCAGTACTCTAAGTGGGGCCTCACAAGGGCAGAGCAGAGGGGGACAATCACTTCCCTCCCTTGCTGGCCACTCCTTTGTTGATACAACCAAGGACAAAGTTGGCCTTCAGGGCTGCAAGCACGCACTGCTGGCTCACATCAAGCTTTTCATACCCCAGAACCCCCGAGTCTCTCCACACAAGGCTGCTCCCAGTGACCTCTCACTCTGTGCTCATGCCCAGGGTTACCCTGGCCCAGGTGCAGCACCTTTCACTTGGACTTTTTGAACCTCAGTATGTTCACATGGACCCAATTCTCAAGCTTTTGGATGGCATCTCTTCCTTCTATTGTATCAACTGCACCACTCAACTTGGTGTCATCTTCAAACTTGCTGAGGGTGTGCTTGATCCCACTGTCTATTAAACATTACCAGTCCCAGGACAGACCCCTAAGGGACACCACTCATCACCGGACTCCTTTTGGACATAGAGCTATTGACCACCATTCTCTGCATGTGAACTTCAAGCCAACTCCTTATCCATTGAATGGTCCACCCATCAAATCCATCTCTCTCCAGTTTGGAGACCGGGATGACATGTGGGACCATACTATCTGTAAATTGAACTATTTTATATTTTCTGCTCAAGTATGCCTCACTGTGTAATTATAGCTTGTCCCTGTTTTAGCACATTACTAGTCTGGGTTGGCAATGCTCCCTCAGAATGTCTCAGGAATTGGAATGGGTTGTCCAGGGAAATGGGGGTCACCATCCCTGGTGAAGCTTGATAAAAGGTTGGACCTAGTGCTTAGGGACATGGTTTAGTGGGTGACATTGGCAGCAGGGCAATGGTTGGACCAGATGATATTGAAGGTCTTTTCCAACCATAATGATTCTATTATTCTATGATTCTATAAAGAACAAAACAGTGTGAAAGATTCATGGACCTATAGAACAACAATAATTTTGCAAAGTTATTATTTCTGTCTGATCCTTCTTGGATTTGATCTTGATTAAAAACTCTGTGACCTTCTTCTTGACAAGACAAGCCATGCACCATCAAAGATATTTGAGTCCACTGACCTATAAAAGCTGAAGATAATTACAAAGTTTTAGATAGCAAAGATTTTAAAATGTTAGAGAAATGGATACCTCCATTTTAGGGTACACATCATATGTTAACCAAAAATCACTGTAAAATACCCAAGACCAGGTTTTGGAAGAACAAGAAATAATTGATTATGAGGGGGACAGGATAAAAGATTGAAAACAGCTATTTTAACACATCTGCAATATTTGGAAATCTTAACATTGTGCATATCTTTCAGAAATTAATCAGCAAAGTCAATTTTTAAAAACTAAATTCATTTTTTAAAAAATAATAATAATAATAATAATAATGTTTAGCGCATTTTTGAGTTTTTAGGACCATTTAAAGACAATTGTAAGGTATTCCCTAGTTCCTAAAAGACTGCTATGCAGATATGCAGCACATTTCTGTTCAGAGCTGTAAAATCCATAGGCACATTTTCATACATCTATTTTAATTTCTCTCCCACAAGGTAATTATATATATATATATACATATATATATATAATTTATATAAAGTATATGTATTGTATATCCAAAGTGAAAAGGTAGATAGTCAGTCATCTAGTAACTAAATGTTCTGGCTAGGAATAACTAGATTCCTGAAGTCCTGAAAATACCACTTAGTTTTGCCAGTTAGAGATAGTCACTGCTGTATACCTTTACCCCAAAAATTCAAAATCAGGAAGTTTCAGAAGTAAAGAATAATTAAAAAGACATATGAATAATTTAGGTGCCTGAAGACATCAGAAGCTGCATAGGCAGCTTCTTTTTAACAGATCCATACATGAAAAACACATCCCTGAAGCCTTGAGCACCAAACAATACAGCCTATAGAGCTTCTTTCATGCACAAACAGCTTACATCTGTCCATGGTTACACTCTGGGCCAAAAGGTCCCAAATACTAGTCACAGGGTTAACAAGCTCTGTGCCAGTTATCCATGCCAGAAGCTAATACATACCTTAATACATATCTGTCAGCAAATTAAATTGTCAATGAGAAGATAAAAAACTAAGTGGAAATTGCAGTATCACCCTCTCGCGTCCTAACAAAAAAAAAAAAAAAAAAATCAGAAAAAAAGTTTTTGCTTCCCTTATGAAAAATCTAAGTTTAAAGGGGGGTCAGATCAAAAGATGGTCTAAAGCTCCTGCCACAATACTAAACTGTCAAAAGATAAATGCTTTGTGCAAAAGTAATTAGCAAATCCTTGATTTTTACAGAAGTCATTTTAATTTGTGATAAACTTGAATCAAAAGAAGAGAATGTGACCATAGCATATCTGATGGGGAAAAATAATAATAATAATAATAATAAAAAATAAAGAGTATGTAAAAAAAAGCATGTGCAAGTCATAAGAAATGAAATTATTGTGGTTTTTGGTTTTTTTTTTTGGTTTCAAGGGTTGGTCACTGTCAATTAATGTAGTTTCAGTTTAGCTCTAAGTTTGCTTGTTAATAGAAGCCCCTCTTTTCTGCTAACTCCCTGTGGAGTGGTGGAGATGCTTTTGCTCCAACAGAGGGTTGAAATCAGCTGAAAATAATGATTGCTCCTGGCTCACACAGAGCAGATTTATTTTTAACAAGGATGAGCTGGTACTGAGAGCAAAGTAATTGCTATCACTGATCATTTTACTTATATGTAACATGATTATGTTTTTATTATTTTATTTTATTTTATTTTATTTATTTATTTATTAATGATTACTTCTGCAACATCCAAGATAGATAAAGCACTCATGCTAAAATCAGCTGTCAAATGCTTCTTCATAAAATATTCTAATAAACACAGACAATCAGCTAGCAAAACAAAAGTTTATCTTAATGTTATTGTTTTGAGTGCCTTCCTGTAGGTACCTTTTTATCTCCTGCCAATGGAACAGGACAACTGTCACTGTCTTTAAAAACCAAACTGAATTGTTACTCGGCTTAGATACTGAGCTGATTTAACAGCGAAGTTTTCAACCATCTCTATTTCAACTCACTGCCTGATCACTTCACTCAAGCCTTTTCCTAATTTAGGATCTTCTCCACATTCAATGAAGTCTATGAAATCTCTATTTATTCCATTGGCAGGGGATCAAAATTACTATAATTTATTTCTTGATTTAGTTTTGTTGTTGTTGTTGTTGTTGTTTGTTTGTTTTTTATCGGTTCTTGAGTCCAATGCTTGGTTGTGTGTATAAGCTGTGTATGAAAAGGTATTCACATGCAGAGTAGGCAACACACATCTAAAAGATCATGAAGGCTCAGATGTTTATTCCCGTAAAGTTTTCATTGAGCTTTACCATAAACATAGGTACAAGGTACTACCTTGATTTTTGAGATTTAGACCCAAATGCTGCTTTAAGTGGTTGTGTTTAAAATTTCAGTTTTCAAAACCCTATCTCAATTGTCTGGGGATCTGGAGAAAAATGCATTCCAGGTATCTGATTTATTATTATTATTATTATTATTATTATTATTATTATTATTATTATTTTCCCATTAATTTTCCCTTTCAACATACCTGTGCAATAATATCTGTTTCTGCAACTTCTTAGAGGTAAATGAATCTGAATTTTGTTCACATCTGAAATCTTTGGTGTTTCATAAACTCCAGACTACTCAAGAACCATTCAAGCAATGCTTCAAGGGGAGGGGGACTGAAATATTTAAAATCTGGTCAGCCTGGTTTTGTTCTGCTGGGACTGCCTTGATATTCCCCTGATAATCACTGTACATCAGCAAACAAATTTTTCAAGTATTTTCAGTTTGGTTTCATGCATTTTATATGTTAGAACCTAATTATCTGAAACTATCTCCTGAAGAAGTTTCAAGTGGCGAGGGAAGATTGGATTTACAGAATGACAGAATAAAAAAAGGTTGAGGTTGGAAGGGACTTCTGGGGGTCTTCTTGTCAACCCCCCCTGCTCAAGCAGGGACACCCAGAGCTGGTTGCCCAGGGCCAGGTGCAGACAGTATTTGAAGATCTCAAAAAATCTTGTGAAGATCTTCAAGGAGGGAGACCCACAAACTCTCTGGCTAAGTGTTTCTTGATGTTTTGACAGAACTTCCTGTATTTCAGTTTGTGCCCATTACCTCTTGTCCTTGCACTGAGAACCACTGAAAAGAACCTGGCTTCACCCTCTTTGCATCCTCTTCCAGGTATTTGTAGATGGTTATGAGATTCTCACAATCCCCCTCTTCTCCAGGTTAAAATGTTCCAGCTCTCTCAGCCTTTCATTATTGGAGAGGTGCTCCAATTGTTTGTGGCCCTACATGGCACTCTTTCTAGTATGCCCATGTCTCTCTAGTACTGGGAAGCCCGAACTGGACATTGTACTCCAGATACAGCCTCATCAATGCTGAATAGAGTGAAAGGATCACCCCTTAGATCTATATTAAGTTATTGAGTCTCTTCCAACAGAATCCCTAGAGAATAATCAAACAAAAAGAATTGTTTCCTACATATGAAAAATTGGAGTTGTACTTGATAATCCTTGTGGGATCCTTCCAACTTGGAATATTCTATGATTTTATAATTCTGTGAATAGAGGGATCAATTACTACGGGTAATAAATACATGAGAATAAATCTATCTTAAATAGAAAAGGGAGTGAAGGCATTCTATTTGAGATATTCCGTATCACTGCCAATTTTGTTGTCAGTCTCTCCTCTGTCTGCTCTTCTTTCTTTTTTAATGCAAGTAATTAAAATTGTATGTTCATATGAAAGAAGAGCAGAACTTTCATTAAAATGGTCTGTTTTATTTGTTTCTTTTAAGGAATTTATGCAATCCATTTGTTATTGTTGTTTTGTTTGTTTGTTCTTTCTTTTTAATACTTACTGATTTAAATTTTCATTATTATACATTATCATAATTACCAGAATGGTAAAATCAGAATTAACATTGATGACATTTAAATGGCGTTATGAACACATGGGGCTAGCTAGTCTTTAAAAAATCATTAAAAAGAACAAATATTAGAATTTAATTCAATTTGTCCACAGAAAATCTTATTCAAGTCCCTGTTTGTTTATTTATTTATTTATTTATTTATTTTTCTCCATGTAATTGCTGGCTTTTCTTTATGTTAATAATAGAACTGACTACCCAGGGCTTCATCCAGATATGAGGATAGCCACTGATTTAAGTATTGGAAATGGGTCATATCTTTCCCCCAAGACACTGCCTGCACAGAAGTCTCTGAAGTGCTTAATTCAAGTGGACTGTACATTGTTGTACCTAAATCTGAAAACAATATCTTCTGTTCCTAATGGACACATAGCAGGAATAGATCCTTACCCCTGAGTATTTAGTGGAGAGATTTATTTGCTGTGTAAATGCTAATATTAGCTCTCATATTTTTAATCTACTATTACATCTAACTTTGGGCTACTCTTCATTTCTTCAAACTACAATCCCATCCTGATACCTCTATTTACCACTCCCCTTTCTCTCACCATTATATATCCGTGCCAAACTTTGGAAAAGGAAAAGAAAGTGCCTCAACTTCTCAAAAGGTCAAAAACCACAGTTTGACCACCTCTCCAAACTGCAGAAAAGTGGATTGTAGACTCTTAGGGATGTAGAAATTACATATCAAAGTGTAGATAGTTGAATTAAAAGATTTGCATTTAATGATTGAAAGGTAAACGTTCCTATGTGATATCCATAATGAGAGTGAAAGATAATATTTCATGGTAAGACATGGTAAGACTTTATCCAAAGCCTGTTTAAATCTGTAGGGATTTTTCCACTGAATCAAGAGATTTTGAGCAAGGACACACCATCCCAGTTCAAGAAACCCCCAAACCTCAAATCTAGTCACCATGTCTAAGTTGAGCTCATATGTCAGTCCTTTCCTAAATAGGAAATCTGAGCCTAAGAAATTCAAAATATATATATATATATATTAAGTGCACTTTATAGTGTTCTTCTTCAGGAAAAATCTCAGTGACTGGACTGACTTTTGCTGTATTATATTTTCAAGCTGCAGAAGTTTTATTCTCTTAACTTCACGTTTCCAGATACACGATGTTGATATTCCCCTACACTTCTGTGCAATTTATAAAGACAGGAAAGTAAAATGAGTCATTTGAAGATCACTGAACTTCACATAAACCTGAAACTCATTTCCTAAGTGGCATCATTGTAAAAAGGACAGTAAAAAAAAAAAAAAAAAAAAAAAAAAAAAACAGTAATTTGACCTCAGTGCCAGGGAAGCTCATGGAGCAGATTATCCTGAGTGTCATCACACAGCACTTGCAGGGCAACCAGCAGATCAGGCCCAGTCAGCATGGGTTTATGAAAGGCAGGTCCTGCTTGACGAACCTCATCTCCTCCTATGACAAAGTGACATGCTGGGTGGACGAGGGAAAGGCTGTGGATGTGGTCTACCTTGACTTCAGTAAGGCTTTTGACACCGTTCCCCACAACATTCTCCTTGAGCAAGTGGCTGCTCTTGGCTTGGACTGGTGTACACTTCGTTGGGTTAGAAACTGGCTGAGTTGCCGGCCCCGAGAGTCGTGGTGAATGAGTTAAATCCAGTTGGAGACTGGTCACTAGTGAAGTCCCCCAGGGCTCGGTACTGGGGCCAGTTCTCTTCAATATCTTTATCGATGATCTGGATGAGGGGATCAAGTGCACCCTCAGTAAGTTTGCAGATGACATCAAGTTAAGTGCATGTGTCAATCTGCTTGAGGGTAGGAAGGCTCTGCAGGAGGATCTGGATAGGCTGCACCGATGGGCTGAGGCCAACTGTATGAAGTTCAAGAAGGCCAAGTGCCGGGTCCTGCACCTGGGGCACAACAACCCGAAGCAGAGCTACAGACTGGGAGATGAGTGGTTGGAAAGCTGCCTGGCACAGAAGGGCCTGGGAGTATTGGTTGATAGTTGGCTGAATATGAGCCAGCAGTGTGATCAGTTTGTCAAGAAGGCCAACAGCATCCTGGTTTGCATAAAAAACAGTGTGGTCAGCAGGGCTAGGGAAGTGATTGTCCCCCTGTACTTGGCTCTGGTGAGGCTGCACCTCAAGTACTGGGTTCATTTTGGGCCCCTCGCTTCAAGATGGACATCAAGGTGCTTGAGTGAGTCCAGAGAAGGGCAACAAAGCTGGTGAGGGGTCTGGAGAACAAGGCTTATGAGGAGTGGCTGAGGGATCTGGGACTGTTCAGCCTGGAAAAGAGAAGGTTCAGGGGCGACCTTATCGCACTCTACAGGTACCTTAAAGGAGGCTGTAGTGAGGTGGCGGTTGGTCTATTCTCCCACATGCCTGGAGACAGGAAGATGGGGAATGGGCTAAAGTTTCACCATGCGGGGTTTAGGTTGGATATTAGGAAGAACTTCTTTACTGAAAGGGTTGTTAGGCATTGGAATGGGCTGCCCAGGGAAATGGTTGAGTCACCATCCCTGGAGGTCTTTAAAAGATGTGTAGAAGTAGAGCTTAGGGATATGGTTTAGTGGAGGACTTGCTAGTGTTAGGTCAGAGGTTGGACTCGGTGATCTTGGAGGTCTCTTCCAACCTAGATGGTTCTGTAATTCTGTAATATTTCTGCTGTACATTTATCACTACATAGGAAAAGCACATGAGAATTGAAAACTGATTAAGGATCATTATACACACATACAGATTAGTAAAATTTCTGGTGTAATTAAATGTGGAGAAGGTGAGCATTATGACTTTGTTCAAAGCCCAGGGAAGTCAACATAAATCTTATCACTAACTTCAACTGGCTTGGGAAGACCAGTACGTTAACCACAGCTTTATGTAATATAAAGGAAAATCAGCTTCCCAAACAAGGAAAAACAGCTTCACAAACACTCAGACAGACTGAGCTATTCACAGAATATTTAGACTAGTACAGTTTCCATTTTATTTTATTTTATTTTATTTTTATTTTATTTTATTATTTATTTTTAACAGAGTGTCATATTATTGATTCTTTAGAGTATTTCTTTACAACAATTACCTTCAGATTTTGTTTCTTCTCAACTTTGAAAGTCTAATATTCTCAAGTGGATAATAAGACAGGTACACAACTCATTTTTATGCATTCTGCAATCACTGAATTGATTTTTGTAAAGAGCTGATTGTGGAGCAACTGTGCATCAGTTTTGAAATACACAATATATATCAGAGAATGCTTTTGTTTATTTGTGTACATTTCAAGAGTCTTGATAGTAGTAATCTCTATCCTATAAAGGGACCTTCTTGACCCTAATATATTCTACATATTTTGTATCTGTAGAAATATATTTTCAAGTACAATTTAGAGCAGAGTTCATCTACTTTAATTCTGGAGGCTTGCAAAGGTCAGGCAACTTGCTTTTCTCTTCTCTGGAGTCTTCTGGAAGCCCATGTAGTCTCCCTGCTTAACAGCAAGCACCTGAACTCATTTAAGACACCTTTTTACTAATTAGCTTAATCTGGTGCCAATGGTTAAGAAGAAATGCAGATACCCTTCCTTAATACTACCCTCAGTTCAAAGGGCCTCATTTTTTTCATGTCTCTTGCTGAGCTCTAGCTACACATTGAATGTCAGGTTCTGATATGATTGGACAAGTAAAGATATAGAAAGTAAGCCTAAGTAATACTTATGATTTGTCCAATAACTGCTGTAGGCTAAGAAATTGAGCAAAATACTACTTACAACCACTTATTTTAATTATTTATTTTTAAGATTTATTTTTAGGGTCTACAACAGGAATAGAGACTAAATTCTTAACACTATAAGAAGACCTTGAATCGTTTGGAATGTCAATTTTAAAGTAATTGTTTTTGAGGGGCTAGTTAAAATAGTGACAGTACTTATTTTTCTTTGAGAACTCAAACAGAGGAAACATATCTGTTTGAGCACACCTTCAAACAAAAGGCATTTTATAGGAATCTGATAGTTTCTTCCTATATGACCCATTTTGCTGGTGTAGTTAAGGATATTTCTTTTTAGAGGTTATCATGTATAAGAAAGTGACAAGTAAAACATATCATTCTGTTTTTAAAAATCTAGCCACCTGGTGAAGTACCTATTTAATTCTAAATCACATATAGCTTCCTACAAAGTCTGTGAAATTATACTGAGATACTGCTCGTGCTAATCACAGCATTGGTCAGCTGGACAAGCATATCAACTGGACTTGATATGTAGTGCAACTAGTGGTACTGCATAAAACCATGCCAGTTCCGAGCTCTCACATTAAGAACAGTGCTCCCTCCTTCCTGAAAACATGTAAAGCATATGCAAAAATTAATTATTTTTGAATAAATTACTCTTGTACGGCTTGCAGAAACTTTGTGTTTGTGAATGAAAAACATGAGCAGTTCTGCACAAACAGATGCAGTATGAGGGAAAGAAGCATAAGACAAAAGAAGATGACAAGAACTGTCCTATATTCCATAGTGACAAAGCACTGTAATATGACACAGCTTTTGAAATGTAAAAAAATGCCCCATTGACAATTGAAAAAAATAAAATAATCTGACAAGACTTATCTGTTTTACCTGCATATATTGAGGCCTAGAGAAACCTGGACAAAAAAAAAAAAAAAAAAAAAAAAAAAAAAAAAGGTGATTAATGGAAGTCTAGGCACAGATAGGTGAATGATTTGGGCTCCCTTACCTTATGTACCACATGTTCAAATTTAACACACGTGGACTAGGTATTTATTCATATTGTACCAGACGACTTGTTTTCAGGAAGGTAATTTAACTCAATAACTGTAGTCAGCCACTAGATAGTTTAAATTACATATCATCTGTCTCTTATGCAAAGTTCTCACTTCATTTGTCTCTTTGATTGTTTCAGATGCCAATTTGTCTTAAACAAGATATCATAAAAGGCATCAGACAGCATTTATCAAATATCACAATTTCTAGGTCTGATGATGTGCAAATTGGACTCCCATTCTGAGAGAAAAAAGGTGATCTTGGGGTCCTGGGACTTGGGAGCTATATATTCATTTATTTGACCTAATAATGGCTGTTTGTATAGTTCTCATTTGAGATTCTCCAAGGTATCTGCAGCCATAACACCATTCTAGTTCTTTTAGTTGAAAAATCTAGTAGAAAAAAAAAAAAAAAAAAAAAAAAAATAGAACTCAAGTGCAATTTTAAAGAAAAATGCCCTTTACAGATCAAATCTTGCAGAAAATCACATTTTAATGTAGATGAGTAAACTTCATAATAAATAAATGTACAGCGCCACCAAGAAAGGCAGAAATTTATTTGTCTAAGTAAGATAGGTAGTTTAAAACAGGAGGTTTCCTTAAAAATAAAATTGTTGTTGATATAGGTCAATATATTTTTCTGGAAATTTAGTACATAGTATTAAGTGGTACTTACTGTCAGGGCAGAATTAAAGTCCTTTGCACAACTCATTCCCTTAGACAAATTACTTTTTGTCATTATTTAGATAATTCAGCTCTTTAACACATTATCTCTTCTCTTCCATGGGAGCACAGAGACACAGAATTGTATTGCTTTATCTGCAGAAATGCCAAAATTGTTATACTTTGTGAGTTTTCTGCTCTCTGGAGGAATTAATTGGCTTGAATCCAAAGGGAAAGAACTATCATAAACTACAAAGAATTTGTTGTCATGGGATGAATTTTTCATGCCTCTGGATCACTGACTGTGATGAATCAAGTGCCACAGAAGAAGAGATCAATCAAGAGCCAGTGCCAGCAAAAGTGAGAAGCACAGCAGACAGAGTAATGTTGATGTCAGAAGATAAGTCTGCTCCATGAAGCACTGACTTATCTTTCACCAAACTCTCTAAATATGGTGATGCCATTTTGAAACTGTTGACTTGTTTCAGTGAAACTCTGAATATCAAGTTACCTATCCAGTAAGAATTCTCTGCCTGAATGCAAACAAAGCAAAGCCCTGCATCCTGTCAGTTATCTTCAACTCTGCATTTCTGGAAAACATATCTACTGCATGACAGAAAAATATTACTTCCAAGGAAGCAGTCTATGATGATGATGCTTCTCCCTTATGAGATCCTTAAAGAAATCTGCAGTAGCATTCACTTTGTAAACTATTCTACAAAAATCTAAAGTACTTACTGCAGACCATATTAACACTCTTTAAATAATAATTGATTCAGAGTATTGCCATGTGTAAAAGCTAAATTGTCACGGTTGGAAAAGAAGATTGCAGAAGGATATCAATTGCTTAGTGTTTTCCTCAATGTGAAGAAAAAAGTCATAAATCTAACTTTCAGCAATAAAAAATGAAACATAAAAGGACTGTAAGAGGCTACTTCAGCTCTTGGGCGTGTTGAATAGTCTCTCCCACCCAGTGGACTAAGGCCTGAGGAAGATGCTCATTACCAGCCTATACTTTTTAAATTAAAAGAAGAACATTAAACATTTAAGCATGTAACTTATTATGGGTGATGGACTCTGAAATGAAACTGCTGCTACTTCTCAGCAGGGGCATATAAGATTCATTTAGGCCCATACTACCCGTGATAACAGACTCCCCATCAAGGGGAATGAAACACTGTATAATTTTGATGCTTCCTTGTCTTCTTAGATAAGAAGCTGGATTAAATAATCTGTATTCAGTTTTCCTGCAGATAAAAAGTACAAAATACAATTTGCTGCTACTTTCTTCCAAAGTAAATGTGAAATGTTACCTGTTTTACTAATTATGAAATTATGAAATTGAAATTATATATGGTTTTAACAGAAGTAAAATATCTTCAAAACAAATTAAAATAATCATATACATCTTATATAAAAGTGCAAACATTAACAAATCCTGAAATAATAGGAACTGATATTGAAGACCATATTTTATTATATTTTAGAACTGTCCACTTCAATTACTGAGTACCTTATCAACATCTAAACTTTGGCTATTCCCATCTATCGTTTGACAATTAACTTTGAGGAGCTGCCATGTAATATAGTCATGCAAGCCTCTCTCAAATAATGGAAAGCCATAAGCATCTCTAGGATTGTGCACCTTGCTCCTTTGACTATAAAGTGAGACTAAATATATAGACTTCAAGAATATTTTTAAAAACTGAAATTAGGCAATATAATTCTTAGCACTGGCACCTACATTTCTCCCCACAGAGCTTCCTGGATGCTTCGTTCTTGGAAATCTGAGAGCTGCCTAAATCTTGAACACCTAATTAAGTCTTCCACATTGAAGTTTATCAAGTTTTAAAATAAACTGATTTGTCTTTCAGAGTTTCGACTTGGGAGGATTTCTCAGGTAAAAGGCCCAAAACATGGCCATGAAAAACTGACTGTGCTCCCCTTCCCCCTCCCCCTCACCTGTTTAATAATTCAGTAGTTGTAGCACAACTCTTCTGTTTCAGGAGAAGCACATTAACTTCACTCTTTGCTTAGTTTAGCAGTATATATTATGGTTTCTTTTTCCCTGAATCATTATGTCTAGATGTGACATAGTTAAAGTTACCTTCCTATTTATTACATTTATCTTTATTTTCTTTCTGAGATAACATGGATGCTGAAGAAATTGCTGGATAAGGTTCAAAGAACTGTGCTGTATATGATGGCCCCTTGTGGCTTAAGTATCTAGGAAAATGTATCATTTAATAGCTTTAAAAGAATATTCTGCACTTGAAGGTCAGAATGCTCATGACATACAAAGGAATGCAAATATCTGTTCTTTTTGTAGGATGGGAAGTGAAAGCAGAGAGAAGGGGTGATTTCCTCACAGATAAGTGAGAAAGAATCAACAATCTGATTTTGGATTCTCATTTCCCTTCTCCACTAGATCACAGAACATACTATAATATAAGGAAATCAGATAAAAGGCCAAGACTCTGTTCTGATGCAAGTCTTTGCCAATAGATGATAAGAAACATGGCCCCATGTTCCATGGTCAGGGATTAGGAAGGTTAGACCAGAAAGGCCTTTAAAGATATTTACTTTTATTCATGTAATACATTTCCAATGTCCTTTTGATTTCTGCAAGCATATGCATCAGCTGCCGTAATACCAGTGATCTGACTGCTACACATTCAGCCTGTTTGTTTTTTTTTTCTTTATTATTTTTATTATTATGTGGAAATAGATAATGAGATCATTAATCATACAGAAATGTACATTTAAAAACTGAAAATTAAAATACAGCCTCAGCCTTATGGTTTGCTGGGAACCACTAATTCACTCAAACTATTGGTGCCCTGTCAACCCCAAAAACTAACAAGTATATACTTTGCTTTTAAAAATATGTATAAACTGAGATGTTTACAGAGGAACACCACAGAAATATGCAGCCTCAAGCTACAGCCAAAAGCACAATAGATCAGATGAAACAGTGCCTAAACAAAGTTTGTATGTCTAGATCATTAATTTAACTGAAAGAAAGAGAAACAAAACCTCATCTTCCTGTAATACCTGACATTTCATTCAGTTTTGTCCACTGCATACTTTGATGTTGACTACTGAGATTGGTAAGAATTTATGAACAGTCTTTGGGAGTCACAATTCAGAAGTGGCCATTAGCTGTCCCACAACAGCTACAGATTTGCCAAGAATCCTGGCAAGGCCTAGAAGCTACTGGGGTCTAAACAAGTCACCCAGCCAACTAGGATGTTTCTAAGAAAAGGAAGGAAACAAAGAAGCAGTGGCTAGTTTTTGAACAGCCAAATTTAAACAAGAAGAAACGAGAGAAGGAAAATAACAATGGCCAGTGCTGGCTCTGTGGCCTCCAATACTAAGCCCACAAAACACTAGAACAAAACAGTACCAGCATGTGGTTAATATGACAGAAATATGAAGACACAGACACAAAACACAAAGAGCAATTAAATCTTGTTTCACTCTTTTTCAGACTATAAATTGATGATCTGGGTCTGGCTGGAATGGAGCTAATTTTCTTCCTAGCAACCTGTATGATAGAATCATAGAATCATATAGAATATGCCGAGTTGGAAGGGACCCATAAGGACCGTTGTGTCCAACTCCTGACATGACACGGGTCTACTCAAAAAAATCAGACCATATGACTAAGAGCACAGTCCAAACACGTCTTAAACTCTGACAGGCTTATTGCCATGAGCCTGTTCCAGTGTGTGACAACCCTCTGAGTGAAGAACCTCTTCCTGCTGTCTAGCCTGAACCTCCCCTCTCACAGCTTGACACCATTCCCTCAGGTCCTGTCCCTAGTCACTAAAGAGAACAGATTGGCGCCTGCCCCTCCCCCTCGTGAGAAAGGTGTAGGCTGTGATGAGGTCTCCCTTCAGACTCCTCGTTTCCAGGCTGAACAGGCCAAGTGACTTCAGCCGCTCCTCATACAACTTCCCCTCTAGGCCCTTCACCATCTTCGTAGCCCTCCTCTGGACACTGTCCAACAGTTTCACATCCTTTTTGTACTGTGGTGCCCAGAACTGCACACAGTACTTGAAGTGAGGACAATCACTTCCCTCGACCGACTAGCAATGCCGTGCTTGATGTACCCCAGGACACGGTTGGCCCTCCTGGCTGCCAGGGCACACTGTTGGCTCATATTCAACTTGCTGTCTACCACGACCCCCAGATCCCTCTCTGTGGGGCTCCTCTCCAGCATCTTGTTGTCCAGTCTGTACGTATAGCCAGAGTTGCCCTGTCCCAGGTGCAGGACCCGGCACTTGCTCTTCATGTGGTTGGTGATCACCCAGCTCTCCGACCTGTCTAGATCTCTCTGCAAGGCCTTCCACCCTCAATAGAGTCAACAACTCCTCCAAGTTTAGTGTCATCAACAAATTTACTCAAAACACCTTCTAGTCCTACATCCAAATCATTTATAAAAACATTGAAGAGGGCCGGTCCTAAAATGGAGCCTTGAGGGACCCCACTAGTGACTGTCCGCCAGCCTGATGCAGCCCCATTTACCACAACCCTTTGAGCCCCACCCCTCAGCCAATTGCTCACCCATTGTGTGATGTTTTTGTTAAGTTGTATGCTGGACATTTTGTCCAGTAGGATCCTATAGGAAGCTGTGTCAAAAGCTTTACTGAAATCCAAGAAGATCAGCTGGTTTCCCTTGATCAACTACATGTGTGATCTTATCATAAAAGGAAACAAAGTTAGTCAGACAGGACCTACCCCTCGTAAACCTATTTTGGCTGGGACCAATGGCTGCATTGTCCCCCAGGTGTACTTAATCTTTACCATAATTTCAAGAGGCACTGATGTGAGGCTGACATCTGTTTTGGATCTGTGACTAGAACTGTGTTGATGACACCAGTGTTTTGGTTATTGCTGAACAGCACTTGCACAGTGTTAATGCTTCTTATTTTGTCCACCCTACCTAGCACCCGGGCAAGTAGGCTAGAGGAAGGCAAGACACGAGGTGAGGCGCTGGTGCAGCCTCGAGTACTGTGTGCAGTTCTGAGCACCACAGTACAAAAAGGACATTAAACTGTTGGAGAGTGTCCAGAGGAGGGAGGCAAAGATGGTGAAGGGTTTAAAGGGAAAGACTTATGAGGAGTGACTGAGGTCACTGGGCCTGTTCAGCCTGGAGAAAAGGAGGCTGAGGGGGGACCTCATCACAGTCTGCAATTTCCTTGCAAGGGGGAGCGGAGAGGCAGCTGACCTATTCTCCTTAATCACCAGTGATAGGACCCGTGGGAAAGGGGTTAAACTGAGGCAGGGAAGTTTAGGCTAGGCATCAGAAGAGATTCTTCACTGAGAGGGTGGTCACACACTGGAACAGGCTCCCCAGTGAAGCAGTCACTGCACCAAGCCTGTCTGAATTTAAGAAGTGATTGGACTGTGCACTTAGTCGCATGGTCTAAAATTTTAGGTATTCCTGTGTGGTACCAGGAGTTGGACTTGATGATCCTTATGGGTCCCTTCCAGCTCGGGATATTCTATGATTCTATGATTCTATGAAACTAGATGACATAGCTGAGACAGCTGATACAAAGTGACTAAAGGAATACTACACATCACCCAACACTGTGCTCAGAAATAACTGTTCAAGGAAAGGAGAAAGAAGAAAGGACATTTGTGTTCTGAAGTAACCATTATGCATGCTGAGACTCCACCTTCCAGGAAATGGCTAAACATCCAACTGATGATGGGAAGTAGTGAATACATTCCTTAATTTTTTTCTTTGCTTTTGCACAACTTTTGCTTTATCTATTGAACTGTTCTATCTTGATCCACCAGTCTTCCCACCTTTCATTTTCTCCCTGCCATGCAGAAGAGGAAGGGAGTGAGTGGCTGTTTGAGCATCTGGCTGTTGTCTGGAGTCAAACCACCATAACTTGTTACCCTAGAGACTTATGCCATAAACTTTGGAAACCTTTTTGTAACCCAGGAACATTTACTCTGTTAAGTATTCCTTTCCATAATGTATCAAACTCCAACCATTCTTGAGATTCTTTGTCTTTCAACTTCTGTTACAAATCCTGTTAGAAAATCTGTGGGACAGAAAACTGTTTGATATTTCTAACATCTACAGAAAATACTAGAGTAGTATTTATGACTTCCCCTCGCTCTGCTCCATCCCATTTAACTATTCTCTTCTTTAACCCTTTTAACTCAGATATTTGAGTGGGAATAATACCAAAATAAATAAATAAATAAATAAATAAATAAATAAATAAATAATAATAATAATAACAAAAAAGGGTTCAAGGCAGTCTGTGCTCATTTCAAAGAGACGGTCAGGAAAAAATGCAATTTTATTTCTTCAACTGTGTGTGGTTTTTCGCAGTTTCTCTCCCCTCCCCACATACTCCTGTATGAGTGACTCCTCTACTGAGACACATTTATTTGGATGGAAATCTCAGTGTAAGAAAAAAGAGCTGTATTCTTTCTGCTCTGACGCTAAGGTCAAGCAAAGAATCTGTGTTAAGCTTCCAGTTTTCTTTGTGATACGTGTGTCAGCACAGAACACAAATTGCATTTCTACTCACTCTTCAGTTCAGTTCTTCTTTTATATGCCACAGAACTGACAGTAATCACTGAGCTGAACAGATATGACACAGAAGACAGTGATGGAACAAATAAGGCCCATCCTTTCTTGGTTTTCCAGTGCTAACATAAACAAATATGTATTTGATTATCAGTTTGACTAGAGATGGTTCTGATAGACAAAAGGCTCAGCTGATAGGTACATTTTTAACACTGTGCCATTGTGAGAAACTCATCATATGTTAAACATCCTGAAATTAAAGCAAATAAATATAGAAATTAAAATATATATATATAAAAAAAAAAAGGGGAAAAAAAAAAAAAAAAAAAAAAAGATTTTGCAATACTTTATCAATCTATAACATACTCCTGGTAAAATATTTTATTAAAAAGGAATACACTTGGAGGGGAACTGTTAAAAGTTTTCAGAACAGAAATTTTATTTTTTGCATTTTTCCTGCTTATATGTCAAGAAGAAATACACTTTACTCATAAGCCTACTAACTTCTTTGAATTATGCCACCCTAAAGCATGCAAACACCTAAAACTGTTTTAATTAGTATAGAACCATAGAATGGCTCATGTGGACCTGAAAGATCACCCAGTTCCAACCCCCTGCCATAAGCAGGGATGCCACTCACTAGATCAGGTTGTCTAGGGCCTCGTCCAACCTCTGGAGATGGGGCTTACACGGCTTCTCTGGACAACCTGTTCCAGTGCCTCACCACGCTCACAGTAAAGAGTTTGTTCCAAACATCGAACCTAAACAGATTTTTTATTTTTTAGTTTAAAACCATTACTGCTCGTCCTATCCCTATACCCCCTGACAGAGTCCCTCCCAGCTTTCCAGTACCCACCTTTAGGTACTGGAAGGCTCCTACAAGGTCTCCCTGGAGCCTTCTCTTCTCCAGGCTGAACAACCTAAACTCCCTCAGCCTGTCTTCATATTTGAAATTAATATTTGAAATTAACATGTGATATTAATATTCATCCAGCAGGTAGTGATGCTTTAGAAACAAATGATGCAACTTCACAAACTAGATGGATGTATCTTTTTAAGTAGATGACACTGAAGAATGAAAGGCTTTCAGTCACCAAATAATTCTATTCTTGAAATATACCATCACTGTCAATCAGCAGCAAGTATTCGTCTCACTAGATTTGCACAGCTTTCTATAATTCTTTAAAGAAGATGTTGGAGCTAATGACTATTTTCCATTAAAGAGTATGTGTTACTTTACACTTAAATAAATGCTATTTGAATGTGTTTCAAGGATATGTGTATTTAAAACTGTTTACAGTCATTGGCATTTTGTTTTGATTCTTCCTCCTACTACCATTTGTCCACATTTGAATAGAGGGAGGTAGCTGTTTGTTTATAGACAAGTGTGAAAAGAAATAAAAGCTATAAAATAAGAGTGAATGTAACAGCTGGGTCACCAAGAACAAGAGAAAACACACAGGAATACATGCATTTTGCTTTGCATCTTGACATTGTTCCCAGATTGGAGGAAACAGAATTTAATTTTATTTCCCAATATTGAATGAAATATATCTGTACACCTCTGCTGGTTTGGAGTGTGGATGGTCCCAATTCCTTCAAGAACAGGGAAAAGTGTTACAAATGCTGGGCCTCCCATTGTTTTCACTAGGTACTGGGTATTTCTAGGGCTGGGGGGCCACAAACTCCTCTCAGTTCTGGACTATCATAAGAACAACACAAAGCAGAAGTATTGCTTTGCTTAACACCCCATAAATTGAAGTTAATCTTAGATTTATAAAGCCTTGTCAGTGTCTGAGGCAAGATTCTACAACACAGATAATAATAATAATAATGATGGGAAAACTAGGCTGTTTCTGGAAGAGTTGTGTTTTTTTCTATTCTGGTAAACTATGGCAGATTTCCTATGTCGGAAAGCCAGTGCATGAGAAACACAAGACAAGAAGTCACAGAGGCAAGAGAAGAATGCACTAACATACTGTGTAGTCTCTGGCCTCCAGTACCCCCAGACGATGTTGGGGTATAATCATGGGACAGCAGCATCTAGTAGGAGAAGCACAAGGAAAATAGAAAATCTGAAACAAATAGTCTGGCATAAAAATTACTGCCTTTTCTTTCTATCCCATTATTCCCTTACCACTAGTTTTACACAACTTTGTCCATTGTTTTGTTTCCTCCATCTCCTTTCCGTGCATTTGGTGGATATTTTTTTTTTCCTGATTTCTTATTCTTTATTCTTAGTTGATGACCTGTGCTGTGTTCCTCCCTCCTGTTATTTTCTATCTCCTGTTCTGCGTTATTTTTAATCAGTTCCTCACCCTCAAATATCACAGCCAATTGACATTTTGAGTGCATTCTCTAAAAAAGGAGAAGCTTTTATGATTTACTGTCTGTTGTTACATCAGACATTTAATAACTTTTGAGAATCTTGGTCAAATTTCATAGAGGAAAGATTTAAAAAATGGTCTTTTGACTTCAACTTTTATAAAAACAGATCGGTAAACAAAGTACCTAGTGAAAGAGAAAGATTATGATGCAAATTTGCAGCTATTATTTGCAATAGAAAATCCACTGTAACTGCTGTAAGTGAAAGAAAGATATAGGAAAGCAGGCTTCTGCAGCTCACAGGGGACTCCTTGATTACTGTGATACACTGTTCTTTCTTCTCTTCTATTCCCAGCAGGGAAGTAGTGTCTCTAGAGCATATTTGCAAACATAAGTAGGCATCATAAGGCCCAGGTAATGCATTCCTGCATCGTAGCGGAAGTCTATGCCATGAGAATTCATATGAAGCAGAACCCTGGTAGACTGACTGTGTGTGATGAGTGAACAGATGAGCATGTCACCAGGTGACCCAAATCAGATTATTCAACGTGTAGAAAATGCCTACTGGTTACTTTTTGTTTCAATTGAGAGAGAAAGGAACATTACTTTTATTTAAGTTCCGGACAAAACTTAAGAGAAGGGGAAACTTTAGAGCCTGTCTCATATTCTGTGTGATTTAAGAAGAAAAAGTTATGTGGATCTGAAACCATCAGTGATCTGACAACACTTGGTTTTGAACATTCTGAGTAAAACACTGGAGCAACGGTACATATCTTGCAGGCTGCTAAAGAGAAGTATCTCTATAAACACTGTGTATCCTGCTCAGCAGGCAACATTTCAGTATAATGCAAGCTACTATGTTGGTGGTAGGTTAGTAAAAAGAACAGTCAGTAAAGCAGTCACACGATCTGACAGAGAATATGAATTACAGCTAGGATTCCTTTAATTTGCACACGTGGAATGGACAAGATTACAAAATTACAAAACTGCATAACAGTTCCACAAGGTTGCAAGGAATAAAATTAAGGAACTGCACTCAGTGTCAGCTAAAGAACTATGTGTACCAGTCTCTCAACTGACTGCTTACAGCTCTTATTTTGCAAAACATTATGAAATTCATTTTTAAAAAATTAAAAACATTTCTGAGTTCACTTTCTGGTTCTCCATCTATAAATAGGCATTTATTTATTTATTTATTTATTTTTATCTGAAAAGAT
>CM021729.1:4271352-4281780 GCA_011074415.1 Stictonetta naevosa | reverse complement strand
GGGCCCAATGCTTCCTGCTGTATATTGTCTTAACATTTGCCCGTGTTCAAACAAAACAAGTGTAAAACACTGTTTGTTGGACGGTGTACTCTTTTACACTGATGTGAAAATATCCCCCTGAGATGCAAGGATCAAACTCTCAGTGTCCATAGCAGTGTATGATACAACAATGCGGTAAAAGCGATGATAAAGAAAACATGCCCAGGAGAAAAGGGCTTATCACTGCTTCTTACTTGGACTCTGCCAAATCACCATCAGATCCCTCCAGAGAAGTGATATAGGATTTAAAGATGCTTGTGTGATGTAAGCTTGAAAGGATCAGAGATGACATATTCATTGCTTCGATTTTCATTAGCTGCAGGTCATTAAACAGACATTTGTGGGCATAATTCTGTATGCATAAAACAACTAAAATATTAATTACACACAAAATGAGTGAAAATGTACTCCAATAATTTCTACATATGACATTTTTAAATACAATGATACAGATAACCAAAGGTCTTCCTTCTCTTGACCCCTTCTCCCATTACAATGCCGCCACACATTAGTATTTATTTATTTATAGCCAAGACTAGCAAATATGACAACTAAGCTTCCTTTTTATATTTTGAGGTGTGAGACACTTTCCAAACAGCAAATGTAGCTCACTCACAGGAAACTACGTCCAGGCAATGGTAAAATTTCAAAACCAGTCTCTGAGCCCTCAAGAAACACCTATTCAAGACAGTACAAGTAACCCAGGCTCAGTTTTCTTGTACCTTTACAGTACAGCTACAAGCTAAGTAGTCCTTTGCCATTTCCACTTGACTCAACCCTCATTCAGGCCAGCTGTAGGCAAAGAAAAGCAAAAACTTGGATTGCTTGAACGCTGCGTAATGGTGTTATAAATTCCATTTTGCTTGGAATTTGCAAGGAACATCTATACTGCTAGAGCATTGGGAAAAATTAAAAAGTCCAAAGCTCTTTCCCAAACAACATATTTATAATCAGTCTTCTTCCAGAATAGCACATGCAAAAGGGCAGAACTGATGATGCCTGATTGCCTACTGAGAGCTACAGACCTTGCATGACAAAGTTACACAACATTTCAGAACTGTCAGTCTGATAGAATTAGCAACAGTTTGCTGAGAGCAAAAAAGTAAATAGAGTTTCTTGGTCACTAATCTCAGGCAGAATCAAGCTTATTGACCTTTTTTTGTTTGTTTGTTATTGTTTTAATGAGTAGCTAAAATTAACAAATGAAATTGCTATTTAAGCAGTTAAGGAAAGTTCTATGCTTTCAAAAAGTCTTCAACATGTACAGAGTAACTTCTGCGGGAAACTACTGTATGTGGTGGATACGTAAATAAATTTCATTTGGTGGATGGATGTTGGAATATGCTAAAAATGTTTTCTTAGTGGGAAAAGTGGTTGGATATTTTTTCCACCCACAGCAGCTGGAAAACCAGTCAATATCAAGGAGGGTGGCTTTGGAGGGTCTGGCTTCGGATAAAGAAAGCTACCTTTCCTAGAACTTTCTTTGTGTGTGGGCCTGGAAAAAATCCTGTAACCTTCCAGAGACTTAGTTTCTTGTATAGAAATAAGTGTAACAGTTTCATCTCTTTACTATGGATTTACCAAGGATAAGTTCACTAAGACACTTGAGGACTTCTGCCATGTGAAACATAATAATAATAATAATAATAATAATAATAATAATAATAATAATAATAAAAGGTCAGTTTAGTGATGAGATAATGCTGGTGCTTTGCCCTAGAAATGTTACACAAAGGTTTTACAGATGACCTGTGTTGTCCTAGCATAACTTCAAGGAGCAAAGAGAAAACATTTAGCTCTCAGTGTGTTCAAAGGAAGATTTTCAGTCTCAGGAATTCGGGACATATAGATTGTATGAATTCAATGCTTAGAATTGTATATCAAAGACCAATAATATTTCCAGGTTCCTATCTAATAGGCTTTTTGTTGTTGAACATTGTGATCCTAAAAGCAGTTCAATTTTGATTTATTAGTTACTGTTTAAAAAGAGAAAGGCAAAATAACATATTGTATAAGTCTTTATTTTTAATTGTTTTGGATAAAGGAACATGGAAGAAATGAGGCAATTCCTTGCTGTCCTCCTAGGAAAAGAAGAAGAAGAAGAAAAAAATAAAAATAAAAAGTAACATACTACCCCCAGCCCAAAAAAGTTATTTTCCCAGAATGTGTTGTGCTAGGCAAACATCAAGAACGAAGGGAAAGGACACACATTCGCATACTGCATAGGGCATGGCAGTGATTTTACTGTAAGTCACCAAGGACTTGGAGCCTATACAAAACACGTAAGGACATCAAAGCATATTTCAGCATCCTAGTCCAAAATGATCCTTCTCAGTGTCAGCTGGCGTTTGGATAAGCATCAGCAATTCAAGACGGTGAAAAAAAAGAGCAGCAGTGGCAGGAAGAGCTTTCTGTTCATTCCTAGTGGGATATAGTGCACTATCTGGCTCGGGTACTGGCCAAGTAAAGACATTTTTCCCCCTTAGGAAATGTTTCCTGTTTATTCTTTCAGCATTAAAAATAAAGACTCATATAACAGTATTGCCTTACAGAAAAAAGTATGAAAACTGCAATCATAAACAAAGCCTTTTGTTCTGACTGAAAATCTGGAGAAGACTCCGAAGTTTAGTCTGGTGAAATAACCGAGTGTGGTAACACCAAACTGAATGAACACCCTGGAATGCATCTAACAGTACTTCCATCTGCAGTCTGTCCATATAGCATTGGGAAATGCTTTTCAGAGAGCAGTCCCTCAAATCCTTAAGATGACTTCATTCAGGGATGATAAAAACAACAACAACAACAAAAAAAAAATCCTTTGGCAGGTTGCTAATAGCTCAAGGCTTCTGTCTTTAATTGGTATAAATCATTAACCAGCACTGTTCATGGATGACTAAGCATGATAACAGAGATGTTTCCATTTGAGGTTGAGAATGCATCCTTTATAATATGAAATAAACCAAGCAGCTTGTAGAAGCAGGTTACTTCTTACTGAATTGAACTGGAAATATTCACAAATCATATTCCACTATCCAAAACACTCAGAGCAATTTTCAAGAATGAGAAAGGCTGTGATTTCCAAGGGAAGAAAATGGAAGACTTCTCAACCAGGGTTTTTGGACTGGTTATCAGCATAGTTTATAACATCTCCCAGCTAACCTAGATGTCTAATGCGGGTTTTAGCTGTAATCTGCATATAAAGACTGTATGTAACATGATTTGAAAATAAAAGTCTTTTTAAAAGATAACAAATCATAGAATCATAAAATCATAGAATATCCCAAGTTGGAAGGGACCCATAAGGATCATAGAGTCCAACTCCTCCCACTGCACAGGTCTACCCAAAAGTTTAGACCACGTGACTAAGTGCACAGTCCAAACGCTTCTTAAATTCAGGCAGGCTTGGTGCAGTGACTACTTCACTGGGGAGCCTGTTCCAGTGCACAACCACCCTCTCGGTGAAGAGCCTCTTCCTGATGTCTAGCTTAAACTTTCCCTGCCTCAGCTTGACACCATTCCCATGGGTCCTATCACTGGTGATTAAGGAGAATAGGTCACTTGCACTCCGCTCGCAAGGAAGTTGTAGACTGCGATGAGGTCTCCCCTCAGCCTCCTCTTCTCCAGGCTGAACAGGCCCAGTGACCTCAGCCGCTCTTCATATATCCTCTCCTCTAGGCTCTTCACCATCTTCATCGTCCTCCTCTGGACACTCTCTAACAGTTTAATGTCCTTTTTGTACTGCGGTGCCCAGAACTGCGCACAGTACTCGGGGTGAGGCTGCACCAGCACAGAGTAGAGTGGGACAATCACTTTCCTTGACCGACTAGCAATGCTGTGTTTGATGCACCCCAGGGTACAGTTGGCCCTCCTGGCTTCCAGGGCAAGCTGATGGCTCATATTCA
Source organism: Stictonetta naevosa (assembly GCA_011074415.1). Lineage (NCBI taxonomy): Eukaryota > Metazoa > Chordata > Aves > Anseriformes > Anatidae > Stictonetta > Stictonetta naevosa. The sequence continues at coordinate 4,277,839 of CM021729.1, read as the reverse complement.
ACTTGCTGTCAACCATGACACCCAGATCCGTCTCTGCAGGGCTGCTCTCCAGCTTCTCATCACTCAGTCTGTACATATAGCCAGGATTGCCCTGTCCCAGGTGCAGGACCCAGCACTTGCTTTTGTTAAACTTCATGAGGTTGGTGATCACATAGCTCTCCAATCTGTCCAGATCTCTCTGCAAAGCCTTTCCACCCTCAGCCGAGTTCACAATTCCTCCATATTTGGTGTCGTCAGCAAATTTGCTCAAAACACCTTCTAGTCCTACATCCAAACCACTTATAAAAACATTGAAGAGGACTGGCCCTAAAATGGAACCTTGAGGGACCCCACTAGTGACCATCCACCAGCCTAATGTGGCCCCATTTACCACAACCCTTTGAGCCCTGCCTGTCAGCCAATTGCTCACCCATCGTATGATGTTTGTGTTTAGTTGTATGCTGGACATTTTGTCCAGTAGGATCTTATGGGAAACCATGTCAAAAGCTTTGCTGAAGTCCAAAAAGATCACATCATCTGATTTCCCTTGGTCAACTAGCTGGGTGATCTTATCATAAAAGGAAATCAAATTTGTTATGCATGATCTACTCCTCATGAACCCATGTTGGCTGGGGCCAATGACTGCATTGTCCACCAGGTGTGCTTCAATAACTTCAAGGATTATTTTCTCTGTAATTTTACCAGGCACTGACGTGAGACTGACAGGCCTGTAATTTCTAGGGTCTTCTTTCTTGCACTTTTTGAAAATTGGCACAACATTTGCCAGCTTCCAGTCTACTGGGACCTCTCTAGATTCCCAAGATCATTGAAAAATAATTGAGAAAGGTCCCGCGATGATGTCAGCCAGCTCTTTAAGCACCCTGGGATGAATCCCATCTGGACCTATGGACTTGCAGGGATCCAGGTGGAGCAGCAAATCCTGCACACCTTCAGGGTCAGCTGGGAGTTTATCATTCCTACCATCACGGTCCTCCAGCTCAGGGCACCCTGGGTCCCGAAGCCCATCATCAGTGTTGAAGACAGAGGTGAAGAAGGCATTAAACATCTCTGCTTTGCCTGTGTCATTGTCTGTGAGGTGACAGCACCTGTGGAGCAGACCAAAGGACCTCACTAGCACGTGGTGCCTCTGATTCTAGTGCACCATCCCTTAGGTCTTCACCGGCATGCCTGGTTTTATCCCTTTCCCCCTTTGACTCTAGTTTGAAGCCCTATCTATCAGCCCTGCCAACTCCTGAGCAAAAATCCTTATCCCTCTCTGAGAGAGGCGCATCCCTTCTGGTGCCAGCAGGCCTGGTGTCACATAGACCTTCCCATGATCAAAAAACCCAAAGTTCTGCCGGTTGCACCAGTCCCAAAGCCACATATCAATGTGATGAGTCTGCTTGTCAGCATCGATTCCCCCTATTGGAAAGACAGAGGCAAACACAACCTGTGCCCCTGAACCTTTAACTAGTCAACCCTAAATCCCTGAAGTCCCTTTTGATCGCTCTCAGACTTCTCCTTTCAACCTCGTCATTACCAGCCTGAAAGACCTGTAGTGGATTGTAGTCAGTGGGCCGTACCAGGTGCATGACTTTCTTAGCAAAGTCTCTCACCCGAGCCCCAGGGAGGCAACAGACTTCCCTGTGGGTTGGGTCCGGTCAGCATATCAGACCTTCCATCCCTTTCAGAAGGGAGTCCCCCATGACAATAACCCTTCTTTCTATCTTGACAGAAGATGTAGCGATGCCAGGGGTAAGTTGCCTTGCCTTAGGCACCCTCTCCAACTGGGACGGGCATCCGTCTACATCGTTGTTCTGACTGTCATGTTCTAGAGTCTCATACCTGTTATATAAGGGTAGATGGGAAGGTGAGGTGGGCAAGGACAGGGCTTGCCTACCACCCCAAGCAGGAGCCTGCCTCCATTCCCTGCCTTGGCCTAGGTCCCCTCCTACCACCTGGAGGGATGAGGGAGCTTTTGTCTTCTGTGTAGCAGGAGACACTTGTGCTGTGGCAGGCTCATGAGCCTGTTTCAGAGAGGGTAGAGTACACCTCCACCAGTCAATTTCCCTCTCTGACTCCCCTATGCTCCTGAGCCTGTTCACCTCCTCCCGAAGCTCTGCTGCCTGGTTGAGCAGCTCTTCAACCTGGGCACACCTCCCACAGGCATACCCCTCGCTGCTGCTGTAGGATACCGACAGAAGAGTCAGACACACTGATGTGTTTCCCCAAGCCCTCCGTCTGAGTAGACACATCAGTGACTGTGGCTGGAGAGGCTGCAAGAGATGTGGAGGCCATGTTTTTCTGCCTGGTTGATACTATGGCCGGGCTCTTTGCGAGCAGGTTACAAGTACCGATGGGAAAGACTGCTGCAAAAGAGCGGCAAGGAGCCCTCCCTGCGTGAACTGCCATGCAAACTGCCGCACCACACCCTTCTGTTCACCCGTCCTGGTTGTCACACTCCTGGTCGCCGCACTCCCTAGGGGCTGCTTTTGAACGTCAGGGAAGGGGGCTCTGCTGGCTCCACCTACACCTCATCAGCCTCCCTCGTGAGGGCTGCCAGGTCCTGACGGCTCCCTTAGCTGCTTTGAGTGGCCTCGATGCTGAAAAAAAGCCCTGCCTGCCTCGATCCCCCGCTCCACTGCAGAACACGTTTGCCCTGGAGCCGATCACCTCGTAACAAGACAGACACAAATTCCACATTGCATTATTTATAGGTCAGACAGATGTGATTTTATGATTTTGTAAACAAGAAAACAAACAAATAAAACAGCAACAGCAACAACCTGGTCAGGAGCATTTCCTGTAGCTTTTAGTATTACAGATACACCAACAATGATTTGAGAAACATGGACAGAACAGGGACCTGAAACCAGGCCCTGCAAGTCATTCCTGCAGCCTGCATCAACACAACAGGACCAGGGTCTACTTTCCTTGGCTATATTGCCCAACACAACATGTCCAACACAAGAGCCTGCAGCCAAAACCTTAATCCTTTTATAACACAAAGGAATAATATATATCTTGGAAAACAGTATTTTATTATTTATTTATTTATTTATTTATTTATTTATTTATTTCATTGAACTCATTTAAATTATTTTGTATTTGAGTATTCTGAACTGACCTTCTGACACTGGAGAGAGCATATGTTCATGCCTGAACACGCGTGCAAGAGCATTGCCATATATGATGGGTTCTTTTTTTTCCAGGTGAAGAAATTGAATTGAATCCATGGTATTTAACCAGATTAATTAATAGTTCCAAGGGTAGGGTAACTAAAGCATGAGGTTTTACTTCAATTATACTTATCTATTTTCAGGGAAAAAAAAATAAAACAAAAAAGGAAAAACAACAACAACAATAAAAAAACACAAGATGTTATCAATCTCTGTGATATTTATGAAGAATCAGAATTTCAACTTAATTGAATAAGATCTATAGCTGTTGAAAATTGATTTTTTTCTTGGAAATTAAATGCTTCTAATACAAGGTAGTATGAGACAAGGCAGATTCTGTGCTGCACCCAACTTATCCCAGTTAAAAAGAGGCCTTTTATAAAGCCAGATACCACTCCTCAGGTCTCTGTGCGACCTCCACAGTTGCACTTTCTGCCTTCACTCATTGTAGAGCTCACTGTGTTGTCCATCCTTCATTCTAGGGCCCACTCAGAGGCTGGAGAATGAAGTCTTATTTCTTAAATGAATGAAGTGGCTTACTTCTTAAAATTTTTCCCAGCCTAGAAGGAGGTGTCTTCTACCTTTCTATAGAAAGTGGTATCATTCTCAGTTATACAGAATTCTTTCCCTCTATTTGATATGCAAAATGTTAATGGTTAATCCACTGGCATTCTACAGTTATGTAAGTTAACAAGAATTCTCTCTGATCACTACCTTTGCTCACTGTTTTACTTCAGTAAATAGAAAATTAAGTTGTTTTCCAGTTTTGCTGGGTTTCTGTGGTGCAGCATGTAGCTATAATTTTTCATGCATTACATGGAAATTGATTCCTCACTGTTTTGCAGAATTATAAGGGACACAGCCTCATTCTCTTTTTCTATAAGGAGCTCCGCCTTGTAGCTTTGTTTCTTTTTCAGTTGCATCCTTTTCCTGAGCTATTTGTAACATTCTCACAGCACATCCTTTGTAATCAAGAGCTATAGGGTTTTTCCTCCACTTCTAATTTGTCTTTCTTGACTCCACATTTTTCAGCAGTCCTTCTGACATTTCTTTCTATGATTCATAAACAAAAACACCATTGCCACTCTATGCAGCCTCACCAGCATAATGCTTTAACCATGTAGCCAAAAAAAAAAAAAAAAAAAAAAAAGCTATTACATCTTCCATGGTGTTCATCTCTACATTTTTCCTCTCTTCCTTCCAATAAGACTACCACTCTTACCAGGCTTAGGATCTGATCTTTATCTTTGATGTTTCTCCATTATATACAGCTGCAGAAATCTCAGCATTTCCTCCAGAAAGTGCAAGGTGAGCTGCTCTGGGCAACCTCCAGAGGTCCCTTCCAAACTCAACCATTCTGTGATATTATGATCTAGTTGACAAAAATGATTGATTACTGAATATTTCAATGAATGACTGCTTCCCTAGTGAAACTGTCCTTATTTCTGCTCTTCATCCTTTCTTCTAAAAAATGTTTCCTTTGATCACCTATCTATACAGATGTCCTGTGCCTTGTTCCATAAAGCCTTATGCACAGAGATCTTTGTCTGAATTGAATCATGAGGTTGTTACATCCCTTCAGGTTTCCCTCTGAGACATATTTTTGGCATGATTCACTCAAGAAATTGACCATCTAGATGGACAGAGATGATACTTACCAGTATCAACAGCCACTTTTTATCATTTTATCTAATAATGTGCATTATATTTGTTGTGGATATAGCACAGATCACCATGATATTCAGGATGAACTCAGTCCCTGAAGAGGGTAGCTGAAGCTGCCAATGCAACTTTAAAAGCTACATTTCTTCTTTTCTTTTTTTTTTTTTTTTTTTCAGGCCCATAGTCACTTGTCTTTCATGATAGATTTTTAGAATGAGATTAGGCAGCTATGAGATTATTAGGCAGCTAAACTGGCTTTCATCTTACAGTATAGAATACAACTTGCAGTTTATTTACTATATTTCCCTTTGCATTTAAACTTATATTTTATCTACTCTTGATGAGACAACAAAGTATTTCTATTTCTGTAATTCAGATTTTCTGTAAAGAAAATAAAACCTAAATTCACTTCTGTTTCAGCACTTGCTGGTAAATGATTTTAAGTGACATGTATCTAAAGAGGTTTCTGTGTGGCAGTGCTCTGCAGTGCTCCACTGAGATACATGTCTCTTGGAGCAAAACCTCCAGTCCCAAATTAGATGTGTAAAATTCCTATCTATGCTCTTCCTGCTGAATTCAAGGTTTCCCTCTCTTACCTGTTACCCACATCTGCACTTGAGACGTCTCATTCCTCTCTGAGTTTTTGCTTACTTTCTTGCCTCTGAAGTGGTCCATTTTCAACCAACATCCCCTTTGTTTCACAATAACACAAGCCTTCTGAAGTGGTGGGCTCAGAGTTATCATTTAGGAGGTTATAGTGAGGTGGGGATTGGGCTTTTCTTCCAAGCACCTCTTTACTGAAAGAGTTCTGTGGCATTGGAAAGGACTGCCCAGGGAAGTGGTTGAGTCACCATTCCTAGAGGTATTCAAGAAACATGTAGATTTAGAATTTAGTAGCATGGTTTAGTGGTGGACTTGATGATTTAGAGGTCTTTTCCAACCTGAATGATTCTATGATTCTATGATCATTGATACCATACAGACCAAATAAACTTTCAAGTTTCAATTAATGATAAAGGCTGATTTCCTGGGAAAAATAATTTTAAAGTTATTAATTCTGTTGTCAATCATGAACTGATCTGACTTTATATCACCTTTTGTTATTCCCTTTCCTCTAACCTCTATTCCTCTGTCTGTCTATGGTTAGATGTCTAGCTTTTTGGTCACAGTTCCCTCCTTCCATGAATCTTAAGAAAGTGAACCGTAGAATGTCTGTAAATAGAAGAATAATAAATATACATAGCTATTCATAAAGATGTAGGCCTAATAATCCTTTAGGAGATAGTTTGCAAGTGTCTGCTAGATGCAATGAATTGTCCATGATAATCTTTCCTAGTTATTAAAAGAGATTTCATCTAGTTATATATTTTTCTCCAGGGTAAATAGACCATTACAAGGGTAACTTGTTTTTGTGGTTTAATGTTTTCAGCATTGATGTTACTTACAACCTAAAGCCATTATGATGACTCACATGTTCTCAGACTTCAGAGACAAATACATGCTACGTGTACTAAAACTTGGTACATAACAGCCTCATCATCCAAGGTTACACAGATCTCAAAAAAGACCAAAAATAAACAAAACAAACAAACAAACAAACAAACAAAAAACCCTAACCAATAAAAAATACCCCAAAGAGGGAAAAGAAAAATATGGGGGGGGGGGGG
>CM021729.1:4252228-4266575 GCA_011074415.1 Stictonetta naevosa | reverse complement strand
TGTAGTTTTGTTGTTGTAGATGTATTTATGTATTGTTTTTGTATTGTATTTATTTTTTTATTATTATTATTATTTAAAAAATATATATGTATTTATAGGCACATATTTCAGCTAATGGTATTCAATCTGTTCCAGGGACAAATATATACAAATGTTCCTCCCAGTGATATGTCATGAAGAAAAGTGGATTTCTGAGCAGCAGAACTATTGTAAACATCTTAAAATTAAAGGACAATCTTCAGGCAAAAAGATGTATGTACAGCAAAAAAAGCTATTTCCTACAAGCCTATACCTGCCAGACAGCAAACACTCCCATGTTCAAAGACAGAACAGAGCAGACAACATATTCCAGTTCTGAACCCTTTTAACATATCTCCCTCACACACACAATAAAGATTTTTGGATCAAACTGGCGGCTTTCTTTCTAGTGAAGTAATCAAGCTCTGCATCATTAACCTTTCTGTTTGCCTGGCAGATAATCTGGGAAAGTAGCAAGTGACTACTCCTCCAGGTTTTGGAGGCAAGCCAACACAATTACTCTCACCCTATTCTCTGAGGTGGCAGCTGCAGTGAGATCAGGATGCAGAAAACTTTCATGAAATCAAAGGGTTACAGACTTTGGAGCCAACTCTTCATTCATCTGCTGATCAGGCAGAGCTACTAGCTTGGATGACAAATCCTCACAGCTCTCCCCATGTTGAATGGTTACGAACCATCAGTCAAGCAAAGAAAGCTCTCATGAAGGTCTAGTCTAATATTAGCCCCACTGTTTTTCCACCTGTCTTTATTTGCTGACCGTAGTAGTAGTAGTATGAATATTTAATGGAGCCAAAAGTATGCTATCTTGCAGGTTCTGTTCCCCTAATGTGTCTGGTTGGATAGTGTTATTGTATAAAGTCTACTGACATTATGTCAAATGCCAACTTAGATTTTTTTAATGGTTTGTGTTCTGAAATTTATACACATGCCAGGATAATAATAATAATAATAATAATAATAATAATAATAATAATAAATCCTGTTGAAATACCTCAGTTCCTAGATTGCAAATATGTCAGATCTTTCATTTCTGTGATAAAATTAGTTAAGGGGAAAGTAGCAATAGACAGGTAGTGAGAGCAGATGACACCCAATTCCCTTTTCTGGGATCTGCAACCTCATTGGAGAGAAAATAATTTAATTATTTAAAGGTGGTGATATCTTCTTCAGAGAAGCTGCTGAAACATTTGGTAAGAGACAGAATAAAAAGATGTACAAAGGGAAAGAGGAACACAGAAAGGTGAAGTAATTTATCCTAGTCATGCTAATCATGTTGAGAGAAAAGATCCCAGAGTCTCTGTGTCTTAAGCCTGTATCCTAGTTGCTAAGCAACTGTCCTGAATATGAGGATGCCCAAAACAGAGTATATCAGATACTGTAACATTGGCACACTGACACCTTCTGTTTTGATTTCTGTCATATCTTATGTCTAATAAAGAAAATAAATCAGCCTCCTTGTCTGTCTGTGACTTCAGCTCCTCTGTGTTTAGGCTCTTAAATGAGACCCCTACATTTGGACCAGTTGCACTATAAGCTTCCTTACCATCAGAAATAAAAGAGCAGCTCCAGTGGATGAGCTGTACAACCTAAGATCTGAAAGGAGGTCTCTGCCTCATAGTTCTTAAAAATGGAAAGATGCATGACTAGGATCCTAGATCAAGATGTGTCAGCCGGAGGCATAGCATTAGATTAGACAAATCATAGAATCATAGAATCATAGAATATCCTGAGTTGGAAGGGACCCTTAAGGATCATCAAGTCCAACTCTTGACACCGCACAGGTCCATCCAAAAGTTCAAACCATGTGACTAAGTGCACAGTCCAATCTCCTCTTAAATTCAGTCAGGCTCGGTGCAGTGACCACTTTCCTGGGGAGCCTGTTCCAGTGTGCAACCACCCTCTCTGTGAAGAATCTCCTCCTGATGTCAAGCCTAAATTTCCCCTGCCTCAGCTTAACCCCGTTCCCGCGGGTCCTGTCACTGGTGTTAATGGAGAAAAGGTCTCCTGCCTCTCGACACCCCCTTACGAGGAAGTTGTAGACTGTGATGAGGTCTCCTCTCAGTCTCCTCTTCTCCAGGCTGAACAGGCCCAGTGACCTCAGCCGTTCTTCGTACGTCTTCCCCTCCAGGCCCTTCACCATCTTCGTAGCCCTCCTCTGGACACTCTCCAACAGTTTCATGTCCTTTTTATACTGTGGTGCCCAGAACTGCACACAGTACTCGAGGTGAGGCCGCACCAGCGCAGAGTAGAGCGGGACAATCACCTCCCTTGACCTACTAGCGATGCCGTGCTTGATGCACCCCAGGACACGGTTGGCCCTCCTGGCTGCCAGGGCACACTGCTGGCTCATGTTCAACTTGCCGTCTACCACAACCCCCAGATCCCTCTCTTCTAGGCTGCTCTCCAGCGTCTCATCGCCCAGTCTGTACGTGCAGCCAGGGTTTCCCCGTCCCAGGTGCAGGACCCGGCACTTGCTCTTATTGAACTTCATGCGGTTGGTGATCGCCCAGCTCTCCAACCTGTCCAGATCCCTCTGCAAGGCCTTTCCACCCTCATTCGAGTCCACAACTCCTCCAAGTTTGGTGTCATCAGCAAACTTGGCTTTGTTGCCTTAAAAAGCTTCTGGAATACATCTTTCATCAGAGTAAAACTGACTGAAAAAATTAATATCTACAAAAAAAATAACTGGGAATTTTCTAACGGATAGAAATGGATTCTTAGAATTATGAAGCCAATTTCTGGAATCCTTCAGTGACAGTGTAATTACATGGCACATCTGTTATAAATGACTTCTGGATGATTCTGGCAGTGTAAAATCATCTATCAACCCACAAATATAGCTCATGGGCACAGGCTTTCCTGAAAGACATGAAGACCAGGAGGCTGAGATCCAACAGTGAATTTCATGTGAATTCAAGAAGAAGACAAAGATTTGATTTTGAAAGTGCTGAAGGACATCAGTGAAGTGACTCATGTAGCAATGCTCCCACTGAGTGCTCACCAAATGTCTTTTGTTTGCACAGCTCCCAGATGCCACATTCCCGTGGTAGAAACTGCAGAGCTTTCCAGGGCGCCATGTTTGCACAGGATGGAGGTGAGTTGGAAGGCAAGGCTGGAAAATCACCAGAGCAAAACATGCATTGGGAAAGTAACACTACAATATTCCAAAGAGAAGCTCTCTCAAACTCTGGAGAAAATCTGAACTACCTAAATCTAAAATGTTCTATATACTTTTCAGAATTACCAAAACCAATAGACATCTAAAATCATTAGGCATTTTCCTACTCAGCCTAAACCACAGTTCATGCTTCTTTATACACTATAAGAAGGGTCTGTCCTGGAGAAATTAATACCTACTTCCTATCAGCAATTATCTGATGGTGGTGGTGGGTTCTGCTGTGACTGTTGGACTTGATCCTAGACTGATGGTCAGCTGAGGTTGAACAAAATCTAAATGTTACTTCTAACTCCAAGAGTTCAAACACAGACATAGGCATAGACACAGACATATACCTTAGATATACCTGTACAGATATGTATATATTATTAAATGATCTTTATAAAGAAAACATATGTATTACATTCATAGATTTAAGACTGAAATCCTGCTTTACATCTTCCCAGATTCATGGTGTCAAACTGCAATCAAGTTTTTTCTTAGCTGTCCTTTCTCAGTACTGCAGCTGTTCTGGATTCACTGTGGTTCAGGTTCAACACAGGGCTTACAGGTGCTTTTGTGGCTGAAGAGGTTTCTGAGGCATTGTAGGTACAGTAGAGCCTAGAAACTGCATCGCCTGCATCATGGAATGATGACATCATTGTTTCTGAGGGATTCTGTATCTCTTCATGGAAGAAGATGAACTGGATTGCCCTTTGCTTATCTTCAGAGATTTCATCCTGCATATTGACTGCACAAGGGATTTGGGAAATCATGTTAGGTAGATAAACTGGATCAGCAACCTAGAAGGCCCAAGGGCATTTTATTATTTTAGCAAAGTTATGTCACATTGAGTGACACATATTTCCTCTCTGTGTTCTGTAAAACATCTTTATCATTCACCATGATAAATTTTTAAAGATAAAATTAGTTAAGGACAACTACTATAATAACTTACCTAGGTTCTCTGTCTACTTAAGTCTCTAGGTAGAAATTGTATGGCAGTCTCAGAGATGAGCTCACAAAGACATTAATGACTCAACAAAAGAATTACTTTTAGGATTCTTCTCTCTTTGTCATGTGGAAAGCTCAGTAAATGCTCAGAATAGTTACATTTACTCTTAACCTATCTACATACTCGACCATAACCAGGAAAGACCTAATTGTCAGCTTCAGTGAAACTACACCACTTTAATCAGAAGAGATACACACCCATGTGCTAAACATATTAAAGAAATAAAACACATAGGGTCAAGGGTTAGAAAAACCCTTCAGACAGAACCCTAGAAGTCTGCATTTAAAATTATTTTTTTCCTTTCTTTCCTTTTTTTTTTTTTTAGAACAAAATCAGTAAATAAGCAATTATCAATAAACTTTATCACTACTGAAATTTGAAGTGTTATTGTGTTGTTTGTTTGTTGTTGTTTACATTTGTTTTTAAAGGCTTGTCTTCTTTTCAGTTTGTTGTTTTCCTCTGGCTGTTATTTCCATCATGATGCAGCAACAATATAACAATGTTGGCTGAATGCCAGCTTGAGAATAGGCAGAGCCTTCAATAGATTTTTTGATGCATTAATATTTTGAGGGGGCATTTAAATGATGTTTGTGCTTCTCACAGTGTGAAAAAAAAAAAAAAAAAAAAAAAAAAAAAAACTGCCAGGTTTCTTTGATCTACTGGAAACAGGCTATCATAATACAGAAATAGCTGAAATAAGTGCATTCAGGTAGCTTTCTACTTAGCTGTGTACCATTTGCTTCTTTTCTCACAAAGGAGGTTTTCTTTCAACTAGGGCAAAGTGCATACAGTTATTGATGGTTCATGTATTTATTCCTTAAAATGACAGTTCAGAAAACATATTTCTCTCACCACCAGAGAGTGGGAGGGCAGTGAAAAGGAGGGGATAATTGGGGAAGCTGGAAGCAAAATGACATTCATGTCTGTAAGATGTTGTGTCCATTTTAATGACCATAAAGAGTAGTCTTGAGAGTGACCAGGCAGCATAAGTCTGGGTGAACACTTGCAGTGCCAAATGTTGGAAGATTTTGAGTTCAGATTCATGATATGATGAAGGGAATATGTCTCCTTTCCTCCTCCCCTGGGTTAAAAAAAAAAAAAAAAAAAAAAAAAGATAGACCTATGCTGCTCAAAGTTTTTGATGTTTTGTAATTTTCTGAGTAGCACAACCTAAGGCATCAATGTAGTGAAAGCTCTGTTGTGTTTGACAGCCCACAAACATAAAGACATTCATCATAACTCCACTTCATAAACCTGCAGTCTGAAAGATAAATATTGATGATTTGGTGAGGCAAGCAATCCAGGAGAGAGGAAGGACAAGTAATAATAAGTTGTGTTGGTACAGACATCCAGGCTCTGTACATAGTTTAGAGGAACATATATGTTGTTACACTGGGTCAGACCTTTAAACCACTTAGCCCAGTGTCTTTCCAGTACCATCTCTTAAAGAATTTGGGTCAGAAAACACTGTACATCATAAAGATCCTTTATGTCCCTATGAAATGTCCATGCACATCCTGAGAAACTCTCTAGGGAAAGTACTGTAGGATCAGTGTTTAAAGTAGAGCTGCCTAGTCTGCTGAGCATCTGGAAACAAATGTTTGGTACATAGGTAAAATAATATTTTGTGTGAAGAACATAAAGATGCATGCTCAACATGTAACTCTAAAACAGAATTCACAACATGTGAACTAGCCCTGGTGTGAGCTTCTGGGTGCTCGGAGTCTTATCTCTCCAAAGCCTGTGGGATCTGGGCCCAGACCTAAGAGGGTTCTTCAAAGGAAAATTCAAGAAATCTAACCTCAGAAAAAGAGCTTTCAAATACTTCCTAACAGTTGACTTTAAAAAAAATAAAATAAAATAAAAAATAAAAAATCAACTTCCTTTAGCAATTCTTGTTATCTTTTAAAATGTTTATTTGAATTTTCCTTTAGTTTTAACCTTTAGTGTGTCTTAAGGTTTACTAGCTTAATCACTCATTGCAGGAAAAAAGAATACTGTTGCCTTTTATCTGTTTTGAACTTGCTACTCCTTAATTTCATTGAACATTCTCCTGTCCTTCCACAGACTGAAGGGAAGAAAAACACCTAATCTATCTTCCTAAGCCATTTATTTTTATCCTTTCATTATGTTCTTTTGTCCCTCTCTGTTGCAAGATAACTCATCCTAAAATTTTCAATTATTTTACATGACAGATTTCTTTTATTTATTTTTTGATTTTTTAAAGAGTTAGATCATTTTTGTCTGTCACAGGTGAACCCTTTCTTATTTTGATAATCTTTGTTCTTATTTTTGTTATTATTTTGTGTAAAAATGCTCCACAAAATTTACAGATGAGACCACATTTTGATTTATGGAATGGTAGAATGGTAGTGTAGTATTTACTGCACCATTCCCATCTCACCATCTCAGTTCTTACAAACCCTCACATATTGTTTAAATCTTTTTTTTTTTTTTTTTTAAACTACAGAACTACAGCTGCATATGGTGTAGAAATCTGTCTTCATTGATACCAAGATCCCTTTCCTGGGTTGGGACAGTGAATGTAGACCCCTGTCAGATGTACAAGCAAATTAATTTATTTTTTTCCCTTCAGTATGCCTTACTTTGCATTTATTGGCATTGAACTTCATTTGCCCTCACTTTAGTCCTCACATGGTTTAGCTAAGTCTCTTTGAAGTTCCTCATGGATCTCTCTGGTCCGTGCTAGCTAAATAACTTTGTGTCATCTGCAAGTTTTGCTAACCTCAGTTATTACCCTCTTTCAAGATCATTAATACAGATTTCAAACATGAGATCTAATGCAGAACAATGAGGCGAGACATCCCACTGTTCACCTTGTGCCACTGACTATTTATTCCTTCTCTTTGTTTCCCATCTTTCACCGATTTTCAAGCCATGTTTGATGTACTCCATGAGCACATCAAATAAGTGAAACCATACGTGTGGTTAAGCATCAGCATGCTCAGTTTTTCTCGCTGCTTTGAATGCAGTTTCTGTGGTAAATACAACATGTTTCAGTCCTTTTCTCCAAGAGACCTCCCTATATTTATTTGTTTTTATTTTTAACAACTCTAGAAACCCCTCTGGTAGACCTAAACTTTGGAAATGTCTGAGAGAGAAACATGTTCATAATTATGCTCCTATTTCATCATATCAGAAAATTTCAGATTTCTACTTTTAGACAGACAGTATTATTTTCCTCTTTAGGTAGTTAAGGATGAGGGAACTACATACAAAGATTTTTCATCATTTCCTAGTTCATTACAGGCCCTTGCTAGGACATCACTACTATTTCTGACACCAGGAGCCAGAAATTATCCCATTTCTGCAAAAGGAATAACCATTTTGCCCCTTATCTTAAAGGAAGTATATAAAAGGAGTTTACAGCTTTCCGGACTGCTTTTAGCTGAGAAAAGATGTCCTGTCCACTCACAGTATAGTCATTGCTGATGTTCATGCTATGTATGTTGATATTGATGTTAGGAGTTCTAGATTAAGGAAGAAAACTTTATAGTGGCCCAAGGTCCCATGTTATCCACCTGCATGTAGAGACCTAAATGCATCAAAGCAGGTAAAGAAAAAGTGACACGCCCAGTAAAATAACTGAATTAAACTCAACAGACAAAGTACTGGGGACCATGACTTTGGTGACACAGTGTAGCTGGATCATAGAACCTGATGCAAATAATGAAGACGAGGTCCATGTCCCACCTTCTCAGGCTTGTCCTTTTCTTCTGTTTCATCACCTCTGTGTTGCTGCACTGCTTAAAATCTCTTTCTATCACTTTAGTGTGTAAATCAAGCTCATAAAAACAAATCTTCTACATTGTTGATACTCCCCTTAATGAATATGAACCTTTTTCTTAAAAAATGAGCTAGTTCTGCAAATAATCTTACCAGTTAAATAATTTGGTATAATATCAAGGGTAAGTGAATATAAATGATGTATGAGTGCTGTCAAATCAAATGAGTCTAGTGCTTGGAAGGAATGTTCATAGAAAATGTTTAGTTATGTTCAAGCATCTCTGATCAGGATCCTTTGCAATGTGCTGAGGAAAAAAAAAAAAAAAAAAAAGGCTATCCTACTTCCTCCTTTTATCTTGGACATCGTATTTTACAATAGCATTTTACATTCTACAAAGATTAAGGCATGGAGTTCCTCTGACATTCCCTGTGAATGTGGCTTTGCATGTGACAACTCTTTGACTCTACATTGATTGTTAGAACAGAGCTTAATTTTCAGGTTTCTGGATATGTTTTAGGTTTCTGTGACAGCATCTGCAGAATAGGTTGGGGACTTGGGAGGAGAAGGATTGGCACATAACTTAAGGCAATCTGTAGGAAATACTGAAGAACATTTCATTTCAGGACTGTTTCATTTCACTTCATTTCACCCTGTCATTTCAGGACTAGGTGATCTTTTTCCGAAAAGAAATATTTACTACCAGTTGGGATTTTCAATCATGATACCTCTGTCTCTTCTTTAATGAGAACAAACAAACAAACTCAGGCAAAAGTCTTGATTTTTAAAGCTGGGATGAAAATAATTAACTGTGTTTTTATGACTAATCAAGTCTTAGATCTATCTTCCAGCATGTGGGAGATGAGAGTTCAGCTCCCTCCTGTGCCTGAGGAGGTTGAAAAGTACACATCTTATCACCTGAAGCACAAAAATGTCAACAACAGTGATTCAAAAACCTCTTTTTAAAGTAGCTAATGTGTCTGTGGTGTGTGCACTTGGTTAATAATAATAATAATAATAATATGATTTAAATCCCTGCTTCAAATAGGAGGAAGGATGGGCATCCAGTAACAGATCACCTCACTCCTTGAAGGCACTAAAAAAAAAATGTCACCTGTAATAGGGTAAGGATATCTCTGGTTTCTTTTTAATTAATCTGACTTCTCTTAGGTGTTCAGCACCAGGAGAAGGTTAGCAATTTAGATAACTTTGGATAGTGAGGTTTAATTTATGATTTTCTCTTGATATTTCCTGCTAGTTTAGGGGACTCATAGCTGGGTGGCCTCCTTCAACCTAGTTTTAGTCCTTCCCGTATTTTCTGCAAGGAATATAAACACTCTAACCCTTGTGAAGTATAAAGATTCCTCTAAAATTCAGACAATTAAATTTGACTTTCCTTTGGAAACATCACTGGGTTCCTGTGTGCCTGAGTCATCTGCAGCTGAATTCCCAAGTCGCTTGCAGCTTCAGTCACAAAGTGAGGTAGTGACTTCTGAGACTTAGTTTTAGATACCTAAATCCTCCTGTTCTTGTCTCTTACCTAGGACTATATGAGAAACTAATGATGCATCTCCCTTCAGTTTGAGCTGAGAGTGTGCTCTTGAAGAAAATCTTCTGATTGCCCCCAGTTATAACTGTATCTTGGTTCTCATCACTGAGGGGTCTTAAAAATTTTTTAATGAAGAAAATTTAAAGATGTTCTCCAAAAGCACACTTGATGCACTAGACTAGGTCCTAGTTCACAGCTCTTGACTGAATTTAATCCAAAATATATTCATTTTAAATGTAAAATGGCTCTCGGCATTAGCTGTTTTATTCTTGTACCATACTCCTTGTTTATATAGAAATAACCATTATGAATTAGAATATATACCTAGGCATATGTGAGATGCATTCTATCTTTGTCTTGATCTTGCTAAATATGGCAATTTTCTTCTTTCAAGAAGTGGATGAGCATGTTTTCCTGAGAGAAAACCTGATTGCACACCTCTCTGTTATAAAAGAAAAATGTGCTTCTTGTGCAGTTTAAAATGAAAACAAATAAAAATTACAACAACAAAACAAAATAAAAGTTCAAGTACCTGCCAGAGATGAACTATTAGCCAAGTAGTTAACCTGCGCTAGAACCAGCACTAGTTCCTCTAATATAGGTTGAGAGTCAATTAAGAATGAAGAGAAACAAAAAGATATGAAAAATTGGAAATATTCTTACTTGTCAAGCTTCATAAATATTTTTTCTTTAGATACTCTTTTTATCAAAGAACTCTTCCCCAAACCACCATCTCAAAATTAAGAAGAAGTCTAATAAAACATATGTAGTCATTTCTCTTTTAGGAGGGAAACAAACCTCTATGGGACTTTTTTTTTTTTTTCTTCCCTCTTTTGGAGAGAGAGAAATTAAACTGAACTAATCAGTGTGAATTGTATGGGGATGTTATGAGTCATCAGGAGGAAATTCTGCTTCATCTTTGTTTAAAAGGAAATAAAAAATGAGGATTTTTAAAATTACCGAAAGAAAAGGAAGATTAACTATGTTCTGAATGCAAGAGCTTTCCAGGAGACCAAATAAGTCTTCTATAAACTGATTTGCCTTTCTGACTGCGATTTAGTAGAGTGACACCTAATTTGTTCTGAGAGTCATTGATGCCTCCAACACAATGGAAGATGACAGCTTGCATAACCTCTCTTTCAGCTCTCATCTCATTTATTCCGTTTGAAGTCAAGTTCCGACAAGAGAAAAGCACAGAATTAATATTACCTTAGATCAGCTCAGTCTCCAGAGGGAGCAGCAAAAGCTTTTCTGGAAACAATAAACCCTTTAAACATGACAGGAGGAATAGGACCTTAGGAGATATCTGAAAGTATCCATTATTAAAGAAAGAAAATATATATATATATCTATGTGGGTCGTTTCGATTTTCGTCCCTCTCAAAAAAAAAAAAAAAAAAAAAAAAAAAAAAGTGCTATTGCCAGTTTTACACACAGATTTAAAGATTTTGGATAGTTTGTGGTTAACATATATGTTATACATATATACATATATATACACAAACATAGATATTGTTTTTTTTTTTGTTATTGTAGCTGAGTCCATAGCCATAAATGGCATTTATTTTGACTTTGAAATTCCCTGCTTGTTTGATCTGGTTCCTTTCCAATTTAAGATAAAAAATCAGCAAGGGAAATTCCCATCTCATCTAATAGTTTATAAGGTCAAATTTAATTACTGCAATTTGCATTTAAGATTGATGTAACACTTTTAAAGTAAATCAGAGGAAGCCAAAGAGATCATTTGTGCAGACAGCTTTGTAGAAAGATCAAAAATAAAGTAGCATGATAATTTTTGTGTAGCTGTATACACTTCTGTGGTCTACAGAACATCAGCATGGGTAAACTGGCAAAATTCTGTTCAAGCAATAAAGCTACAGTGAATTATGCCAGCTAGCGGCCAGACCTTAGATGTATGCATATATAGATGATTGACAAATTAGTTACTAGAGGGGAAAATATATACTTTGGAAGAATAGAAATGTTGCTGTTTGTCTAAAACCTTCACATCAAACTACATCTAAAGAAAAAAAATTATCCCCTGGGGTTTTGACAACTAAGAGTGGACAAACTTAATAAAGGGGCTATTCATTAATAAATAATCTACCCAATGGATAAACCTTGCAGCATTTTCTTTTTGTGAATTCCCGGTGGACTTTGGATTTCTATCAGCAGACATCCAATTTAAATGTGAATCATGATTTCATCATATCATATCCTGTCATTCCACTAGGAATAATTTCCTGTCATTCCTGTGTGAATCATTTCAGGAAAGTACAGATGACTTAATAATTTACAATTAAATAGTTCATGTCATGCTGGTGCAAACCATGTGAAAAAAATCAGTGTACTTGCCACACAAATGCAAATACCTCTGGGAGATGCATGATGGAGCAGAAAATAAATAAATAAAAAATAAAAGGAGATGATGGAGTAAAAGAGGAAGAAAGGGCTGTAATTTAACAGTGGACAATAGAATGGCAGCATTTAGCAGGACTGTGGAAAAGGAGCCTGATTTTAATACAATTCAGAAAGGTAGAATATAAATGAGAATATTAAATAGATTGTAGAGAAGAAAGCCCAAATATTGCATTTTTGGAAGGGTGATGCAAATCTTTTCCATTCTGCTGCATGCAAGAGAAAACAACTTAAATGGATGTTCTACAGGACTGAGATTACACTTGCCTCCTCAATAGACAATTTACTAAATGAATGCCAGTTTTCTCTCCCCCATCCCTGTCTCCTCTATCTCCCCACCCTCATCCTTGAGATGTTTTTGAATAGGCTTTGATTCTCAGTGTTTTTTTAGAAGTTCATTATTTGTCAGCAGCTTTGTGTAGTTCTACATATGTCTTTGTGCTAATCTCTACTCTTTAGCTGTGCCTTTTATCTTATTTGTGATGTGTGGTCAGTTCCATTGTATTCCTCTCTGTCTGGAAGAGCAGTGAGAGGAAACATATTCTTGTGGTCTTAGATATGCTACCATTACTTCTCATGTCTGGATGGGATTCATCTTCCTTAACTTTAGACACTTCCAGTACAGATGTTTCCATCTGAGATACTCATCACTGCTTCTCTTTATGGTCTATGAAAATAAATAGGTGCTTTAAAGAGAGACTGTTGTGTCCTACATTAAATTGTTTAATTCAAGAAGAGATTAATTCCACCCTAAAACTGCCTGTTTCTTTCTGTAGTATTTTAAAAGAACCTAGAATAACAGCTCAGCTGGAAACATCTACAAGTTAGATGTTTGAAATTAGATATATTTAATGCTACTCTAAAAATCAGTTTATTTTGGTAATCCAGATAATAGAATGGATTCTGAAAAAGGTTTTTGAACACAAAGATGAGTATGTCTGTCCAAAGCAACGTAAACAGACAAAAAGTGACTTTCTAACATAGATCTGAAATAAAATCACTCACCTACTAGGTAAACATCCTTTGGGAATACATTCTGCTAGAGTGAGTAATTGTGAAGAAGGCCAAAACTTTAAACAAAAAAACACAACAGGACAGACAGAAAAGAATTAGTCATTTGATGGCATGTAACAGTCATGGGAACTTAATTACTTCAATTGCATTAATTTTATTATATGTAATATATATGAGGGCAAAAGATGTCATACATCTCTGCAACAATATTTTAAACTTATTCTTTATATAAGTGTGGACTGAAAAAAAAGGGGGAGGAAAAAAGGAGAAATAATGAAGAGTCAATGAAAAATGTAAGGTTTCAGTGTAACAAGCCCTACTGTAAGATTTGCCTCTGACTTGTAAGGAAACTGAAACAACCCGGAGCATAAATTAACAATCAAATTTAAGAGCAGAAATCATATGAAAAGTGATGCCTGGTTAGATACCTTTCTGAATGCAGAGTAGGTTGGATAGTGGAAAGATAAATTAACTCCCATGACAGTTAACTTCCAATTTCTGTGAAATGTCTAAAAGTGGTCAAACAAATTGCATCAAAAAAAAAAAAAAAGCAATACATTTGATGGAATTTATATCAAAATTCACACCACAGTAATTAACAAAAAATTATTCTCATCGTGTCACTCTGAGACAAAATTGATAAAAAACTACTTAATCTGTGGGTGGATTCACAGCTCAGAACAAAGTAAACACGAACAAAATAAAAGAACCTGCTTCTCATGACTGTATTTCAGAGGAGTACGTACAGTGAATCCAAGTTACATTCTGCAGGTCTTTCATCTATCTTTCCTCCAGAGAACAAGATTGAAAAGGTAATGATAGAATCTGTCTTTATAACAGTAACTCCGTGGTAATAGCAGCCCTCCAGGATGGGGAAAGCTATGTTCAATTCCACCCTGCAGGTCTCTTCTTCCTTCTTACATCTGAAGATTCTTGAAATTTTTAGTGTAAAATGACAAAGCTTCAACAGGGTACCAAAAAAGTGCTCCTACCCTCTTCAACTTATAATCAGAAAGTAACCTATCCATTATGTTATAAATTTAGGGTAGATTAGGGTAGAAGTATTTCTACTCACAATCATTTTAATTATGGATGCCCCATCCCTGGATGTGTTCAAAGCCAGGTTGGTTCTACACAACCAGATCTAGTGGAAGGTGTCCCTACCCATGGCAGGGTGGTTGACAGTATATGATTTTTAGGGTCCTTTCAACCGAAACTATTCTGTGATTCTGTAATTTCACAGGAAGAAATAAGTAATTAATCACACCCAAAAAAAAAAGGAAGAAAGCTGAATGTGTTTATATGCCCTAGGATGTCCAGTTAGAAAGTAGTATTTGGTGTTCTAGTTCTCAGTCTTGACTTTTTATCTCATCCAAAGATCAGCTGATACAAAATTTATGTTTATTCTCTC
>CM021729.1:4239982-4250444 GCA_011074415.1 Stictonetta naevosa | reverse complement strand
CTGTTGTTGTTGTTGTTGTTATTGTTTTGTTTTGGTTTTGTTTGATAATTCCTGCTATGTATTTATGTGATTCATATTTGGGTAAATTGGAAATATTTGAGGAGGGAAGAACAATTTGAAAGGTTTGGGTCTGTCTCATTTTAGAAGACAAGAAGAGGTGGGAATATTTTGTCTGCTGAACCCTCAAAATTCCACTGGGTAGAACAGAATTTTTCAGTGGCCTCAGATGTGATGAATTTTTATTTCATTCTTTGTACTTTTTTTTTTTTTTTGTATATATATATATAAAGAAAGAAATAAAATAACATTCTGAATTGGAGAACTCAGAGTTTCTGAGTAGGATTATGCTGCCTAACCTTGGGTATCTTCTTTTACATATTCTGGGTTACCCTACCTTACCTCCAGCTCTCACTCTGCAAAAGTGCAACAGGTCTTCAGTGGCTCTTTGGTTTCATCTCTCAGGTGCAGATAGATGCATTACACACTCCAAGAAATTTATATGACTACAGACACCTGTGTTCAAGTATGATGAAATTGTGATGAAATAATATATTCCAGCTGTATCAATAAAACAACATACCACAGATTTCTATGATGCAGAACCTTCTGTGATGGAGTGATGGCATTGGTGGACGAAGGAAGGGCGATGTATATCATCTACCTGGACTTGAGCAAAGCCTTTGATATGGTCTCTCACCGCATTTTTCTCTCTAAATTGGAGAGGTATGGATTTGAAGGACGGACTGTTAGGTGGATATAGAATTGGTTGGCTGGTCGCAGCCGAAGGGTTGTGGTCAACAGTTCTATGTCTGGGTGGAGGCCGGTAAAAAATGGTGTCCCTCAAGAGTTGGTCTTGGGACCAGTGCTCTTCAACGTCTTTATCAATGACATAGATGATGGAATCAAGTGTACCCTCAGCAAGTTTGCAGATGACACCACGCTGAGCTGATACAATAGAGGGAAGGGATGCTATCCAGATGGACCTGGGCAGGCTGGAGAAGTGGGTCCATGGCAACCTAATGAGGTTCAAGAAGGCCAAGTGCAAGGTGTTGCACTTGGGCTGGGGCAATCCCAGGTATTTATACCGATTGGGAGAAAAAGTACTCTAGAGCAGCCCTGCAGAGAAGGACTTGAAGGTCCTGCAGGATGAGAAGCTGGATATGAGCCAGCAGTGAGTGCTTGCAGCCCGGCAGACTAACTATGTCCTGGGCTGCATTGAAAAAGGGGTGGCCAGCAGGGAGTGAGAGGTGATTGTCCTCCTCTAGTTTGCTCTTGTGAGACCCCACATGGAATACTGCATGCAGGCCCAGGGCCCCAGCACAAGAAGGTTGTGGAGCTCTTGGAATGGGTCCAGAGGAGGGCTGTTACGCTGATCAGAGAGCTGGAACACCTCTCCTATGAAGAAAGGTTGAGGGAAATGGGCTTATTTATCTTAGAGAAGAGAAGGCTCTGGGGAGACCTCACTGCGGCCTTCCAGTACTTGAAGGAAGTGTATAAACAGGAGGGGAAACACCTGTTTACATCTGCTGGTAGTGATAGGACAAGTGGGAATGGTTTAAAACTAAGATGGGAGATTTAGGTTAGAAATTATAAGTTTTTCACTCAGAGTGTGGTGAGGCACTGGAACAGGTTGCCCAGAGAAGTTGTGGATGCCCCATCACTGGAGGCATTCAAGGCCAGCTGGATGTGGTTCTGGGCAGCCTGCTCTAGTGGTTGGCAACCCTGCCCAGAGCAGAGGGTTTGAAACTAGATGGTCTTTAAGGTCCTATGCAACTCAGGCAATTCTATGATTCTATAATTCTATGGATTTCTCTGAGAATTCTTATTTTTTATACAGACTTGTCTTTTTCAGCTGATCCATATATGTCTCTTTTTTTTGGAGCAGTTGGTGCAGAGTTCATCCCTGAAATTTCACTTGAGATGTCACATGACAGCATAGATACAGACTTTTTCTGCTGATGACACACAGAAGAACAAATTACAAAGTTGCTTTAGTATCTTTAAACCCTAAAATCTACTAACCAAAAACATTTTAAGAAAGCTTTTTTGTAAAACAAAACCGAGCAACAATTACTCACCAGCTAAAATCCCGGGGAGATCAGACTAAAAGAACTTCCAGAAATGAAGAAAAAGTTTCCTCTACAGAAAGCATTCAACACTAAAACTGGTGTTCAACAAATGCTCTGCTTTATCTAATAAGGACTGAGGCAGTAGGTTAGTAAGTAAGCACAAATATTAATGTCTGAATGAGTGTGGAGAGGCTTCTGGAAACATGTAATACATGATGGATGTTCCCTATAACTTCTCACACAGAACTCCCTTATCCATGTGACTGTGTTATAGGCTATTCCTCTCACCAAAGAAGAAACATGCAGACATCACTTCACCAGTATTTTTTTAACCATGACCACATTTTGTCTCTTAAATAGATTTCAACTTTTTTTTTTTTTTCCTTTCTTCTCTCTCTCCCCCCTCCCCAAGTAATCCAGTAAAATTATTCGACTGTTGACGGTGCTTTATACTCACTGAGCCCACCCATTTAACACCTGTAATAAGTTTTCACCTTGTGGCACATCCTTATTTGTTAATGGCACAGATATCAGCTTCCAAATGCCTCTGGCTCAGCAAAGGGAAACAGAGCTATTGCAATTAGCATGACTCAGTGCGTCCAACATTATTTCATGTGCCTCGTTTTAACCCAGTAGTATTTTTAATAGTAGGGTTATGTCTGCCTAGAGCAATTGGAGACATACCCAAATTAATGCCAATTGAGCTGATGTATCCTCTCAGACCAGTGAAAAGCCATGTACAAGCATTCTTTTACACACCCAAAGAGGGGAACTTTCATTAGTAAAGGTTTCCATTGGATAGAAGTCTCACTGATTTGGTCAAGGTGGATCTGGATCCACAGGTTGCTCTGTCCACACTGTTAAGGAGAGAAAATTCTCTATGGGTTTCCCTTTGATGTTGTACATTTGTGATTATATTTGTGATTAGACTTTAATTCTTCTGAACACAAGCTGCAGAAGCAAAGGCATTAAATGATGGCTAGATTGGGAGCCTGTTCCCCCCCACACTTCTCTTATATGCAGAGCAAGTAATGTTTACAGAGGTTAAGATCTTGAATGGTGCTCATCATCCTGGCAATGCAGAAGAGACATCTCCATTCCTCTTCATAGCAGCAAAGGAAACCAGGGAAGACCGGAAACATAAATTGATGGCCTAAATTTGGGTAAATGAATCCAGGCAAAACTGACTGAAAGAGCTGCTGACTCTCACACTGCTCTTGGTTTCTTTATGTGACCGGGATCTTTTTTACTTATCTGTATTTACTTGTGGGTCACATGGCACTATGCCAAGTATAGTAGTTTAATATGCAATGAAAGAACATGTAAGATGCCTTTTCCTGCACCCTCAGATTCTGCAACAGGACACTGCCTGTTTGTTTACTTCATTAGGAAGCTAGATGCATATTTTTTAAGCACTGTCAATTACAAATCACAAACGACTAGCACATAATTGTGCATATTTTCAAATCGAGTCAGGAATGTGTGTGCCAGTACCTGTTAGATTTGATTGGACAAGGTCACAGAGAAGAACATTAAGAAATTGAGACAGAGATGTCAAAGCATTTCCAACGGCAACAACAACCTCCCCACTCATATCAACAGGGGGGAAATGGAAGCATAAACCAAATTGCATCCAAATGATCGCAATTGAAGCACATGTGTTACGGGAAAGGTTTGAAGTTAGCACATGTGCTGAGATAGCAATATGACGATGAGGGGGAAAAAATTCCAGCATTCAGTGTCTTTGCAGCACAGATGGTCGGGCTTGCTTTTCTGGCCTAGCTGTTCATTAAAATGAATCAGATGAATCTGGCTGTCCCAAACTGTTAGTATATGTCTCTGCCGTATTATTCTGTGCTTTGCAACAATGATGATACTATACTGCCCATGGGCCAAATAGTGAGTTGGTATGGGTCATATGATTAACTGGTGATGCGCTGTCAGTGTTTTAACTAGACAATCCATTCAGCATAGAAATCTAGGAAAGGGTACAAAGCACCAACTGGATCACATCTGTGGTCTAATCATGTTTTACAAAATCACTTAGTAGGTACTACACAGACTGTAAGCAATTATGTGTGATTAATTACAGCATCACAAATGACACCCACTTTGGGGCACTTCTTTGTCTTTCACATTTTGACAGTACTGAGTGGTAAACAATACCAGAAGCATATTTTATTTTTATTTTTATCTATTTTTTCTGTTTTTATTGTGGTAGAGGATCTGTACAATGCAAAGAATGCCAGATCTTCTTCTTCTTCCTTTCTTTTTTTTTTTTTTTTTTTGTCTTTTCCTTCCGGAGAATGAATGAATGAATAACAGTTATGAAGAGTATGGTGATATATTGTTTTACTAGACAGCAATAAAGTGTAAATTTCCAACATGAGATGCCTGTGGAAAGGGTAGATTTTCCTTTAGCCTCACAAGTCCCTCTGACATTAATGAAGGAGGCATGTCTACAGCACCCCTTATTGAATAATTTACATCTGCACAGACAAAGTCAGAAGGCAAAGCTGGAGACACATCAGAGAGCTGGCTTTAAATCAAGTCAAAAATTTGCCTGTGTTTGTGGGTGGTTTATTATTATAAAAGGGAAGCAATGCAAAGTGAAATTAAAGCTATCCTTTCAGCTTTGAGGTCTTCAGTATAGCGGGATGGTGCGTGTTTCACTGGGAGGGGTGGGAAACTAAAAAGTATGAGACATGGCTGTAAGATAAAGAGATGTTTAAGGAGGCTAATTATAGAGTTTGAAAAAAACAGCTAAGAGTGCACTGAATTGAAAAGAGAAGTTAGAGTAGTTGTTTTGGAACTTCTTTCACAAATGCGTTAGGCAACACAGGTAAAAAATAAAATAAAATCCTGGAAGGTTGATGGAAGAAACAGGGATTTGAGACTCGGGTATTTATTTTGAGTTAGTAACCATGACATAGACCAGAAATTAGGATCAAATTTTCAAAAGAATGTAGATGCTAAGAGATAAATATAGAAAACCAGAAGCATCATCAGGAATGCATCTTAGCATATCAGGTTCCTGGAGGCACAAAACGAAACACAGGTTCACATGATTGTACATTCACCAGCCCCAGGTGGGCTAGCTGAGGTGTGGAAGGGATATTACTCTGTTACCATGGCTAGTTCTTACTGAACTTAATTAAGTTGCACTTTCACTAAGTACCTGCTACTATAACCCTGCCCAAACCTTACCTATTTCTCATGGGTGACTTAAAATGCATATGAAGTACTCTGGATATGAGTTTACATTCTGCAGGTGTGTGAGATCCAGATCTCCACAAGATGGCAAATTCTAAAGGATTAGATCACTACTGATTTCTGAATAGAGAGTAGCTAATTTCATCTTGGGTAGGTTTTGATGATCAAATCATTCAAGTCAGTTCAACTCTTTAAGCAGCAAATAATCTCTGACCTGCAACAAAAGAAACATATCCCTTACAAAACAGTTACCTCTCAGAGTCTAAGCAAATCCAGACCAAAAGCATTGTTGAAAATGGTCATGCAGGCCAAGGAGAAACAAAATTTTGGACGCTATGCATTATTTGTTAGGTATTCACTTGACAGTTTTGATTAGAGCTATTTTCTGGGCTGGACCCATTTTATCTGACTGAAGACACTAAAAGTTATATGCCAGAAGGCACACTTGATCCATCTTCCATGTCTGGGATTCTCTGGAATTGTTTTTCTCAATGAATTATAGAAGGAAATAACTAGCTTAATTTTGAATACTAATCTTTCAAATGCTTTTGTTAGAGAGAGAGATCTCAAATTCCAGAACTGGGGAATCAGGAGTTTAGTTTATTTGTAGTTCTGGGACTTTATACTGTTGTCCATTGCTCAGATTTCCTGTCATTTCCTGGGTGCTACCTTGTACCCCAAGCCAAATGACAAGTTGTCCATTAAATCACGCAGCCCTTCCAGCTGGGTTCCCGGCAAGATCCTCTTATGTTTACTGGTGCATATAGGAAACAGAATACTCTTCCACAGCTGAACTGCCCACACTACCCTAGATGGGATTGGCTGTTCTGTACCTCTGATTACAGGACTGGCTCTAGAGTATTTGGTAGAAAGAAATCTATGTCAATGATGTATACTTCAAGAATTTGTTTCCACTATTCATCCTGCACCAGCAAATCCATGGTCTTTTGTTTCATCATGAAGGGGTAAGTTCTGTATCTTCTGATATTTTTCTATATGGAGAAGCAAGAAGAAATGCATTAATCTAAACCAAAGAAGTGACCACTATATTGCTAAACTGACACATCCCACATAGCTCTTCTCTTGTGTTAAGTAGAGTCATCTGTTCCCTAGCTAAGTATGTCACAAAGTGATACTGTTTTTTTTTTTTTTTTTTTTTTTTTTTTTTGTTTTTCCCTGAAACTACCAAGCTTGGTGATAGTTTAGTTGGAAAATGCTCCATCTGAACAGATGGAGGAAAAATCTTTCATTGAAAATATATGCTTATTATTTTAACAGATGTGTAAGGTATCTTTTGCTAGGTAAGAACCTGCTGAATATGTAAAAAAAAAGTTTATTGTTCTGTCATTATCACTATAACATTATGAAATTAAAGAGTAATTTTGAATGAAAAAAATAAACTTCATAAAAGAGTAAGGTAGACATTTATGATGGCAGATTGTCTGACAGTCCTTAAACCAGCTGTTTTCAATAGGAAGTGGGCTGCCTTTCCTCAATGCAGTCCTCTTCAGTTCTGAGCCAGAAGCTGGGAAAATAAATAAATAAATAAATGTTTGAGTTAGATTGAGGAAAATAAGGAGGGGTAATTGAAGTTAAAATAAAATTAAAATATTGTTTCACTATTTGACACTAATTTATTATCTACTTTTGATATCACCATCACATAAGCAAGTTTGTCTCCTAAGGGGTAAAAAAAATATTTAAAATCAGTGATAAGAAACTTGTGTGTATTCTAAGAGCGTTGTTTTATTTGCAAGCAACATGGGAAACAGTCAAAGAACAAGCAAGATAATCTATTCTTTTTAGAATCTTAGTTCTGTATTAAGTTCCTAGGTTCTTTTGAGTAGTACGAGGAGTTGGACTTGATGATCCTTATGGGTCCCTACCAACTTGGGATATTATATGATTCTATGTTTCTATGAAGGACTTTATTGTCCAGATGTAAATCTAATTAAGATCTCAAGAAGGCGTGCAATCTTTTCTGATGCTTTCTATGTCTTCTTGTTCATCTACATCCCTCTATAGTATCTCTCCATATTTCTAAGATACAAACATTAACATCTCCTTCAGAGCATCTAACCTTTTGTCAACCAAGTGTAGGAACATGGAAGACTCTATAGGTACATGCTCATGCCTCTTACCCAAGTTTAACATCTTCAGTGTACATATCTACACATGAGCTAGTCATTCTAGATTTCCTCTACAGTTTATGAAGAAAAATAACTGCTTGTAGCAGCAATCTGTCTCAATATATTTAGTTGTCAGGATGGGTGGGCAACTGAATAAAAACCAGCTTTGCAGAAAAAAATATCTGGGAGTTCTTGTGGACAAGAGGTTGAATGGGAGACAGCAGCTTGCCTGTGTGGCAAAGGTGGCCAGCTGCATTCTGGGCTGTGTAATCAGCAGATACTTTGGGAGATGCAAAAAAGAGAATGGGAAATTGGGTACATTTAGCTTTAAGGAAAGGCTATGGTCTATCTTACTGCTTTCTGCAACTACAAGGTGAGAAAATGTTGAAAAGATTGAGTCAGACTTGCAAGTTGGAAGGTGGGAAATTAGGTATACAGATAAATCTGTACGGTGATGAGTGTGGTCAAGCACTGTAAAGGCTGCTTAGAGTTGCTAGACTGAAAAATAGAGATATCTCCACTGCTGGAGAGAGTCTAAGCTGTACTGGACAATGCACTGAGGAACCTCATCTAACTGGATGCGCTTTGAGTGATAGGTTGGACTAGAGACCTCCAGAAGTCTGTTTCAGCTTACCTGAATCTATGATTTGTGCATTAAAAGTTCATATGGATATTGCAAGTACAAACACACACACAAAATCTTTCTATCTTATGTCTAAATCCCAGGATTTAACAGTGCCTTTTGGGACTATTTCCATTGCTGTGCGTTGCTGTGCCTTTCAAAACCAAAAATAATCACTCTTTTATTTCTACATTTTTTGATATGCTATTTAACCATCTGCCAGTATACAATCTCATAATATCATCAGTGTATTTAACACATTAAACCTCTGAAAGCAGTGTCTGTTGTACATGGCAGTCAAACTTCAGAGTCTACAAAACTAGTAGTCTTGTAGTCTTTAAACTACAAGAGTACAAATACCTATTGTGGTTGAGATGTAGCCACTTCTCTTTAGCTAAGCTAGAAAAAAAAAAAAAAAAAAACAACACTCTGAGGAAACAATTATGATTGCCAGATCTGTCCTCAAATCCCAGGAAAGAGTGCATGTATTTTTGTGGAAAGAAACAGTTCTGCCTCTCATTCTCCCAGTGATGGAGAGACTAGGCTATAACTAAGAAGGAAATTCCTATCTTGCTTTACTTTTTTTTTTTTTTTTTTTTTTTTTTTCTTCTCCGTGTTTCTTACTGAAGAGAAGCAAATTAAATTAAAGGAATTTGGAGGAGAAAGTTCTAATGAAGGAGCATATTTGTCTGTGAAACGGTTTTCCACTGGGTGTAATAACAATCCCCAAACTAAAAACATCTGTGATGAAAATCCTCTCAGCTGTCAGGAATGAGCTGGCAGGGTTTGACTAGACTAGCAAGACCCCTGGGAACTGCTGTGCTGGATTAGTGTCATTTCCTCTGTGCCCCAAAATCTGATTACTCTCAGTGTCTCAATCAAGGACAGTCAGAGAACAGTGGCCAGCCACAGAAAGTGGACAATGTGTTTTTTGTACAGAGTCACTGAGAAATCCATGATTTTTTTTTTCCCTTAAAAGAGGAATCTGAAAGGGACTAGCATAGAGGTCTATATAGCTGTGAGTAGCATGGAGAACAAGAGTGGGGAAAGACTACAACTGTGTCTTCCAAAGGAAGAAGTAGGATCATCAGAGCAGGCTGGCAGAGGGAAAGTTTCAAAGAAACAAGAGATATTTAATCTTTGCAGAACCTGAAGTTAAGATGCATGACCTCTCTACTATGGCATGTTGATGGTACTATAAATTGATGTCAGATAAAGGAGAGACCTGTGTCCCCAAAATTATTGGGGAATAATAATAATAATAATAACACATGGTTATGAAATATAAATAACTAGCTTGGCAATTCTAGGCATTGAAATTTCTTAGAGTTTGGTGTGTTGAAACTCTCAGCAGGGGCTTTCTTAGCGTTATAGCTCTTCCCATGTTAACTGACTTCTAGTCATTACTAATGGTGTTAGTGGAAATGACCAGATGGACTGGAATGACTGTTATTGCTAGTAAAAAGATGTTTCAAAATGAATGAAATAAACTGCTGGAAGGACAATGTTTACCTCAAAGACAAATTGGGCTGATGTAGGGCAGACCTTTGTCTTCATACTTTCAATATTTGATGCGATCTTGAAACAGAGCTTTAGCTTTGAAAATTGATAATTTCAAATTCAGACAACAATAAGAGATATTCATTTGAAAAGTTATATCAATATGTTCTCTTTTATTTTCTGCCTGTCATGGTTTATTTTCATTTAATAAAGTTATTATAGTGAACAACTATATTGGGAAATTAACACTGATAGCAGAAAATGTTTACAGATCACTGTTTAAACAACTGTTAACACAAATGATAAGAAAAAAAAAAAAAAGGTTTTTTTTTTGTTGGTTGTGGAAACAAATTCAATTCTATATCATCATTGTGCTGATATTTTAAAATAAATAAATAAACAATATATATATATTTATAAATAAATTTATAAATCCATATTTAGAAGCTTACATGGATACCTTACAGTTGTCAGCACCACAGAGATTTCCTGTGGATCTGGCAATAACATTCTGGTAACTTATACTACAGGTTTGAGTAGGATCTTTGTTTTCTGAGCAGACTGCACCATTTCCAGATTCAGTCTAGTGGAAGGGTCTTCTACAATAGCTGTTCTGAAGCTTATCCTCATCTTTAAATCAGATAGATTTTGTTTTTAGGAACATTATTTTAAGGAAAACTTATCAATAATGTATTCTAGACATGGCATTTTCTTTTCTATTTCTTTCTTATTATCATTATTTATTTACTTATTCCTTCCTTTATAGGATCAGATTCAGGTTTTATCCATTTTTATATTATAAAATAGGATATCTTTCTTTTTTCTGTCTTCCTCTAAGTGCTTACTTATGCCTAGCATGAGAAACAACAGGGATGTGAATTTTTTTTTTTCTTCAATTTATTAAACTGCTAAATACACATATATGTACA
>CM021729.1:4216424-4230342 GCA_011074415.1 Stictonetta naevosa | reverse complement strand
TTTAATTTATTTATTTATTTATTTATTTATTTATTTATTTATTTATTTATTTAGTGATTTACCAAAAACAGTGAAGGCTAATGTGGCCAGGGTCCTATAGCTCCATTGACCCAGGAAAGTTACTTCATCTCTCCATGCACTGATTTTATAATCTCAGAAAATTAGATAACAATTTCTATTCCTTTTTGCACAGCAATATGACAATAAAAGTTTTAGAAGAGTACTATCTAATACTATACTGCAGCTGGTCCTTCTCCCCAGACAGTGACAAGGAAAATTTTTCCCATCCATGAGAAAACTTTTTATGTAATTATATGTGGATGTTTACGACCGTCATGTTTTTGGGCAGCACTTGCTTTTAACCTCT
Organism: Stictonetta naevosa; assembly: GCA_011074415.1. Classification (NCBI taxonomy): domain Eukaryota; kingdom Metazoa; phylum Chordata; class Aves; order Anseriformes; family Anatidae; genus Stictonetta; species Stictonetta naevosa. Next base: position 4,229,975 of record CM021729.1, on the reverse strand, counting down.
GTAGTGTCTGCAAGAAGCTTGGGGGATCCTGTGGTCTAAAATAAAGAAAATCAATGTGTAATGAAAAAGCATCTAAATGTGGCATTCTTCTAAAGCTTGAAACATGAGCAGTTAGTCAGGGATACACAATGCAATGCCCTCATTTTCTCAAACTGGAGCTCTTTTAAGCTTGAATCCCCTGCGTTTGCTGTTGACATTCAAATTGACTTTTTGCATTTCATAATGGTAGTTCCTGTCTTGCTTTCCACTTTATCTGCCAAACCCACTGCTGGGTCTTTCTGAGATACACAAGAGTCAGGGATAAAGCTGACTGAAAATGCATCACTTATTTCAGTCATTTTGCTAAAGTATACCTCAGTAGCAGCAAAGCAAGACAGGAAATTATTAGAATTGGACTGCTGTCATCCATTGCTTTCTCATCAATGGCTCAATTTTCTGACAAGCCCCAGCTCTTCTTAGCTTTCAGCCATTAAAATAATAATAATAATAATAATAATAGAGTCCAGTAAGCACTCAGAAAAAAAATAAGGTAACCTCCCAGTCGTTTGGACAGGAAAGTGCCGTGTTATTGTCAGTGAAGGCTGTCATCTGAAAGCAACCTACAGAAGTATCCCCAGTCCTCTGCTCCCAAGCTACAGCACTGCCACAGGCTCTTGTCTGCATGTTCTTCAGTGTCGTTGTGTCTGCAGGATTGGTATGATTTATCTTCTTTCAAAATTCACTTCGGTCTGTCAGAGAAAGAATTAGACACTAGAAAGGAACTTACATGAAATGCAAGTCATGGGGGAGGAAAGGCTGCGCTTCACTCCTTGAACTTAGTACTGAAGGTACAGCTTTCTACTTTATGGCTTCTAGTAAATTTTGTTGCTGTGAAGAAACACCTGTTGACATTCCAGTCCCTTGCTTTCTTTGTGCATCTACCAGTCTGCCCTACAACATGAGTTCTTCAGGCACAAAACATTCTTCCTCATGCAGCTGGAAAGTGTCTAGCCTGCATAGCTCTGCAACAAATAAATAGGTAGATTTGGGAGCAGAAACCACATATATTTTATTTTTACAGATGAAACAGGGCAAATTGTGTTGTCAACACCACCAGCCTGTATCCTGATAATCCCATTGACCTCAGCAGAGTGTAACTGAGAAGAAAATTCAGCCTCAGTATGTATCCCTTATGGTTTACCATGGTGCATAATTATTGCTGTTTGTTATTTCTATTGCAGTAGAACCCACAGGATCAAATAAGGATCGGGATCCCCACTGTGCTAGGTGCAATGCAAACATATAAGCAGTTACGGTGCCTGCACTAAAGAGCTTACAGCCATGTCTCTTAGGAGAACATTTCTTAGTCTAATAGACTTATCTATTAAGAACTGTTAATTACTTAATTCAGCCTAATTTTTTTCTCTGCACAGTTTCTTCTGTTTTTCCTGCTTAGCCCCCCTAGACCATCTGTAATAATTCTCCTTTCTTTGTAGTATTGACAGTTTTCTACTCTGTGAAAACGATCATTATTCCCCCTTTTGCTTTTTGATAGTCTCATCAGGCAGTTCTCCCTCCCTCAATTTCTGCTTTTCAAACATTTTTGGATGAAAACAAGCATTTATCTTCATACTTTTCATCGCAACAGCATCTTTAGGTCATTATCATTCCAACATGGCTGAGTGTCAATACAGTTGTGCTTCCTCCCTGGGTCATGATGTGACGTTTCCTTGCAGGACTCCCCAGAAGCATATTCACACTCTCTGTTGTTCCCTTTCCTTGTATTTTAATACCAGGGAAATGGCTCATTGTCACTCCACAGGTTTCCTTCACTGTTATTGCAACCTAAGTATCATGTCTTCCATTTACTGAATGTCTGTTTCAGACTACCTCTTTGAGCACCTCTCTCCAGAGACATTAGATTTTTTTTTCTTTTTTTTTTCTTTTTTTTTTTTTTCCACTGTTCCAGACTGAATCCTATTTCACTGTTTCCTGATCACATTTCTAAAATCTCCACATTCCGTTGTGTAACTTCTCCATCTATGCTGTAATTTGCACACAGAAATCTCAGCAGACCTTACCCAGAGGCCTGTCTCTGCAGCTTCCAGAGGCAAAATGTACCCATAGCAGTGTATCTGTACCTTCAAAAGATTGCAGCCTTGTAGTAGATTTGGCTCCTGTAACTCTCATGTAACTGCAACAGTAATGTTGTTGTTGCAATCTTAGTGTCTAGCAATGATCTTCACTCCATTGCTTTACTACCAGCACTGTCATAGCAAGATCCTACTGTAAGGGTATTTTTCAGAAAGGCAGTAGGTGCAATGAACAGTTTTTGTTTGTTTGTTTGTTTGTTTGTTTGTTTTTTATGTCACTTTCAGTGTTGAAATAACAGTCACACTAACCCATGAGCAAGTTCATATCCTGTTCATCTAAAGTTCCCCATAAGTATTTCTCAGAGAAACAAATTTCTCCAAATGCAAGTGCTTTCTGGTCCCACATTTTGTTAGACTAGAACAAGGTAGGATAGTAATGATGTTGGTTTTAATATTGGCTTGACTTGACTCCCTGATTTGCCCTGTTAAGAAAAGACAAGGTGATGCTATTTCATATAACAATGTTTGAAGATAAGACGAGGACATGAAACAGTAATGATGTTAGTAAGTGGGAGATATTGTAACTAACCATTATTAATACTGAGTCATTTAATGCCAAAATTCATTTGCTAGTTTGTCTATTTTAGCTATGTCTTCTGAACCATCAAAAACTCCAGGGAAGAATAACTTTAGGAAAATGATCTCCTCAGGACTCAGACTTTTCATGAAGTTACCTCAGGTTAAGGGAACATCACTCTATAATTTTAACTTGGCGCCTAAGCAGCAATATTGTCTTATGTGCAGACTAACACCAGCAAATTTAAAATTCTTCAGCTGGAATTAACCCCTTCCCTTATGTGGATAATCAAATTACTTCCTTTCTGCTGCATTGTAACAGCGTGGACATGGACTGTGTCTCAACTAATGTGTGGTAATCTAAATTACTCTATCTTAAAAAAGATACGGTAATTTAATCATGACTTTCATGTCTCAGATATTCTTGGCTTCCAAAATGGCACAGACAAATAGCAGGGAAAAAAATATATATATAAATAAATAAAAAAATCCTGGTGTTAGGCAGGAAATTTTAGAAAAATTTTATAGTGTATAGAAGAGGCAAGGAATTATGGCAAGTTATTTTCTCCTGCTTTATAAGACTGCTAGTAAAGCTAGAAAAGTGGTAACTGCAAGTAAGCCCCACCTTGACTAACTTCAAATATTTAATGGATAGCCATGAAAGTTCACTACTTTCTCCTTCCTGTCACTAGGGGCAAATGGACATGTAATAGTGCGATTGTGCCATCTGTAGACACTTATCTTAGGTCAAGAAGAAACAAACTAGAAATTCTTGTCTTTTTTTTTTTTTTTTCTGATTTTAAATGGCATTCACAGAAGAATATGCGATAGATATCTACATGTAACAAGAAGAATTCCATTCTTGGTTTCTACAAACTGAAAGACACTTGAAAGAATCACTTAGTGGATGGACATGGTTTTCGTTTCAAGTTACTGGAGTTAAACTAGTTTATATCTATGAAATTGCTGGTCAGTAACATGTAGCTTCTTTGGTCTTTGGCTGAGATTATATAACTTCTTTCTTCTGTGGAATATTAATCAGTTTTGTATGTCATAAAAATGGTTTGTAATGATCAAAATAAACATTAGAAATAGTGCTTAGTAATATATCTGTTATCTCCAGACTCTTATAACCTATATTGTGTTGGGAACAGTATTGAATAAATCACTTCAGGAAAGCTATGGTCAAGGTAGAAAGAATTCATAAAGTATAAATAAGAAGCGAGGTCAAAAAGGGTACAACAAAATGACCTAAATAAAAAGATTGAATGAATTCAGGGTGTTAATGTAGAGAAGATAGCCCAGGGTGCTGCTGATAGCAACCTACACTTTTGCAACAGACTGCTTCTGAGGAAGAGAGAACAATCTGTTCTTGATTGTTCCTGCTGATTTTGACAGGTAGAGCAACAGCTAATTTCAGCAAGAAGAATTTAAAATATTCATTAAGGAAAATTGTATCAATGAAGATAGCAAAGAAGATGGTCTTAGAAATTTTGGCATTTCCTGTACTGAAAACCTTTAAGCAGGTTTTCAGACCACAGGGATGATGTATGAATAGTGATCTTATTTTGGAGCAGGAAAAGGGATGAAATTACCACTTGAAGTAACCTATAACCATATGATATTACTAGTAAGTATTCTAATACGGTAATAATATTATAGAAATCAATCGTTTCCACAGCAATACATTGTATACTATGAATAACAGTCCAGAATCTTTCAAAAAGTTAACTGACTGAACAGTTATCTATTTCTCAGCATTGTTCTCAAATCACAATTATCTTCATATTAGTTGCATTTTCATGTAAAGCCACACATATCACACCTGAACACTTTTTGCCAAAACTTATCTTCTTAGATTTTTTAACCTCCTTTCTGATCTAGCTTATGTTTTAATACAGCAAATATCACTAGTTTTTGCATTAAAGGAAATGCAAAAATGCTTGTAAACACACTCTCATCCTACCCAAAGATGCAAAGATCTTTGTTCTGGCCCAGCACTACCACATTTCCATAAGCCATTTCATTTGAAGATGAAATCTGAAAGGGAGAAAGAGTGTGCTGGTAGCCGAGGAGCTGACACAGAGCAATTGAACCAACAGATCCCCTGACAAGTTGTTTCAGGTTCGAGGTCAATCAGATATTTTCCAGTCAAATAAGATTCGGAGTCCCTGAGTACAGCCGATCAAATTGCCCAGTTTTCTTATCTTCCTTCTGCTTCAGCTTTAAACAGTGTGTTTATGGATACTGCACTGGACCTTTCTACAAGAAAACTCTGGGGAAGAGTGTCCTTCATTGCAATGTCTCAGGCTCATTTGTTTAGTCAACAAACTGGAGTGGTTTTGAAGCTGCTGTGGGAACCACAGGGAAGATGCTACAAACACAATAATGTATTATCCAGGGAAGCATTTAAAGATAGCGAGGGAGTCAGATGTCACTGGGACATGATGCTTCTTGTTTCTATGGTGAGGGTGAGCAAAGGGAAATAATCCATGAAAAACCCCCAAGTACACTCCTTCCCTCCCTTTCATTATTCTCTGGATCAGTTATACCAAGATAGGATTTAAAATAATTGTTTAAATGTTATGAGTTTTAAAATGGCTTACTGCTGGCATATAGTGTCACATTCTTACTGTCTGTCTGCCTGCATTTCTAAAGCCTTTATTTGTGCAGTATCTATTTTGGCACCTGCATATTGACAGTAATGGAGAGTGATAGTTATCTGCAGAGAATGAGGAAGCAGTATGATATTCCCTATTGTCCCACAAGCCCAGGTAGGTCATATTTGAAATAGACTGGTCACCTCTGGTTGAAAGGGAAGAGTGTGTACCAATTTACACAGCCTTTCTATATTTGGCCTCTTTCCTGATCCTCCCAGTTTTTCACAATTTATGTCTCATTAATGGGCATAATCAGGTAAAGAGTGTAGCACAAAACACTGGCATGGTGTGCCTCCTAACATCTATCTTTTGGTATGAAATGAGGTGTTTTGTTGTTGTTGTTGTTGTTTTTTGGTGGTTTTTTTTTGAGCAGTGATGATGCTCTCTTATTTACACTGGGCTTTACAACACCTCTGTCACTTTACAGTTGTGAGTATTCAGAATAATGCTTATTTACAGTAATATCTGAACTTCAGCCACAGAAACACAGCCTGAAAGAAAAGTATAAAAACAGAAATAATATTTGTAAAGTCACATTATTATTTTTTTCTTTTCATAAGTAACACAGAGTTTTCTTGTTCTTTAATAATATCCCAGATAACATTCTGTGAGTCCAGTACTTTTCTTTAGCTTACATTATATAACGAAGGACAAACTATTCAAATTACCAACCACACAATTTTTGATGATGTCCAAGCTAGTATAATTCTCAGTGTTGACTCTTATTTGTCAAAGTTGGTGTGGCAGACAAAAAAAGGAATTATGAGAGGATCATTCCATGGTTTTGCCCCAGAGTAAAACAGTATTTCTGTATATACTTTGAAAAATAAAATCACACAGCAATGGATACTATTGAATCCAGACACTTACACAAATGCAATGAAAATTATCTTGACTCAGAAGCTGGATGCCCCAAACAATTATCTTCACTTGTTTTCATTCACTATTTTTACAAAGTACTAATTTACTTCTGTTATTTATAAAGTTCCTTAGTCCTTAACTGAAGTAAATTACTGTAACATGTTGAGTTCTTTCCATATTATTTTCAAAAATTGCATCAAGGGAAAGATTTTAAAAATTGTAGTTACTACATCACAACTTCTTGCTTCTGGCCCCAGTTTGCATAATAACCTCTTAAAGACCATTACCCACATCAAGAGCAATCATCTCTTCTTGGGTCATAGATTTGTTCTGCTCTTAACAGTCACTTAGAAATGGGTATATTTTTATAAAAAAGAAATTAACATAATTTATTTATTCATTTGTTTGTTTATTTCTGTCTGAACTGGTAAGAAAAAAACTTGGATAAATACATAGTTTTCTGACTGAGATTGCATGATGAAACAGAAGAAGACAAGTTAAGACTGGACAGGACAGAATGGAAACCAGATGAACACCAAAATTTTTGATGGCTTCCCAGGTGCACAGCCACTTCAATCTTGTATTAATTAATGAACCTCAAAAAAAAAAAAAAAAAAAAAAAAGTCAGGTTTGTGGATTTTCAGCATGCTGTTGATTCAGTTCAGCCTTTTCACACAGCTAGGAAAAATATAAATACCTTACTATGTCTATGTAGAAAATTTGTGTAGAAAGTTTGTGAAGAAATAGTATTTGGCAAGCCCTGGAAAACACAGAATTAATTTCACACAAATCAGAAGTTAATGTTTTGTACTACTCGGGGTATTAGGAATGATGGAATTATATAATTTAAAAAACATGTAAAGTAAGCTGGCTGATTGCCTCTCAAGAACTGAGGCCGGATTTGTCATTGTTTCAATACTAAATATTCATTTAAACTCATGACTAAAATTCCCATTAGGTTTTTGCTTGGTTATTGATACAATCCTTATCAATGCTAGGACACTGCAGGAGTTCGCCTTTCTTGACTTATTTATGTACTCTAAATATAGCAGTCATACATCAAATTAGAAGTACATTTATAAATAATTTATAGAGAATGAATAATGGATTCTTAGACGTCTTAATAAATGGCTAATCAATTGTTATAGAATCCGCAGTTCAGAGGTTATTTCTAAACATGGTAAATAAACTACATGAATAATAAGCTGTCCAGAAACCATCGTCATGGAAGGAGGTGTAACCATACAGATAACCATTCATATCGATAATATGCATATAACTACAACATAGTGAATAATACAATAAGAATCAAAATGCAAAACAGAGTCATTTATTGTGTATGGTTCTTCAAACAATTCATCCTATCCTTCAGTGGGTTCTTAAGCTGGCAAAAACAATGAAAGCTTGAAAATTGTCAATGAGCAAAAGGATACAACTCTCCTCAAAAGCATGTTCCTATTTTTCAACAGATTTATGGAAGACACTAATAATTTACAAATCCCGTATAAGCAGTTTCTTAGTATGTGATATGTATGACAGGTGATATGGGTGATTTTTGTACAATTACTATTCAGAATTTGTTCAGCGATCTATATATATATCTGTAAATAAGGGAGCCCAATTTTTTTGTCAGCAGTTTCTTATTCTGTATGAAACTTGTTCTTTAGCATATATAATGGGTTTATGCACAGACCTGGCAGTAAGGGTCAACATGAAAGACTCTTGAGCACCAAAAATATCTCATAAAATGTGCTACAGTAGTGCAGCCTGACTCTAGAATTACATGGCATCTGAGTTGTAGAATATCTAAGCAAAATCTTACATGACCATCCTGCAGAACAGTATGATCTTCATTGTATTTCTGCCCAGCAGAGGAAAGGACCAAATAATACAATCTTTGTTGACCTTCAAAGCCTTGGCCCTGAATGGTGGGTCACATGTATTGCACCATATTGATTAACTACTTTTGTTCCCATAAGAGCACAATAATGAAAAGACAGATATAGGACTAGAAGGTGTTTTGAGCAAATTTGCTGACAACACCAAACTTGGAGGAGTTGTGGACTTGGATGAGGGTGGAAAGGCTTTGCAGAGAGATCTGGACAGATTGGAGAGCTGGGAGATCACCAACCTCATGAAGTTGAACAAAAGCAAGTGCCGGGTCCTGCACCTGGGATGGAGCAACCCTGGCTATACATACAGACTGGGCAATGAGGCTCTGGAGAGCAGCCCCGCAGAGAGGGATCTGGGGGTCGTGGTTGACAGCAAGTTGAATATGAGCCAGCAGCGTGCCCTGGCAGCCAGGAGGGCCAACCGTATCCTGGGGTGCATCAAGCACGGCATCGCTAGTCGGTCGAGGGAAGTGATCATCCCTCTCTACTCTGTGCTGGTGCAGCCTCACCTCGAGTACTGTGCGCAGTTCTGGGCACCGCAGTACAAAAAGGACATTAAACTGTTGGAGAGTGTCCAGAGGAGGGTGATGAAGATGGTGAAGGGCTTGGAGAGAAAAACATGAAGAGTGGCTGAGGTCACTGGGCCTGTTCAGCCTGGAGAAGAGGAGGCTGAGGGGAGATCTCATCGCGGTCTACAACTTCCTCGCGAGGGGGAGTGGAGAGGCAGGTGATGTATTCTCTGTAACCACCAGTGACAGGACCCATGGGAATGGTGTTTAGCTGAGGCAGTGCAACCAGACTGGACATCAGGAGGAGTTTCTTCACCAAGAGGGTGGTTGCACACTGGAACAGGAACAGGCTGCCCAGTGAAGTAGTCACTGCACCAAGCCTGTCTGAATTTAAGAAGCATTTGGACTGTGCACTTAGTCACATGGTCAAAACTTTTGGGTAGACCTGTGCGGTGGGAGGAGTTGGACTTGATCCTTATGGGTCCCTTCCAACTCGGGATATTCTATGATTCTATGATTCTGTGATATATTCAGCAAGCTATACAGTTTTTAGGAAAATGGAAACTTTAGAATTATGTTTAGCTGATCATTCTTTGGTCTAAAAGAAAAAATTATCTATAAGAATAAATATTTTTCATCGTGTTTTTTAATAAGATGATGGGATTAATTCATTATTCATTCTTTTCATTTTACTTAAACCTTGAGCTGTTTCTGAGAGCCTTTAAAATAGAGAAATCTTTAAGAGTGTTTCAACACATTAAATAATCCAAAGGAAAAACCTGAAAGACAACGGAATGTGTCAGCTAAACAGTTTAAGCTCTCCAGCTTCAGTCTCTATAGGCAGCAATTACATTTTGAAGGAAAATGTTTTACAATTGTAATTACACATAATAGGAGGAATGTATTTTTTCCCTTTATCCTACTCCCATGGTGAGTCAATTTAATTTTTAAATACAAGAGACATAATTGATTTTAGCCCTAGATTAGTACTGAAAATGATCTATATGTGCTCTCACTAATGGAACAAGAGAATTGGCATTCCTCAGGGACCTTAACCCAACCCCATTCATGGCAACAATTATTAGACCCTGACAGGTTAGCTAGTAGGAAGAGAGGGGTACAGAATACCCTGCTGATTAACAATCTAGTGAAATAATTAATGTTATGCTCTTCTCATTTAATTATGGATTATTCACAAATATTTTTATTAGAGACCACAAAGGAAAGTGTCTGTGCAGAGTTTTGACTTCATCTGTGCTGTTCTGAAGGCCTTTTGTAAAGTGTTTAGGGAAACTTCTCCCTTTGACATATTTCTAAGCATATTTTAAACAAATTATGAGTTTTTATAATTTTATTAGGGTCTGGTTCAACAAGCTCAGAAAGATTTAGGATTATAACGGGCTTAAATGGATAAGACTGAATTGCAATTTTCAGGACTACATGTTCACTCAACATATTAGAGCAATGGGTGAACAATCAGCAATGATACACCCCATTCAGATTCTAATATGTTTTCCTTCCTGTCTGTCAAAATAGTTTATATCAATCAAAGCATGTCATTTTAAAGGGTGTTATGAGAAACAAGAATAGGAAAAGGACTTTACACTGCATGTTTTTGTTGTTGTTGTTGTTGTTGTTTTTCCAACTGCAATAACCCCAGACATTTTAGATGTCAAACAGTTTATTTTAAATAATGTGAAAATTAAGTGAATGGGAAAATGTTTGTGGTATCTGGGAAATGCCAGCCCCTGTGTTTCACTGACCAGTCTGATTATTTATAAGTAATTTGACCCACATTTAATTTCAAGTGAAACAAGCACGCATGGGCATACGGTCTAAACTACCTTGCTTTAATAATGAAAACATGCTTAGCTTTGCTGAATATTTGCTGGAAAATGAGTTCTTCCAAATCTCACCTAAGTTGCAGCTCTGTAAGTTTCCAGCTGGATGATTCCTGGGTTTTACATTTATTTTATATTCTTCACCCAATTTGTGCTAAGATTTAGATATACTAGGGCTAGTGAGAAAAAGAAAAGAAAAGAAAAAAAAAAAAAAAAAGAGAGGGAAGAAAAAGAGAGAGAAAGAGAGAGAAACTTTCAAGCATTGGAGTTTAAAGTCAGACTCATTTCTCAGTATTTGCAGTGACAAGCAATTAGGTTGTAGATCTTCAATCCTTTCCACCTTCCAGAAAATAAGACAGAAAAAAGAGACTCTAAAGAAGGTGCTCAGCAGCCTTCCTATCTAAGCTGTGAGTTCAGGATGTTCTTGTCACTCTTGTTTCTTGTCTTTGATGCTGTACTGATTTTTATGTTGACAAATTCCTATAGAGTCCATCTGACTTCAGGCTAGTCAAGGTGCTAGTACTTTGCTTGTCACAAAAGTTTTTTACTATATATATCCCAACTCCTTTCCCTGTATACTCTTTTACTCTTTTCATACTTCACTTGCTGTCACTGACTTTTTAATGGAGAATATTGGCACTCTTATAGGTACTTGCTGAACAATGCAAAAGTAATGGTGCAAATCTTCATTCCTTCAGAGTAATGAGGCCTGTTATTTGAGAAGGAGCGTGCTGTTGACTACAGCAAATTGAGAGTAAGTAATCCAACTGGAGTTTGCCCATGACATGAGCCAATATATCTGAGACTAAATAAAGCAACATCCTCCAGAGGCATTCTGTATGGTCAGCAGCCACATCGATGCAAAGAATGTGTAATATATTTTTGTAAATAAAAGTGTTTTACACCACAGATAGCTTCTAAGTTCTGATACACTTTGCAAGCCAAAACTCTCTAAGCACAGGAAGATACAATGCAATCATGTCTTAATGTATCTGGCAGTCAAAAAAACGCTGTAAGCAGCATTTGAATTCAGCAATATTTTATACATATTTATGACTTTTTCTTAAAGTTGGTAAAAGAAGTCCTTCATTCATTTCAGAACTATTGTAAAAAATACTCTGGTCTGGAAAATGTGCAACACTGTTCCTGGACAGGGGAAAAAAAAAAAAAAAAAAAAAAAAAAAAACACTAAATAAATAAACAAACACCAAAGTACTGTTCTTACATTTGGGCAGCAGAAGTCTGGGGATAAAAATAACATCACAAAGTTAGTCCCAAGATAATGATCTAAGATAACTGCAGTGAACTGACCTCTTTGGTGTCTGTCTCTCTAGCAGTCCTTATCAATTCAGTGATACTATGGAACTAGTGCAGCTTCACAGATTTTGGACTGGACTAGATCATGCCTGACCTCCTCAGAGAAGAGGCAGAAAGAGATGCAGGCAAAAATTTCTTCTCCAAATGAACCAGCAGTGTAGATAGGGGACAACAGATGTTTCATATCTCTGTGTAATATGCAATATTGGCAAATAATAATTCAGAAGTAGTCTTGCATCTTCTCAGCACTTTGCAGTCTCTTGAGGAATAGCCACTGCTGACCTATTGTATTCAAACATTGTCTTCTCAATATGTGTTTTAATTGGTGGCAAACAACTTCACAGCATACATAGCAGCCAACATGTTCAGCTCAGCAGGACCTGTAGACACAGCAAATATAAATTGATAGTAGTACTGTGCTAGCTATGGTTTAAACTTTGCATCATTCATATATAGTTTTGCCACGAGTAACAGAAAGACAATCCAGTGTGTGCAGTGAGCATTTCGCAGTCTGATCTCTAACACAGAGAGTTAGTAAGACAGGGATTCAGCTGAAAGAAACTTCCAAACATATAAATAGTACCTAAATAAGCTGTGTATTATGGAAGATTTTAGGCTAGGTGATTTCACAAACTATTTATTTGGGGAAATGAAGTGAGAGATTGGAAGTTTAGTTTAGTTGTGTGTTTTTTCCTCTCTTACACAGTTTCCATCTCCCAGTTACAGCAATATGAAGACAATGTGGCTGTCCTGCCATGCACATTTTTGTGAACATTGTGTCCTCATCTTGGATAGATGTAGGAGCAAAATTTTGCCTGAAGTAATACTCAATGGGGCAACCCTTCTTTTTTTCATGAGACATGGAGAACCTGCCTTCCCAGCTGAGTCTATAAATAAATAAGTGGATGAAACCCCATACAGAAAGCTAAATGGATTCCTAGTAATATGCATGGGAAGAAACAATAATGCTTGCCCTATATCACTTTTACATTTGCGTATATACCCTTACTGCCTCACCTTCCAAAGTACAAGGCTTCCGTGGCACGTCAAGGCTGACCAGCAGAGTGCAGCAACTCTTTGACAAGAAGCTCTGGCACATAGCTACTTCTACCATTTGCCTGGACAAAGAGGAGGCCCCTGAAGGCAGATTTCAAGCTCAGATGCACACATATGCCTGTTACCAGGATTAAAAATCCCTTAGTGAAACACTTCCAAAATGCTGCAATAGCTAGGAAATACAGCTCTCTTCATATCTAATTGTGTGTTAAACAATCAAGAAGAGAAAAAAGGTAATCATCTTATTTTGCAGAACTTGCATTTTTGTATGTGCAAATAGCAATAAAAAGGGGTCTCTAAGCAACATATTGAGAAACTGTGCATTACATGGGCTTTTTTTTTTTTTAATCTGTTGTTTATTATTGTTGTTGTTATAGTTATTATAATAACAAGTATTATTACTATTAACAGCTTTTTATGATTCCAGTATGTTGAGACCACAGGAAGATCTGGGCTGATTGCACAGGTTAGCTCTGGGTTAAGTCTCTTGTATTGCAAGTGAGTTGGACACACCAAAGGTAGAAGGGAAACATTTTAAAAGCTTGAACAATATCAGGCCATTGATTCCAGCCAATGTGCGGTAAACAATCGGGTTGAAGTAACTTAAAATTAAGTAGGTTTCTTTTTATGTAACTGAAAATGGCTATATAAATAATTCATCCAAGCTCACAAAGGTTATTTTAAGGCAGATAACATGCACCATATTTTGTCTTCCCTCTCGCTCAAAAAAAATATATATATATATTATTATTATTTTGCGTGATTTT
>CM021729.1:4202940-4216324 GCA_011074415.1 Stictonetta naevosa | reverse complement strand
AGATGATTGCACTCAAAATGATTTCCCAGGGTGTCTGCATGTATTGTGTGCAAAATGGGATTCCCTCAGCATAGTTCCCCAGAGCTACCCAAAGCATCTTCCAAACTGGAGAGGACATACAGTACTGTGGGCAGGCCATAAAATTAAAAGCACTAACTTCCTTTATGTTTGTTTGACAAATGGGCATAATTCAAATATAACAAGTAGGAAGAATATGAAGATTTTTCATCATATTATGACAAATTTAGCTTTTCCCCATGCATCTTATAAATCAGAGTGGGACTCTGCATGAAAGGACAGATAATATTTAGATCTTCCAACCCTGAAAAAGCAGCTCCTAAAATAATTTAAAGAAGAAATAACTATTTGATATAAAAAAACTAATACACATTGGGGTACCCAGGATTTATCTTCTCAAATGCAAACTAGCATGGACATAGTTAATGGAGAAAAAGAAGCTCTAAGACCATAAAGCAACAGATACAAGAAAAAGACTTCAAGTCTCTAGAAAATTCATTTGCAGTCCTTCTAATTAAACAAGGTTGCCTCCATTTATTTAGTGGGGTAAATACTGGTTATCTTTAACAATTACATTTATACTTAAATTTTGTAAGAACCCTCCTGGGGATGTTTGTGTTCCAAATCCAAAAACTGCGACTGATGTTTTTACTTGTCCTCTCTGTCTAACTGTGGCCTTGTATTTTTCTTCTTACTTCTACTTAACTTGATCCTAGCTTTACTGGAGAGTTTCATAGGAGTCATTACACTCTGCCTCTTCTAGAAATTAACTCCTCTTTCTATAATGTGCACAAGTGGATACAGATACTAAGTGAATGCTGAACTGACATCAAGGAAAGTAATTTCTTTTATGCTGCCAGATGTGTGTGAACAACCAAGAATACACAAAGGAGATTTTTTCCTGGTTTCTTCTAGTCTGTACATTTGCCCATCATGGTATTAGATCTACTCTTGAATTTTTTTGAATGAATCCTGGAAGAGTATATTGCCACCTCCAGGCCAAAAGTCTCATAAATTCTTTCACTGTGGTAATTAGGAAACTCAAATGTGGAAGAGCTTGATTCAGACCAATAACACTTGATATTTTCTTAGGACACAAAAGCCTTTATCCAAGCTTCACTGAAGTCCTACTGAATTCTGACTAATCAGGCGACTTTCAATTATTCTCTAGCTGATATTATTGGAAATATTTTGTGGTCACATCACCTAACCTAGTGATTATCCGTTCAGTTTACTGCTAAGTAGAAGTGCTTTCTGTTTGCCCATTGATGATTTTTAATTATAATCAGAACTCTGTCACAAGCCCTAATCAATAAAGTGCCGGGAAACCTCAGAGGCTGAAAGAGGGAGAAATAATCATTAGATGTTATTAAAGTGATGGGCAATAGAAGCACAATTCTTTGTACAATGGCCAATGTTTCAAGTGCTTATTGATTTGCTTTTATAAAAATTATACTGCACTCAGGAAAACTGGGGAGAAGGAAGAAAGAGGAAAGTCAAGGAAAAAAAAAAAAAAAAAAAAAAAAAAGAATCAGAAACAGAAAATATCCAGATGCTATTCATGCCTCAGAAGGCACAAGTGCAGAATACACTAAAATGATAACCTGTTCTTCTAGACTTTTAGAATGGAGCCATGCTTTCTGAATGTGTTTTGTTTAATCATTCATGTTAAATATTTTATTTTAATACTCCCATTGCCTTCCAAGGGATAAGGAAACACAATGTTAGCCATACAAGCATATTCCCATTCCATGCAATATGATAATTCTTCAGACAGCTTTGCAATGAAAAAAAAAAAAAAAAAAAAAAAAGTTCCCCATGCATGATTTATAATAGTTTTATAAGGTGAAGTAATTACATTATCAGATATCCCTGATGTGTTTGAGCAATAAGGCACCTTCATAATAACATACGACATCTTATAATTACCGCAAGGCAATTGCACTCCTGGGGAAAGGGGGAGGCCAAGATACATGTCTTGCCTATACAATGCCCCCAAGGATGTTATTATCAGGATATAAATAAATAAATACAATGAAAAGGGGGGGGGGAGGGGGAGCTGATACTAAATAATATTGAGCTGTGTTGTAATGCAATTCAAGATTTATAAGAAAGGGCAAAAGTTTACTTTCATGCTAGGATATGATGTGACAGTTCAGAAAATCTAAACAGCAATTTTATATGAGTGGAGCTATTCACAGAATTTAACCTGTCTCTTCAGAAATCTCCTTGGACAATCAAAGCCATTTTGTAAAAAATCAGACTGGACTGAGAAAAGCATTAAAATTCTAACATACACTTATTACACAGAAAGCTGTTTCAGTACATTTCGAGGTGATTTAGCACATGTATGATTCTTATTTCAAGGTTTCTCCTTTCTCCCAACTGATTTTTATAGACCTGTTACTGGAATTATGAACAGCCGATAAACCTGCTACTCTGTGGTGTCGTTTTGTTTTGTTGATTTTATTTAAAAAAAAAAAAAAAAGTATTTTCTTCATCAACATTTTGCAAAGATATTTGTCTCTGATTAACTTACTTTTTCTTCAGACTGTATTTAGATGGATCTCTGGCATCAGTTACATTCAGAAGTCTCTTTCAATTATCCTCCATTCTCTATTCTTAAGACTTTTTTTCTTGCAAGGCCTCTAAAAATTCAGTCAATTACTAAGTTTAAGGGCAATTTAAATATTATGTATCAAGTTTTATGTAGGGTTTAGGGTTCCTCAGAAGGATAGCAAAAATCTAGAGTAGGTTTAGAGGTGAGTGATGAAGATGATCAGGGTCCTGGGTTACATGGCCTGCAAGAAGAAGCTTAGTAGCTGGGCTTGTTTATTTTGGGGAAGGCAAAGCAGAGAAGGCTCTGCTAACAACCTTCTTGATGGGAGTTACAGGTGACATTTCTGTGCTCTTTCTGGAAGCAATAGATAGCAGACAGGGAAAGTAGCCACAGGTTGTGGTGCTGGAAGGTGATGAAGCACTGGAAAAGGTTTTACAGACTGAATGTAATCCTCTGAGGAGTCACTTTGTTGTCCTTTTCTTCTACAATCGTACATGATTCTGGCTGAACTCGAAAGGACAGGACACGGAAATTAATTTTTCCTCTCCCATACAAAAGTTGCTCGGTATTTTCTCTCAGTCAAATAGATTATGTGTCTTATGTTTCTGTTTCCATTTTACAATTAAAGTTGAGGAGTTAATCAAAGGAAATCGTGTCTCAGCAGGAAGCTAGAAATGGGTAAATAGGCTAGAGGGAGAAGGGAGAGTCTGTATTGTTACCTAGCATTGTATGTGGTTTGAAATCACCCAGATAATCAGTAAATCAAAGAGGCTTGTCTGCTGCTGTGCATCAGGCAGAGCAGACCATTAACGCACTCAGAATGACAAATGGGAATAGATGGATTTCAGTTTCAGGTTTCACTCCTGAGGTGCATTTCAGGGCTCTCTCCAGAGCCTCTTAGTGTGCTTTGTTTCCCATCAGAACTTTCCTGACAAGTGCTATTAGAGCTATTTGTACTTCAGGAAACTTAAGGGTTGCTTCACCTAGTTGCTGCAAGACAACAGAGATGTAATACATGACCAAGTACAGGCACCATAGCAGACTCAGACATTTGGGTGAGAATATGTGAAACCCAAATTTAGTTGTCCAGGTGAGCAACAAGTTAATATTTATTCATCCATTTTGTTTTCCTTCTATCTTTTTCTTTTGTCTTTCTCTTTTGTCTCCCATTTCCATTTGTTCTTTTTCATTCCTCTATTTTCTCTTTCAGATTTCCAAATCCTTACTTTAATTAATTTGTCCTTCTCCTCAGAAGGCATCCTTACACTTTCAACTAATCTTAAAACTGAAAACAAATTTATGTTTAGAAATATCAGCAAAATCCATTTGATGCAAACCATGTAGGTGAAATGCATAGATTCTCCTCAATTCTGATTTTAATTTCCAGGTCCAACCAGTTGTAAGATTCAATTTGTTGATTAAGGCACATAAATTCAGTTATCAGCACATAGAACTCTAAATGAGACCTAAGTGTTCAAGCTCCCATTATTGTTGAGGACATGATGTAGTAGATTTAACTTAAATATCAAGTACTCTTTGAGATGTCCTAGGGCATAATGCATGATCTCCAGTTCATTACAGTCTCCCGTACATCCCATGTAATATCTGCCAGTTGGATCTCCAAGCATTTTGAATGGCCGTAGGTGCTATGTGTGGAGTACAGTGTAAAATCCCAAAGAATTCCATAGATTCTAGCGATCTAATCAGCCTGGTCTAAAGTAGACATCTACATTCAGTCAGATTAATGTCTCTAGGGTCCATTTACTGCACTGACTAGATTTACAATGAATACAGGGTGAATGTTACCAGAAGCACATTTCTAAAGAACTGTAGACAAATTTATTTCAGTCTCCTACATTTTGATATCCTAGTTTGTAAGCTGTATCCCAGCTTAATTGTCTCCTAAAACTAGGTTTAAACCTCAGCAGTTTGGTAGGTACCACTAAGAATGAGGCATGAAGTAAAAATAAATTGTTATGTTACCTTTGCCTATTTTTTTCTAACAAATTACTAGATATGTACAAAAAAAATAGGGCATTGCACATATATGGCTAGGAAAACTAGACTTGTTTGACACTAATAATACTTACAGGCATTCAATTAAGCATTCATATCAAAAACAAAATTTAAAGTTAAAGACTTTGTTTTCCTTAAGCCATATCCTATTTTGCCATTAAGGGACATCAATTAGTTTCTCAAAAATAGCATCTTCTTTTCAGCTTTGCTGGAAGGTGTTGGTCTTTCACATACACTTACATATTTGGTCTTAATTAGAACTACAGTCAGTATGTATACCTTAATTTGCTGTTTTTTTCAGTTTGAAAAATAATCAATGAATATACATTTACTTTTTCATTTTTCTCATTTAAAACTTTCATCTTTTACATTCTTGAAATAAGGGGACCACATCACGAGTTCAGCAAAAAGTTCACTTTATCCCTCAGCTTCCTGTAATTTACTACAAGAAGAAGCATCAATGGAAAGCATAATCCAATCATCAAGTTAAATACATCCACTAAAGATCTTATGTGAAAAAGTATTAGTCCTTTCAGCTGAAAATGGTTGAGGAAAGTGGAAATAGCTGATACAAATACTAGTGATATAACAGAAGAAAAAAATCAAGGAAGTTCATAAGACTTTAAAAAGTTCATAGTTAAAAGTAAAGACAGATTCTGTATTCAATACCTGGTCAAGGATTTATTTATCAAGTCAAAACCAACATCTTAAGAAGTAAAATATTCTCATTAAACTCTAATAAAAGTCTCAGCCATGAGATAAAATCTGCAAGATTTTTAAAAATATTACTAAATCCTGTAAAGAATTTTTGTTACAAGTATCACATTCCATCCACTTAACTATTCCAAAAGGATCCTGCAGATCCTATGCTCTACATCATTTTTTGTTGTTAAAATTTATTCTTAATATTATAACAAAATAGGGTTATACAAATAAAACATCTAATAAAAATCACTTTTAAGAATGTTATATTGCTATTAAATATTGCATAAAATTAATATCAATTAGATTCAATTAACTTTAATAGGTTTTGAGTTATTGAGTTTAATTCAATTTCAATAAATTTCAATTAAGCCCAATTTGTTTCCTTTAAAAAAAAAAAAAAAATCCAGTCACTATCAATTATCTTCAATTAATTTCATCTACTTGTGCTACATTTTCAGGTAATTCTCCATTGCTTTCAATTAGTTTCTATTAATTTCAAGTGGTTTTCATGACTGTTAACTGATTTCATAAGAAACAAATGTCCTTTAATGTGGGTATGTATTATTACCACTTGCCCTCCTGTCATAAATGGCTAATTCAGGGCCAGATCCTCATCTGGTGCTTACTGACATATTCCCAGTAGTGTCATTGTAGCACCATTAAGTGAGAGCAGTCAAAAAACTCTTGTTTCCTGAGAACTAAAGACAGGAGGAATTTCACCTCAAACTACCATGAAGTCAGGATTTCAACCTAATCTTTCCAAACTATACCAGTTAGCCTAGAGTTCCATTACAGAATAAGTCTCTCAGTTCTCAACAATGCTACATAGTACAAAAATACAAATTTATTTTTCACAGAATCACAGAATAGAATTATCTAGGTTGGAAGAGACCTCCAAGATCACTGAGTCCAACCTCTGACCTAACATTAACAAGTCCTCCACAGAACATATCCCTAAGCTCTACATCTAAACAACTTTTTAAGACCTCCAGGGATGGTGACTCAACCTGGGCAGCGTATTCCAATGACTAACAACTCTTTCAGTAAAGGTCTTCCTAATATCCAACCTAAACCTCCCCTGGTGCAACTTTAGCCCATTCCCCCTCATCCTGTCACCAGGCGCGTGGGAGAATAGACCAACGCCCCCCTCGCTACAGCCTCTTTTAAGATTCCTGTAGAGTGTGAGAGGATTTTGATCCTTTTCAACATGTAAATTAACGGCTTGATTCATTTCATAAGTTCACAGTACTGTCTTGGACATCTAGTGCATATTTTCTCTCCTGAACAGCGACTCCCATAGTTTTATTATCAGGCAACAAACGGTACTTGTTTTACAGACATATGTTAAGGCAGTAGAACCAAATCCTTAATCAGTTTGGTCAACACAGTATGACTCGTCATCCAAAAATAAGATGAGTACACCTGGACTGATGAAAGTCCAGTGACTATAAAGCTCTCAGCTTAATTGCTAAATCTCCACTGATTATAATGAAAATCAAGACAGTTATTTTAGATGTAGACATTTACACAGTATAAACAGGAATGTATGTAAGACGAACATCACTTTAATCATCTATTCTTTTGGTGACCTAGAGACTAGCCAATTTTCCATGCGGGACAGATGAAGGATAAAGCATTAGTAATCCTATTATTGTCCTATGCTGTTTTCCAGTTCTGGACTCAGTTTAAGCTTGCAACCACTATAATTAAATCTTTCAACATTTGAAGTACACGGTTATTTTAGGTAAAAACAATGCTTAAGAGGGAACATATATGGACATATGGAATAACATATATACCATTCTTGGAGAACAGATGAATTCATGGAATCTGTGCAGATTGAACCATTGATATTTTGATGTCAAATTAGCAGTTACCTTCCAGCAAACTCAGCAACATGAGCCACTCATCTTGCAACTGCACCATTTTAAATCCATAACATACTTTTCATTTGTGATGTTAAAAAGAAAGTTAAATATCCCTTTTAGCATTTCTGCAAAACACAATTTATAAGAGATATCATTAGGTTTTATATCCTAGAAGCAAAATCTCTACAATATTCAAAAATGAAGAAAAAGTGCGTTATTGTTTAGCACCTGAAATACATATTTGTATGCTCAGCTGGGTTTGAGCATCTTCTAGGCATAAGCAAACTCTGCTGTAGTGTGAGCCAAACACCAAAATTTCTGGGGACATGTCAAGGGATGAGTAAAAGCTGACTGAAGTCATACGAAGCTCCATATTTTACTTCATCAACTTCTTAGAGAAGGTCTTGCAGCACAAACAGTCACAGATTTTGGTGGTCAATGTTTCATTTTTTTATTATTATTTTTATTTTTTTTAACCCTTATGGGACTTCCAGGAAGCAAATCTCAAAAGGTTCTTCAAGCACAAAGTGGTTGGTTTTATTGTACAGACTTAGTAACACTTATTCAGTGAGGGCTTCCTATTTATTCTGAACAGAAACATAAACTAACACTAACATCTGGAGCTAGGAAGGAATTTCTTTATGCAACCATACAATTAAAAATCTTACTGTTACTGAAATCAACTCTCTCCGCATTGAAAATTACTATCACATATGTCTTGGTTTGGTCAGTCACAATAAAAGAGTTCTACCTGATTTTTTTTCTTTTAGTACCTGAACCTGCAAGGGATTAACTGATAGGACTATATTTTCAGAAGCTGAAAATTAGAATGATAAAAAACGCTTTTCCGAATTACTGTATTCAAGAGAAATAATAACATTTGTGTTTATGTTCAAAATAAGTTACCGTGTTTAGTCCAGCTGAGCTGGATTTGGCTTAGTGTCTCTTTACTGAAAACTCTTCCTTTGGGCAGTTCGATTCCATGATTATTTCAAAATGCACAGATCTTAAAGATGGGGAGGACAGAAAAATAATTATAGGAATGTACTGGAAATGTGCCTTTCTTTCCAAATTAAATTATGACTTTGGACTTAGAAATAGAGGACTGAACTTGGAATCACAGAGAAAATAAATAAATAAATAAATAAATAAATAAATAAAAATAAAAATAAAAATAAATTTGATTTTGAAAATGCTTCTGAAAGAAACAAAACAAAACTAAACAAATTTAGATAGAAATTCATTAAACATGAAAAATAAAAGGAGGAAAGATAGCATGTTAGGCACTGGTATATCAGCTGATACTCAGGAAGACGGTGGGTTTTATTGAATATACAGTGGTTTGCAAAAAACTATATCAATTTATGTTGTAAAATCACATATACAAATGTACTTTGGGTTTAAAATCCCATATTTTGGCTGCAGTACTTATATTGGTTCAAGAAAATTATGCCTTGGCTTCACTAAATGTACATATCTATTTCAGTTAGACTGTTGTAATTTGGCAATAGATACTGTATTATTTATTCTGTGGCATAGATCAGGTTATATAAAATTAATGGTTGAACTTCATTCATATGGGCTGAATTAAAATGCATTGGTCAGAATGGAAAAGAAAGAGAGAGAAAGGAAGAAACATGGGTTTGATTATATTTATGTCTGTTCCAGTATCAGCACAGCACAGTGATGCACAAGTGCTGGCTGCACTTAATACACATTAATTTCAAAAGAAATAAACAATGGCTTTTTTTTTTTTCTTTCATTAAGGCTTTTGTCTACAACATACTGTTTTTTGTAGATACCAGTTTAAATTCATTTTGTTTAAAAATGTCTAAGAATATTTATGGATTTTTAATACCACTGGTTTGTTTTGTTGTTAGGTATGCAGGTTTCAGGGAACTACTCTGGATGACCTAGTTCTGCTGCTCCTGTCCCTACAAAACATCCATGCATGTCAAAGGGAATTTTGTACTATGTAATCTTGCCCATGTGTGTAGTTCAAAGATCTCCTATAATGCTATAATGAGTGCTGCCCAGTAGTGAAGTTCTTTCCCTACAGAGATCCCAATCCAATGGCAGAAAATGTACCAGTCAGGGTTCTGGCGGGTTTGAAGGACAGACAGGAAGGTCTAAATAAATTAGTCATATCATTGATAAGAATTTTCCCTTCCCATAGAAACTCATTGGCAGGAATCAGGTTTAGCACAGATATGTGGGGCCTGGGACTTATTTCATATCTTTGGAGAGACACAGTATCTGTAAGTTATTGCTTGAATTTTGCTGAAAAGGAGCTTGAGACTTGACATCCATTCTTCCAAGGACATGATATGTTAACACATATTGTCTGTTTCCCCACATGGAACAGGTGACCTGAGACCCCTTTGTCTTCCCTTACAGTCAAAGACCACAACTTGACCATGCCTCCCACCTTCTCAAAACAGATTTGAATCATGACCACTGTTTGCCCATTTCTTTCCAATTTACATCCATTCAGACTTCCATTTGGACCCTGTTTCCAACTCCATCCTGTCCAGCCTCTCAGTAAAGTGAAAACTGTGAGATACCATGGACAAGAATTCCAAAAACACAGGAGCAAGTTTTCCCTC
Source organism: Stictonetta naevosa (assembly GCA_011074415.1). NCBI lineage: Eukaryota > Metazoa > Chordata > Aves > Anseriformes > Anatidae > Stictonetta > Stictonetta naevosa. The sequence continues at coordinate 4,206,551 of CM021729.1, read as the reverse complement.
TGGATCACCTTGTTCAAATATTACCATTCCCAGAATATACTCAACCTATTCACTCTTCTGGCTTCACAGATAAATGAAGAACAATTTGTTCTGGCCAGAGATAAGAAGAGAGGAGGCAATGGATCCTTTCCAGTGCTATTCCCACTACATTGAAGATTACTGCTATTATGCACATGTCTAAAATAAAGGTGTTTCCTCAGACTCCACATGGGCACTGTGATCACCCAAAGTGGAGTTCGTGTCTCAGACTGAACCAGGGTAATATCGCACTTCATCTTGTGAGCTCTGGCTGCAGCTTCAAAGAATGACACATCTGCTTATCCACCCCCACATCTCCTGGCTTTGGTGACTATATCAAACTGTAGACAGGCAAGCAACTGCCAAGCTTAAAACACAAAACAAAACAAAACACTCCCTCCAGCTGATGTAGAGCACAACGGTCTGTCTGCTGAACAAGCAGCTGGTAAAAGCAAAACAATATTTGAGCAGGCTCTGATGACTTCCTAGATTAATTCAGGAATTTGCTCCTCAGTTTCCAAGAAAACCAGTTCGATTTATCTGCTTTACTGGAGAAGTCGTAAAGGGGAGCTCTGTTCCTCACAAACAGCTGCTGCAACACAACTCATGAAAGCAGGAGACAGAGGTTTCTTGGCTACTGGTCCACATTGTGATAGTTGCTTCTGGAACACATCAGAATGACTGTAAGCTTCAGCACTTTCAGAACAAAATGTAAAACATTCTTCCATTGACCTTGCTTTCCCACAATAACACCACATAAAATAACAGAGCAAGGGAAAAAAAAATACAGAGAGCTTTATGAGTGCACTTTAATAAATCAATAGGGGGTTTAGATACCACATGGTAGCTGCTGTATAAATACCCAGACAGGAAGATCCTGTCCTGAAAAATTAGAATAGGCAATTCCTGAACCTGGTATTGTCCAGTTTCACTTGAAGCAGGGGAAAGTCAGTATTATTTTATCCCCACTGGCAGAGGGAAACCTAGTGTCTAATTTTTAACTGCTCTAAATAAATGTATCTCTGTGTCACTGGTGGTAGCATGATCTATACTACCCGAGGTGATCACCTCTGTGAGCCAACCAAGAGAAGAATCACACATTGTTTGTATTTCTGATTATAAAGAGTTATAGGAAGAGTACAGTAGAGTTTAAATTACCTTTCATGTCTGCACAAAAGAAAACAGAGAAACATAGGCAAATGGTGTGAACAAAAGCTAAGGGTTATTCCTGAGTTTCACAGAAATACTCAGGGATATTTTTCAGTATTGATGATTTCTTTTAATTATGTTCTTAAAATGTTAAATTGATATTCTTCAATATGCTTATCTAAAAGAATTGTAGAATAGTTTGGGTTGAAAGGGACCTTAAAGATCATCTAACTTCACCCCCTTGCCATGGGCAGGGACAAGTCCCGCCAGACCAGGTTGCTCAAAGCCCCAACCAACCTGGTTTTGAGCACTTCCAGGGATGGGGCATCCACAGCTTCTCTAGACAGCCTGTGCCAGTGCCTCACTAGCATCTGAGGAAAAAAGTTCTTCCGAATATCTAACCTAAATCTACCCTTTTTAGTTTAAAACCATTACTCCTTTTCCTATCACTGCTTCCCCTGTCAGAGAGTCCCTCCCCAGCTTTCCTGTAGCCCCCTTTATGTACTGGAAGGCCGCAGTAAGTTCTCTCCAGAGTCTTCATTCTCCAGGCTAAACAACCTCATCCTGTCTTCATGGGAGAAAGACAATCAGCCCTCTGATCATCCTTGTGGCCCTCCTTTTGGTTCTGCTCTAACAGGTCCAAGTCTTTCTTGGGCTGGGGACCCCAGAGCTGAATGCAACACTTCATGGGTGGTCTCATGAGAGCAGAGTAGAAGGGAAGAATCACCTACCTCGACCTTCTGGTCATGCTTCTTTTGATGTAGCCTAATTGGCTTTCTGGCCTACAAATGCATATTGCCAACTCACATTCAGTTTTTTATCCACCAATACCAGCAAGCCCTTCTTCAATAATACACAGTATTATGTGCATATAGCTAAATTAACTGATGATAAGCTAAGGGTTAAGGACTGGTTATCACATACGGTCAGCAAAACCCAACTCTTAGAGTGCAGCAGACACATTTCTAATACATCTCACTATTACTGTATGCATTCTTTCAGTTTTGCAAAGGAGGGGTGAAATTAATGCCATCTCTATATGCAGACTAAGAAAAACAGACTTCCGTTCAAAAGATGGATTAATAAAATAGCATTTGCTTAAGCTTATGAGAAGGAATTCCAGGAAGAAATATGTAAAGGAAGACAACAAGTAAAGTGAAGAGGAAGAAATACAGGATGTGAAACCTGGATTGTAGAGTGGCATGGGGAAGATCAAGCTTACACAAAGGCAAACCAGAGAGATATGGGAAGGTCAAAAGAGCATCAGGGAGTAGGGAATAGGTTTCTTGCAATAAAGTGGGTGATGATTGCAGGAAAGCAATAGGATCAGATTGGAAAATAGAACAGCAATAGTAGTATGTGGATGGGAAAGGAAATTGCGGAGAGTTGAATGTAAATGAAGGAAATAAAGCTGCAATGAATGAAAGGGGGAAAAGAAATGAAAATTAAACAGAAGATCAGTAGGAGCGGATTAGCCAAAGTCTATCTTTCCAGGCTGAAGGATGAAAAGACAGAAAAAGCTACTCTGAGTCTTAATTGCCACTGTCATAGCTAATGAATTATTAACAAGTAAATTAAAAAATTGAGTAAATCCTTTCTCTGTCTCAGTCAGCTCCCATTTCTGACAGCCACAAGTGAAATATAAAACTTTTTACAACTCCTTTCCCCTCCCTTATGCAATGGCTGGCAGTGCATTGTGGTTTGATGGTTTCCTTTAGATTTGTTAGAACCTCTCTCATGGCTCTTTTTGGGTGAAATCCTCTCACCACAAACTTCCACACTACGGAGGACTCTTGATAAAGCTGTGCTAATGACATATCTACAACAGTCACTCCAGTCCTTCTGCAGGCCAGCCCAGGCTTAATGATCATAATTGTTATCATTATATTTATCTATAACCAGTTCCCCAAAGACATCATGATGGAAAAAAAAAAATGAATGTTACCCACAGCACACAATACTGAATTTTGTTTTCTTGCTCAGAGAACCTCCCATCCACAACATTTTAGAGAATAAAAGGGAGAAACAGCTGGGAGCCCACTATCTGCTTTACAAGACTTTCAGCATGAGCTCACCTAGAACTGCCCCCCAAAAAAGACAAACTAATACTCTTATCACATGTTATCATATCTTGAAACACAACTTCCCACAACATTGTTGTAATTTCATCTTTGGGTATCACATGACCTTCTATCTTTGAAGTGATGTGTCTACATTGTTTTCCAACCAGATAAAGAAGACAATGACAACCCATTTTTCTTGCAACCCGAAGAAAGAAAGTAGATGGGCATCTGCCAGAATTTGAGGAGAGACAAGAGATGAGAAGACAATAGTTTCTTCCTCAACTACTACTACTGTACAGTGAGCAGGCAAAGTCTCAGTCACATGATGTGAGAAGTACTACAAGACTAAGAAATCTTGTCCCATGCCTTATTTCTTCAGTC
>CM021729.1:4171132-4193924 GCA_011074415.1 Stictonetta naevosa | reverse complement strand
CTGCTCACAGGGTGTGGTATGCGAGTGAGTGTGCGGGTGAGTGTGGGATTTGGTGAGTGTGTGAGTGTGTGAGTGTCCTGTCCATGTATTCGTGCAGCACCCCAGCACCGTCCTCCCCGCTGTGTTTGGCGCAGCTTGCCGCTGCCTGCGCGTATTCCTGTCCCTACAAAGGCCGCTGAGAGAAGGATTTCCGATTCGTTTCCGCTTCCAATAAACGTCGCTAATAATCTCGGGCCTGACGCCTGATGTTCTAAGGGCACCTCGCCACCGGCAGCGGCCCCGGGGCTGGGGGGGACAGGGTCCCCCGGCCCCTCTGGGTCTCCGGGGCGATGCCGGCGGGTGTGACACAACAACGGGGTGCCCCCACGCCGGGCTGTCGCTGGGGCTGAGGTGTTGGGGCTCCGCCTGAAATGTCCGTCTGTCAGGTGTGCGAGGCGCTGAGCTGCCAGCCCTCCACTGCCAGGGAGCATATCGCCACCCCTCGGCAGCGACAGCGGCTCCCTGTGGGAACAGGACTGTTGGGGGCCATGGCTCCAAGCGGCAGCAGCCCCCGACCTGCCTGCCTCAGGCTGGGACGATTGGGGAGCATTGCCTCAAGCCTGCAGAAACACAGGGGGAAAACACCTCGGGGTGCAAACCCCCACGCCAGCCTTTTGCGTGAAGGGAGACACCCATGTTTTTTTGTTGTTGGTTTGTTTGTTTTTTAAATTCATTTTTGGCCATTTGCTTTTTAGCTGAAAGGAGAAAAACCCTCCAAACAATGTAGTTGTGCTTTAGCCTCTGCTCTTAGCTCAGAAGGGTTATGTAAAAGCAGAGGGGGGGAAGCAGAAACACACAGTGAATGGAGACTTCTCTTCCATCTCTTATTGGCCTTTTTTTTTTTTTTTTTTTAACTTCTCAGACTCTAAGATTTAATTGAAACCAGAAATCTATTGAGAAGTAACTGAGCCAAGAAAACCTCTGTTTTCTCTGCAACTAGGGATGGGGAATAAATAATTTTTTGCTGATATTATTTCAAGTTGTTTGAGCTCTTTGGTTCCTGTCAAAAAGCCCAGCATAGATTATTAACACATTATCATTTTAGGAGGATGCACTCTCTGAAATACAATAAAATAGTGTGTTAGGTTAGTGCAGAGCCATAAACTATGCTAATTGTTGGCAAATAAAAGAAACAGTGGTCATGATTTATTATTAATAATAATCATAACTGAGCTATTTCTCTACTGAGGTTTCTCAGTATCATTTCCAATAATGTACTTTGATTAAGTTGGGAACTGTTCTTCTTTAATAACTGCTATGGCCACATGCTTAATTAACTCAAGAAGTTAAATGCTTGAAAAGGTCTGACCATCATTTTTTGGCTTCAGATGCTGCTTAATCTCCTCCTCTGGTCTGTTTTGAACCCATCCTTTGAGCTCTGTTCCCCAGCACACGTCTCTTAGGTGTAAGTGCCAGCTTACCAACAGGAGACTTGTTTTCCATTACAAGATTTGGCTAATCTCAGTTTCAGTGACTTTTTTTGCCCTCTCAGTAGGGCTCAATTGCTCACACATAATCTTTCCCTTCTGTTTTCTTTCCCCATTGGACAACACTCTCTAGGACTGAAAAACTCTTGCCTTGTGCTTGGAGACTTGCAATTAGGCAGCAATTTTGACTCTTGACCCAACTAGTAGCAAGAAAGGCTATTGTCTAATGAACCACGTAAAAACAGTTCTGGGATCCAACAGATTGCTGTGCTGGAAATGAAAGCTCTCCCAGTGAATTGATGACTGATTTGTTTAACCATATGCCCAGGCGTCTTTCTTGCTGCCCCTTAACTACCTATCTCTGTAGTATCTGTTATCTGTGTGTCTGCAACAATGCGGAAAAGAAGCATTAATGCCTGCCAAAATGTGCTCTGTGGTGCACGGATTTAAGCCACGTTCAGAAAGTTCAGCCTGTCATTTTTGCCCACTATAACACGTGAGCACGCTGGGTTTTGAGCATTTAAGTGCCGCAATTAAACGTGTTTGACAAGGGGAGAAGTGCCGCAAGGTTGTGTGCGGAGAAGAAATGGGTGGTCAGATGAAACCCACTGCAAAACCTAGCCTCAGCTGACTTGTTGCTGGGAAATCCAGGTGATTTTAGGGCATTGGCAAGCGCAGCTCCCCCTGTAGCCCCCTGGGTTCTGCAGTCATGTTTAACTGGCAGGGAGAGCAAGGCGAGGGGAATGCATAGTTGGGGCTGAAAAGGGAAGGCTACATCATTCCTTAAACTGAATAAAAGCAGTCTTGTCCTTCAGAGCTGGGGAAATGTGGGAAGGAAGTAGGGGGTGGTGATTTCTGTTTATCAGCTCTTGAGAGTGAGCAGAGTTTGGGGCTATTTTTCCCTTTTGGAGATGGATTTACTTTGCAGCACAGATTGTCCAAACACAATGATGAGCTTTTACTGTAAGCTGTGGGACAGCTGGATATGAAAAGCAATCTTCTGACATTATTTCATTTAGGCTTTTGTTGTCTTTTATGAAATTGAACATTTCAAAGAGTTCTCAGATTAGTCAACTCTCTCTACAAAAGGCCAAATTGAAACTCTGGACCTCAGACACCTCGGAGACAGAAAGGACTTGATCCAGGTTTGGTTTTGATCTTTCTGTCTCTAGTTTACTTCCCAGCGGGGGAACTTTGCAAGGTCCCAGACCTCTGTATCTCTATGATCTTTGACCGGTTGCCTGTCCTCTGAACCTGTGTGCTGTTGTCAGTGTGTGACGATGACCCTGTTGACTTGAGATATGAAGGGGAAAGTGATGGGGCTGAAGCACAGGTGACAAAACAGGAAGACACCAGAGAAGTACTCAGTCACTGGTGTTGCTCACAGACCAGATACTCTTGTTTAATAGCGGTGACAGTGGTGGGGCTCTTGTATGTGTACATCCAGCACAGGGGTCTTGTGTGGAAACAAGGGCTTGTGCAAGTAATGAGGATGAGCCTGAGTTGTCTTCCCCATGCAGGGCTCACGAGTCTGATGTACTTTTCTGAAAGCAAGCTCAGTGTGTGGAAAAGCCATGCAGGAGGTGACCAATTTCTGTACAAACCTGAGGTCAAAAGGTGGTGGGGAGGCCCTGACCTGCCCTGGTGAATACAGGAGCATGGGGTGGGCAAATGCTCTGCTCTGCAGTCTGTCAGATACTGGGATGGAAATGTCTGGTGGAGAGGGGTACTGGGGTTGAGGCTAAACGCTGTGGCCGGGGAGACCCTTAGTCAGCCTCTCACTTTCTCCAAAGTAGTGGGACGCTGTTCCCATTGCTGTGTGGTCCTGAGTGGTTAAGGACCGTATGAATGCGGCAGTGAATGAGAGCAGTTTCCTCTACTCTAGTACAGTATCTTCTGTAATAGTGCTTGGGAAAGCTGTTCAGAAGAATATGGGTTAGGCAGGCATGGGGTAACCCAGGACTCACTTGAAAACCTCAAAATTAGAGATGGGTTAAAGATCGGAAGCCTGAGGTTTTATGTTACTTTTAAATTTTTGTTAGCCTTAACCTTTAAAACTGAGAGCTACATATGTATACAATGAATCATTCTGTTCCTGTCCCAGTATTTGAGCAGATGGGGAAGCTGGTTTTAAGGTGGAAGGGAGAAAATGATGATACTCAAACCAGAGGTCAAGCTACAAGGTGTTATAAGCATGTCTTTCCTCCATACGAATCCACGTATCCTGAGTATCCTACTGATGTGATTTCTAAGACTTGGACACTGGCCTAACTTCCCTGTGTGTTTCCAGACCCAGCGTGTTCTGGAGTGATGCTGTGATCCATACCCACCATTCCTTGAGTCTTGCTAAATTTTTGGCTTTGGAGAATGCAATGGGGTTTCCAGTGGAAACACCTCCTGAAATTCTGTTATTTTGCTAGAAAAGGAAATCCTTCCTGTAGGTTTTTTTTTCTTTCCTTTTTTTCTTTTTTCTTTTTCTCATTCTTATTCTTTTTTTTCCCCCTTTTCCCCCCTTTTTTTTTTTTTCTCTAAAACCTTCCTATGGAGCTCTATAGTGTGGATTCAATAGTATTTTGTACAGGGAAATAATTCTCTGCTGAATTCTTCAGTTCTTTTTCAGAAGGGATCAGAGACGTGAAGCTTAACTAGGGGAGTTTAGTAAGTGTTTGAACAGGATTGTATACATGCAAAGTATTATAACAGGCATCTGGGCAAAAGTGTTATTATACATGCCCATTATTCCCAAGGTTGCAAAACAGTTTAAAATATTAACCCATATATTCACATCCTTGTAACTTCCATAAACCTTCACCTAATGGGCTGAAAAATGTCATACTTTCTCTTTGCTTGATGGCAATTTTCTTCCTGAAAGGTTGAATAAATTCCCTCCAGCTGTCAGTTGTTCCTTTTTTTTTTTTTTTCTTTTTTTCCAATTTATTCAGAAAAAGTGAGGGTGGGGGAAGAAGGGGAAACAATTTTCTCTTTTAAATTATTCTAACCATACGCTTTTAAACAGGGCAACAGTCTAACCTGCTGGACTTTGAGCTGATAAATGGATATAAACATAGGACTCATTGAAGGCCCCTGTCTTCTTTCAGTGTGTGAGGGTAACAAAAAAAAATGAAGGTCATGGCTTCTGAAGCTATGACAATTTAAAAGTGTCATTGTGGACATTCTAAAGTCAATCAAGATCTTTTAGTCTGTTGGCTTTAACAGTGAGGCACCTTCCTTACAAATCCTGCTGGATAAGCGCCATAAATGTCACTTGCTATAAGTGCTGGTTTACATTAGATCCCAATTTTGTGCCACTGAGGTAGTCACAGAAACACTGATCCTGCTCCTCCATCCTTTTATCAGAGTTGAAGACACATCTGCTCTTAAAACATCCTAACTTTCACACATGGCTTTCAGGACAGAATATTTTGTTAAGGCCTTGCTCAAACCTTCTAGGGTCTAAAGGAAAACCTCTAACAAAAAATAATATAATATTACAATAACAATTAGCTGCAGCGTAGCCCAAGGTGGGGACTGGGACCCTATGCAAACCTGCATCTGTCTCCTGGCACCCCTCTGCCACAGGAGAGCGCAGTGGTAGGGATGCCTCCCTTCAGACCCTGAGAGTCCTAAGCGAAGGACTTGGACTGGGAGCACGGGGACCTGTAGGTCATTAGTGGAGAGAGTGGGCACCCAGAACTGAGCTGACCCCCAAATTCTGACCCCATCCTGACCCTTAATATCTTCCTGAAGTCTGTGGTACAAGGGAGTAACGACCCAAAGTCCTGCCTGTTTGCCTCCTTGGATGGAGCCGGACCCAGACGTGTGCAATGCCTCTCAAAGAGCACAATGAAGTAGTTCAGATGGAGAGGCCTTTGGGGCGTTGTGTTGGGTCTGTCTGGGATGGAATCACCTTTCCCTGCAGCAGCCCACACAGTGCTGTGCTCTGCACTCGTAGCTGGAACAGCACTGGTATCACTCCAGTGTTGTGTCTATTGCTGAGCAGTGCTGGCACAGCATCAGGACTCCCTCCAAGCCCCCAAGAGCCGGCAGGCTGGGGGTGGGCAATTGATGGGGAGGGGACATCACCAGGGCAGCTGACCTAAACCGACCAAAGGGATATTACATAACACCTGATGTCACACTCAGCAAAAAAGGGGACTCTCGTGGGGGAGGGGCCCTCCTGAACAACCGGTACGCGTTTTGAGGCCCTGCTTCCCAGGACGTGGCCGAATATCGCTCGTTGATGGGAAGTAGAGAATAATTTTTTTCCTTTCTCTCTGTGCTTCCACGCAGCCTTGTTGTTTCTTTTGTTTCTTTTTCTCCCCATTCCCCTTTCCCTTTAATTAAATAATTCTCATCTCAAACCTCGAGCTCTTTGGGTTGACTTTTCTCCCCCTTCCTCCTTGAGGAGGGGAGGAGTGAGAGAGCGATTGTGGTGGAGCTCGGCTGCCCACTCGAATAAAGCCATCCCAGGCGTGCAGGTACTCAGCAGGCTTTTATCTCCCCTCTGACTCAACTTCTCCCAGCACTTCTGTAACTGTTTCCTCTTCAACCTCAATAGAGGCTACTCCTTTCCTTTGCCCACAGCAGCTGCCAGCTATCCTGCCTTTATTCCTGTCCTCGGGTCTTCCACTGGCATGCTCTGTCTAACATTTACGCCTCTTGACTCCTCTGTCCTGGCACTGTGGGCTGCTCTTTGCCTTGTGCACATCCAGCCACGTCCACTTGTGTCCTGCTCTGTGTTTGCCTCCTGCAGTTCACTAGGCTCTAAGGGACTTTCTTGTTTTCCTGGCCCAGACATCCTCTCCTCCCCCAAAGCCAAAGGACTGATATGTTCTGCAAGGAAAGGAAGCAGTCTCAGTGCCCTCCTCTAAATACCCCAAATTATTGCTCTTCCTCTTGCATGCCCTTTATGTGCTCTGTTTTCCCACAGTCCCCTCTTGATGCTCACATCAAGATTCTTGGTACATTTTACAGCACCAAGCAAGATACCACTTCTTATCACAGAAACCCGCGGTGCAAGCGTCCATGGACAAAATCCAATCTTCCTTATTCCTAGCCTTATCTGAAGCATGCAGAAATAGGTAACATGGGATGTGTTGTTTGTACAGCCTCTAGACTGGGCACAGGATAGATCCTGGACCAAAGCCTTTTTGGTCCTCCTTGTGCCATCACTTACAGCTCTGAGGAATGGATGCTGAGCCAAGATCTGGTGCATCCCCTATCAGATGTGTTGTTTCATTTTATTTATTTCTTTGTTTTTCCTGAAGGGAGGGAAAGCTGGTGTATTTGGCACTTGTGCAAACGAAAATGAAATAATGGAGGAGGGGAAAAAACAGAAGAGAAAGGAGTCCTGTGATAGTGGCAGTAAATAAAAACAAAGCTTTTGTTAATGATTTATATAGAGGAATCATTTTAAACACATTTCAGAGAGCAGAGGGAAATGTTTGATCAGAGGGAGAAGGAGAGATTACTGCCCTACCACAATGGTGTTAGAAGGAGGCAACTGTGATGGCAGCTTTCCAAGAGCAGAAGCAATCTAGGAAAGTTTGGTAACACAGATGATGGAATTGTACAGGGTTTTCCTTTCTGTGGCTGATCTCTGTGCTAATATCCTTTCGCTAAATACCCATAAAACTTTCAATTTGTAGCTTGGAGTGGCTTCCACTGCCTCCAGGATGGTGCATTTGGCAAGAGCTGGGTAGAACGGAGATAGCACTTGAAGTCCCCTTCTCGTGCATGTTGCCACTTTTTCTCGACAAGTTTTATGGCTCTTGTTAATGGAATAAGCTTTGTTCTTGTAGCAGGACGCACTGCTGCACCCAGCAGAGTGCTCAGGATATTCTGCTGGTTAATCTCAGGAGCTACCTTGGGATATACATCATGCCGAGAGTGATGATGCGTGGTCTGGAGGCTCAGCAACCTGGTGTTGACCCCATGTAAGCAAATCTCCTGGCTTGGCTCTTTCTGTTGTAATGAGCTGGAGCACAGTTGGCATCTCATTCTGCTTTTTAGTGTCCCAGAGGCCTAATCTTAACAAGGGTGATGGGTAAAAATGACATGCTCTCTGACATCACTATCCCTTGATTCAGAGGTGTAAATCCAGTGAATTGAGCCCAGCTTTACAGCAGCCGTGCAACAGCGTTGGCCTCAGAGGGCACAAGTGGGATGATGTTTGTCCTTCAGAGACCAGCAGTGAGCAGCAGGAGGTGTTTACAGGTCTGATGACCACACTCCCTTCCCTCACACACAGATGTAGCTCTGGGTTGTGAGTGAGCAGATTTATCAAACCTTGGCATGGTTCTTAGGCAGGAGCTTGTAAAAGTCCTTGAGCAACATGATGGATATCTCTCTTCCTACCAAAGATGGGTGCTTTGCTACGCTGGCTGTTGCCACAGCTGTACCTTGGGCAGTATTGCTTTTATGGGCCTCATGATTTATGGCTGTGTCAGTTGTTTAATCATTCAGTTGGCCCTCCCTTCAGCGTGGCATGATATTTAGTTACTTACATAGAAAGGTGACTATCTGATCTAATTATGGACTCTCAAACCTAGTTATGGAGTCAAATATGATTCCATAATCTACTCTTAATGTCTCTGTGTTGAGAAGACGGATACACACATGTGTAATGTGCACACTTACATGCCTCCGTAATTATGGATATGCTCGGGCTCTCATTTATTTCTCTCTCTTTATCTTGGGGAGAGATGCTTGCAGCTTCATCTGGCTGTGAGAAATCTTCAGATTATCTTGTCTTTTCCCCTCCAGTGTGGCTTTTCCTGGCTCCCTTTGCTGGGTTTGGACACAGTGAGACAGAACCATCAGTCAGTTTTACTCGGTCGTGCTGGTGGAGGTGCAGAGGGCTAGTAGCATTTAGACTCAGGGCAATCCAAAGGAAATGAGTGAAGATTATATTTCTGCTGTTGTTCTGGTAGCTGTCATTAATATTTGCACCTTATTTTCATGTGGAGAGACCACACCTGAGATAGCTTGCACCCTTTCAGAAATAATCCTCACATAACCAATGAGAAATCAGAGGCAGAGGTGGAAGGACTGGAACAAAAGCAGCAGATGCCATGGAGAGCAGGGGACTGCATGGAGAACAGTCACCTTTCTTCTGTGTAACCCCCTCTGCATCAACTCGCCCCATTAATGAATCACATGCCCTAGTTAGTTAGTTGGCTTTGTAGATAATCTGTGGATTACAGGCCTTCACATATGGTCATTCTGAACACAATTATCCCTATGAGTTGAGAATCTCATACAGTATCTGGTGTATATCCACATACATTTTATGCATGTCTATATCCATAGATGGATAGCTTATCATATAGATGGGAGTTTTAGCAGTGTATTTAAAATTATTATGCAGTAATGAGTCCAATTTGCCCAGTGTTGGAGATGAAGGGCAAAAAATATATCATGGAAGCACAGAATGGCTGAGGTTGGAAAGACCTTTGGACTTGTGGCTGTGTCACCTGCCTGCACCATGCTGGCTTTATGACTCACAAGTTGTCCCCATCCTCTGGGTCTGCTTTTAAATTTGCACAAAGGAAGCCTTAACCTCCATCTTGTTCACTCTGGTCCATTCGATAAGTGTGGTCACGCTCCTGTGCCTGGTCTGCATCAAATTTGTGCTGCTGTGCTCAGACCCTGCACCATAAGCTGTGTGGTCACAGCACTGTGCTCGAAATTCGTAGATTTTTTGCAAAGCAATAATGATGAAATAGATTGGGGCTCTTTGTATTCCTAATGCAGGTTAACTGAGTTCAGCACAGCTTGCTGCATGCCAGGCTGTTTTGTTGTTGTTGTTTGTTTGTTTGTTTGTTTGTTTTTATCTCCCATGATGGATTCTGAAGTTTCACTAACACTTCTCATAAAAGCAGGTTTCTGACCAAAACTTTCCCTTGGGTGTAATGTGGGTTGTCCGCTGACCTCTGCCCCAGAGGCAGCTGCATTTCAGCAGTGGCATATAGAATCGAGGAAGCAACCCAGGAGTCTTTGGAGTGAAAGGTGATATGTCATAATTAACTATTGCTATATAGTCTCCAGTGCTTTGTGGTGAATGGTTTTAAAAAGATGATGCATAAAGAAGCTTCCAGGATTTCTGATATTAGATTAGGGATTTTGTAACTGTATTTTGCATGACAGAATATGAGACCCCAAGACAATGTGACAGATGTGGGGCTCCACTTCACTTTTGGTATGATGCTCTCAGACTTGTGCCTCAGTTTCCCCTTGTTTGAACAGAACCTGTCCAATAGTTTTTTTTGTTTGTTTTTTTTTCATTTTCTTTGCAAGGCATTTTGGACTCTATAGCTAAAACAAAAGCAATCTCTGTAGCTATAGTTATGCCTGAGATTAGGGTACTCTGGGATCTGGGCAACATCTTCTAAAATTGCTCTAAGCAGTGGGCTCTCACTTTTTGTTTTTATCCTTAGCAAATTTTCAGTTTAATCACTTAATGGCCCTGATATCTGAATACTTACAAGTGTGAGCAGTTGCCTGAGGCAGGTGAAAGGAGTGTATTTGGAGCCCTTAATGGCAGGCATCTAGTATGACCTTAAGGGAGGTCTTCTCCTTCAGGCCTTTGCCTCTAGGAGCATGTTTGAGGTGCCCAGAAGTGTTGATAAGAGACATATGAGCAGCTAGGCTGAGCACACAGGCGTTTGATTATTTCTCAGTACTTATCAGAGAATGCATGAATTTCTCCCTAATTAAGAGCTAATGCCAACTTCTGTGAAATTTGTTGTCATTCACCTGTGAATTATCCTCAAATTTAACTTGACTGTAGGAAGCCTGCTAGCAGTAACACTTTGCTCTGAGAGCTTAATTTGGCTACTGAAGTACCTCTGCAGTTGCTTATTGAACAGGAATTGATGCTCCTGAGCCTGGGAGAGGGCAGTTTGGGTAGGTATTTGTAGTGGGTTTACATGACAAGGTTTTGGTAGCAGGGGGCTATAGGGGTGGCTTCTGCGAGAAGGATCTAGAAGCTGCCCCATGTTTGGTAAGGGCCCCACTGCTGACCAGAGCTGAGCCAATAAGTGATGTTGTTTTGTGCATCTGTGAGAGCATATTTAAGACGGGAAAAAAAAAATGCTGCCCCACACAGCAGCTGGGAGAGTGAGAGGAGTGAGGAATAGCCTCCAGGTGGCAGAGCAGAAGTCCCCTGCGGCCTGTGGTAAGGACCATGGTGAAGCAGGATGTCCCCCTGCAGCCCATGGAGTACCACAGTGGAGCAGGGTTCCACACTGCAGCCCATGGAGGAGACCACGGTGGAGCAGGTGGACCTGCACCGACGGAGACTGCAGCCTGTGGAAGACCCCTGCCAGAGCAGATTCCAGGCCGGACCTATAGCCTGTGGAGAGGAGACCACGCAGGAGCAGGTGACCTGGCAGGAGCTGCTGCCCATGGGGGACCCAGGTTGGAGCAGTTTGCTCCTGAGGGATGGACCCTGTGGTATGGACCCATATCTGGAGCAGTTCTTGAAGAGCTGCTGCCTGTGGGCAGCCCATGCCGGATCAGTTCAGCAAGGACTGCATCCCGTGGGAGGGACCCCACAGTGCAGGGGACGAGAGTGACCGAGATGGAGCGGCAGAGAAGAAGCGCTATAGGCTGACCATAACCCCCATTCCCCTGCACTGCTCGGGGGGAGGAGGTGGAAGAGGGTGGTTGGGGGTGGGGGGAGGGAGGGTGCTTTTGGTTTCTTTCCTTTGTTTCTCACTTCTCTAGCTTGTTAGTAATAAGTAATAAATCTTACTATCTCCCTATGCTGAGTCTGTTTTGCCCATCATGATAATTACTATGCGATCTCCTTGTCCTTATCTCGACCCTTGAGCCCTTTTCATCATATTTTCTCCCCATTCCTCTTTGAGGAGGGGAGTGAGAGAGCGGTTGTGGTGGAGCTCAGCCACCAACCTGAGTAAAACTACCACAGTATTTAAAAGCCTCAGCAGCCCCCATCTCTTAGGTGTTTAAAATAGAGCTAGGAAACTTGGAAAGAAACAGCGTTCTTGTTTCTAGGTCTGCACTTTGCCAGCTAAAGCAGAAATGCTGCTGGAGGACAAGTGTTTGTTGCTTCCCCCTTAGTGCTTATTCTCTCAGGCCAGCCCAGAGTTGGGGAGATACAGGACGTGAGGAAGAGGGAGAAGCCCAGGAGACTGCAGCTGAATCACAACCTGAGGTTTTCCCGGTGACTTCAGCAGTGGCAGTTTGGGGATTGATTTTCTCCGGTTCTAAAGCTCAGACCCCTATATCTTTTGGGGGAGGCACTAGAAAATAGCTATTGCCACTGCAGTTGAAAGCACAGGGCTGAACAACTCCTGCTGCGCAGCTGCAGAGTGCCCCAAGCTGAGGAAAGGGGAGGTTGGGACTTCACCCAGGAGGTTACTTGTTCAGGAGCCTGAAGTGAGGTTTCCTAATTAGTCCAAGTGCTTGTAGCCTGCCCAAACAAGAAAGACAAGTATAGTGTCCCTGCACCTGAGTCATTTAACTATTAACCCTGAAGGAGAGTAAGGAGATACCTAAAACAATGACCCAGTTAATTCAGTGTAGTGTTTGAGTGCAGGGTTCTTTGTTGCTACCTGTGGGTCTGGTGATATCATCATTTGCTGGCTCTTGGCATGACAGGAGACCAATATTTTAAAGTAGGATTTTAAAGCTGACTTTAGTGTGAACCTATCTGACGCTGGTGTAATGTGGTGCCTTTATTCAGATGTTGCTGATTTCTACTGACCCTGAGGTGCTGAGACCCCTTGGGGCAGGAGCCTGGCTTTGGATGAGGCCTCCATAAAACACTGAGCTGGGAAGGGTGTTTTGGGCACAGAGTCAGGAACTTTATCTCGTGTCCCATTTGACATAAGGTTCCAAGAGGATTTGTTCTTTATGCCATAGCCTGTGGTCCTTTCTCTACACCCTTGGTGGCTGAGGGTGTGCTGGCCGCATCCTGCTGAGGCAGATGCTCCCTGTGAGAAGCCTGCTCTTTTTTATCAGCATCAAGAGAGGTTAAAAGCCTGTGGGCAGAGGTCAGTACAGAGTGTCCGTTGTACATTTGTGCATACCAGAGCAGTAACTCCCTGGAATGCTGCACAGCTGAGCTTTTACCACTTTGTGTTTGTGTTGCAGCACAGGAGTGTGTGTACATTGTGTCCATCTCCAAGGAGATTAGCAATCTGAACTGGCAGATAAATAGGATGGCCTTTTTTTTGATTGGACTGGTTGAAAGAGGAAGGTAACCCTGATTCCTGTCACGTCCACAGGCACAAAGAAGAGGCAAGGTGTGAGGTTGGTCAACTAGGTGGAGCAGCTCCTTGCAACTGTGTGGCTTTAATGTACTAATTGTGTTAGTAATTAGCAAGTACCACATGGTAAACACTCTAGGTTCAGAACTGTGTAAGGGCATTAACTAACCCACCCTACAATGGGCCTGAACAAGGTAGGCATTATCATCCTTTCATTGGTGGTAAAAGTGAGAGACTTGCTGACCACAGGGTGAGTCAGGGCAGGCATGTGAGAGGCTGTGGCTCTGTTAGTTCTTCAAGATCACCTTAAATGAGGCCAGAGTGACAGCATCTCTGGGAAATGAGCCTCTTCCCTATTGCCAGATGTGCATCTTAAGCATGTGTTATGATTTGGTGATAGGTAGCAAGTTCTTTATTTCTCCTTTACAGTTTATTGCTACTAAAAATGGCCTGGGAAATCCCTGGTTGTTCTCAGATCTTGCCTGCAGTTGGTCAAGGGGTGGGGTTTGGCAGTGTAGCAGAGTTTATCTAGTAGGGAGCTGCTGCTGTGAGAGTAGGTCTGTGTCCCCAGCACTGACTCCTGGCAGCACCTTCTTGTTTCCTTTTCCCTGTGTTAGAAGGGATGTTCTTCTGACCCACCAGGGAGCTGTTTCAGGGTAGTAAAGTAGCAGCAAATTTCTCTCTGAGATATCCTTCTGCTAACTTTTAGCCTAAAGTGGCTTGCCATGGTGGGTAGAGAGGTAGGGGATTACTTAGGGGGTTTTAGGGACAGAATACAAAAAAAACCTTCCACACCTTCAAGAATGCTATGAGTGTATTTTTTTTTTTCTCCTAACAAAATGCTTGGTATTTGGTTTAGTCTCTTTATGCCATTGGGTGGCACATCTTTTGCCTTGGCTGAATATTCCCAGTGTCTCCCACTAACTTTTGCCAAGGCTCTATAAGCTGAGTGCTTTCAGCCAGAGGGATTTGATCTGTGGTGTTTCAAAGAAAGCTCACATTGGAAAGGGTGAGAGCACAGTTCCTGCTTCAGTTGGCCCAAGCCTGTGCTACAGAGCAGTGGTACACAAGAGCACGAGGAAAATATTGACTTATTGAATTCATCTTTCCTCCATCACCCTCAGTACTTAGGTCCCTGACATGCCCTGAAAGGGACCCAGGTGGATCCTCCTACATTGTGCAGCATCCAAGGGAGCATCTCAGGCTCCAGACAGCATGTGCCTGGCCTGGTGAGTATTGAATAATTCATCCGAAGCAGAGTGCCCCGTGCAACAGCCGGCAGCCGAGTGTCTCTCTTGCCTGCAAAGTGGGGAGATAGGGAGTTTGAAGCTCTCCTGCCTTGCTCGTAGGGCAACACTATGTTTTCTGTGCTCTGATCACTGGGTTGTTGTTTAATCCGAGGCAAGTATCTGCCTCTATTTTTTTTTTTTAAAAAAAAGAACAATGACAGGGTACACTCTGAAATAAGAGGTGTTTTTAATCATCCATTTTTATCAGTTTAGTGATGCACGTGGCTATAGTTCCTCAGCTTGGCTGCTCTAGGGTACCAGACCCAGCCCTCAGAAATGCTGGTTCCTGCTTTGCATCAGGGAATGCCCTTGAAATGTTGCAGGGGAAGCCCAACCGTTCTGTGTTTCAGTCATTTCCACACTTGCATTAAATAGATACGTGTGTGCTAACTTCCTTTTTTCTTCTCCTTTCTTTTGACAGTGGCAGATCTGATCTCTTCTGAGCTCCTTGCAGCCTCTGGGCGACTGGGACGTTGAACTCGGTGGACAGCTGCAATTCATTCCCTGGGATCCTACCTGCCTTTTCTCTTCCCTTCCCCTCCAGCACTCTCCTTCCCTCTAATAAAACTCCAGTGCATTGCGGTACTGCTATGGAGCCCAGGGAGACTTTGGGCAACTCCTGGCAAAGAGGAGGCGAGGTGGATTTTCTGCCGGCCACCGTTGCCTCTGCAAAGCCTCCACCTGCCTCTGGCTGCGCAGAAGAGATGATGCTGCCCACGGCAGGCTCGGGGAAAGGGATCCTGGTGAGTGGAACGCGGATGGAGCCTGAAGAAGAGGATGAGCTGGGTTATGGGAGAGATGTGGATTCCACTTCCAATGCAGACAGCGAGAAATGGGTGGCAGGAGATGGGCTGGAAGAGCAAGAGTTTTCCATCAAGGAAGCTAACTTCACAGAGGGGAGTTTAAAACTAAAGATCCAAACCACCAAGAGAGCTAAAAAGCCCCCAAAGAACTTGGAGAACTATATTTGCCCTCCTGAGATCAAAATCACCATCAAGCAGTCTGGGGAGCAGAAGTTTTCCAGAGCTGGGAAAAATAGCAAAGCAGCTAAGGAGGAGGACAGAGCATGCTCCAGAAAGAAGGTAAGTCCTATGCTTTCCTGTATTTCCCCTTGAACCAGATGGCAGAGGGTGCTTTGTGTCTGAGACACAACTTTCAGGCAGTTTATGAGACCCTGTTTGGCTACAGAGGAGACAAAACCATGCCGGTATCATCCTGTGGTGCTGTGAGCTGCAAAGGTGATCTTGAGCTGTCCTTCAGGTGCACCAGTTCGGAAGGGATCAAAAGTTCAGCCGAGCCTCTTCTCTTTTTGTGCATAATTGAGATTCATCTTTACATGAATGATAAATGAAGGAGCCCACTTCTAAACTGCTTTGTGTCTGAGCACTAATGCTTGAGCCTTTTGGCAGTTAAAGCTTTCAATTACATTTTTAAAGTACAGGTATGTGCATAGAGAACAATTGAATCCATTCCTGTATACCAAGCAAATGGCTCCATTATTCTTGATTACGGCATTGTGCTAGCAACGCTATAGTTATGCTTCAGAAAATACTTCCATTATAAGTCTCATTCTTCCAGATGCTTATAATTTTCTTGAAATATCCTGCTGGAGAGAATTCTTTGGTAGCTTAAGCTAGGGTAAACATCATATTTTTCTTCTTTTTGGTGTATGATTCAGTCAAGAAGGGGAACGGGGTATAAAGAAAAGATTTTCCTTATATGAGCTGATGTCAGGAGAACCCTTTTTGTTTTCTTGTTAGATTAATTTTGAGTAATGTGCCCTATACTTAGATTTTAAAAGAAATTGAATTCTGAGGCAGTGCTGAGGCTGGGTGGGGGGATGAAACCTTGTGACTACTCATGTTATTTTGGGTGTAGGAGTGTTTTTTTTGTCCTAGGAATCAGACAAAGGAGCCTTGGTCAGGTTGAGGCTTTATCACAATACAAATACTTCACTTCCGCCTCTTAAGCAACATGTAGACTTTGTGATGAGTTCAGACAGGAGTCCACGTCTGATGAAAGACTCAAATATCTCTAAAACCTGGACAAAGGGATCTGGGATATAGGCTTGCACCAATCTAGAGTTCAGGGGATAACTTGGCCTCGCTGTTCAATGTAACTTTGATCCCTTGCTGTACAGAAGATCCTCACTTCTCCTGTATCTCATACACACGGGTGCTCAAAGGGCTACTTTAAGCCCGGAGGAGGCTATTTGCCAGTGACCCTCTCAGGAGACAGTGTCCTTCACAGGCTGACCTTTACCAAAAGTCTGACAACTCTAAATCGCTTTCTGAAGCAGCCACATTTCCCACTGATGTGAGGCAGAGCCCAGGGAGGTTAACGTTACTCACTGAGGGTACTTACCTTGGAAGCTGAACTTGTGTGTGGGAGAAATCAAGGGGAATTTTTCTTAGAACCCTGGTAAATGGCATACTCCTTGCACATCAAAAATAGCACAGTGGAGTTTTGGTCCAGTAATACACTGGGAATAGATTTTTCCCACCTATTGAGAAGGATGAGCTGCATTCTTAGCACTGAGGAGTGTCTTATTTCTATTTCCTTATCCTCCTGGAATACTTGCAGCAGTCTCAAGGGAAACAGTGGTTGTGTGAGACTTTGCTCAGAGACAGCAAAGGTGTTGCAAGCAATCCCTCTATGGCCAAGCAGGGAGAAAAAAGACTTGTTAACCACTGCGTACTGCACATGGACTGTGAAGAACATGGGTGCTTAGAAATCAGACCTTTCATTTCTGTTTATTCCTCAATTAGATGGCTGTGGAAGGCATGTTCATTCTTTGATGTGGCTATTCAAAAAGGTTAAATAAATAAAGCTAGCCGTAATGAAACGGGGGGGGGCGGGGTTAGTGTAGTGATGTTTAGGGTGAGACTTTAATTGCTGAAAGATAAGGAGTTGGAAAGAGGCAGATCATGGTCCATGTGTGGTTGCATCCAGCCCGTGCTTGTGCTGCGAGGTCTGAGCTGACTCGTGCTATGCTCTCAGGCTGGGAGCGCTTGGAGCAGCACTGGCCTAATCTGACCATTTAAAATATAAAAATAGAGAAAACACAGCAGGTGGATCCTCTGAGCAGATGGGGAGAGGCCCACTGCACCAGTGAATCGATTAGCATAACACCCAACGGCTGCCGCACAGCAGCTGCCAAGCTGGGGCCGGGTGGGCTGGAGGCAATGTGGCAGAGAGGAGTCCCCAGCAGGGATTTGGAGGACCATGGAGCTGTGATCTTGAGAGGTTTGCCTAGAGACCTGTACCCAGCATACCTGGGGTGGTGAGCATCCTGTACCCCTGTAGCCAGACAGGATTTTGCATGCAGTTAGCTCTTAGCTCTTGGGTTATAGGATCAGCATCTCGCATCAAGGGGTGGTGGAAGGCACTGTACGGGAGGCAAGCTGGAAATTGGTTGGAGAAGGGCTCAAGCACTGGCAACGTGACTGCTCTAATGGCTGCTGTGTGTCTCGTGGCAGTTACAGAGATTTTTTGTGAAGATAGAGTTCAGAGGAAGCAGCAAGTTGCAACTCGAAATGCTCGTCTGTGGGCTTTCCTGATAGAGGAGCATGCAGGTAGCTTCTGCAGATACTTGCAGAAATGCTGAAAGCTGCGGTAGTGGTTACAATGTAATTGTTACATTTAAATGATTCTGGTGGTTTTGATCTTGCAGTCACGTGTGCTCCTCCAGAGTTAGGCTGTTTGCCTGTTGCTTTAATCAACACAAACTCCAGGGGAAAAAAAGTCAAAAAAAAAAAAAAAAACTACTACTTTGCAGCAGCAGGGGACAATGCACTTAAACTGGTGGGGCAGATATGCAGCTGCCATTGTTTCACTGTACTCTGGATTTTTGCCATGAGAATTTGGCCCTATGTATATATTTCCCTTGTACGTGGGCACAATGTCATTATTTGAGTTTCTTGCTTATCCCATCTCCTTGCTTATGGATGGGATGCAGCTTGGATTACACTCAGCTCTCCAATGACCATGCTTGTGTCTCGGGGATGGCTTGTCCTACAGTGAAACTATCCTCCTCTGTAAGGAGGAGCAAACTCTACTAGGACTTGAAAAATCACTTAAGCTTGCATAATAATTTCAGCCACATCTCCAGTAGTCCCCAGTGCTTTGAAACACTGCTTCAGCATTCTTGCAGGAGTTTCAATACACACAGTGCAGAGGGCAAGTAATGAAAACATGGAAGCAATTTAAGTAACAGCATGTGGGTATGCAAAGGACTGGTAATGTCAGCAATGTAAAAAGGGGCTGTGAATTGGGGATAGAGTATTTATTCAGTGGCCACTTAAGGAGGAAGAAGATACGTCTGTTCTGAAGCTTTGCACTGTTCTGCTAATTAGGCAATAGGGGCCAGAGCCTGATTTTTAAAACTGTAGTATGGGGTGCGGTGGTGACTAGAAGGGGGCTCTGCAGAGCTGCGCTGCTCATGTGCTGGGGCCTGATTTTTTTTTTTTCCCTCCTTTGATTCCAGCTGCTATACTATTTAATGTATGTTTACATATTTTAATATACTGATGTTGCTTTTCCGTGTGAGCAATTGCCCTGGGGATGTTACGTGATGGTGAATGGGAGGGGAGGTGCTTGAGGAGATGATGGGGCTGGGTGTAGTTGCCCTGGCCCTGAGTGGGATGGGAGAGCTCCAGTGCTGGGAGCCTCTGCTCCGCTGTTTTCAAGGCTTGGATGCAACCCAAGAACTCTTGGTTTTTACATTGTGGCCTTGCTAGGTTTCACATCAGCTTCCCCCTCTTGAAGATAAGAGCGAAGGTAGCTTCTTACCCCTCTTCCAGGGCTGCTCGGTGGGTGAATTGCAGCTTGGGCTGTCTGTACTGCTGCTTGCGCAGCGATTGCAAAGCGTGGAGGTGTTTGCGTTTGCTCTGATTTCAACTGTTCTGCACCTGGGGATGAAGTGGGCTGAACCATGGCTGCTTCTAGACTGGCAAAAGGCTCTGTTTCATTCTGGTGAGGGGGAAGCCAAGAGCCCAAAGGATAACCTGCCTGCCTGCTGTGAGCCCTGCAGGCACTGCTCTTGGTGCTGCTTTCTTCCTGCCTGCAGCAGGGTTGCTCAAGCCCAGCGCCCTTGGCATCCCTAGAAGTGCCTTTTCCTTTGGATAAGGGCAAACGTGCTGTCAGTTTGGAATGGCACTGAAAAAGTGGCACTAAATGCAAAGAAGCAATCCATCAGCATTCCCTGCTTGTCATGTATTGTTTAACAAGCCCCTGCACTGCAAAGAGCTTAGCATGGAGGAGAAGGCACTTGTGCATCTGCTTGAAGTGCTAGGATTTGATTTTATGGCCTTTTTTCTTTATTTTCCAAGGGATGAAGCCCCTGTAGCCCCTTTGTATTTCTGTGCTGGGTTGGTTCCCACCCTTGTGTAGGGAAACCTTGAGGCTGCTCTAAATGATGCTGGTGGCAGGTCCCTGAGGTGCACAGCAGCAGTGGGAGGTGAGGAGTAGGGGTGTGGATCTCAGCCTCTGCCCTGGTCATGGGCTAGTAGGAGAGCCCCAGAAATGCCAGCACAGTGGGGAAGTCTTCTGTGAGTTGTGTTTAGGGGAAACTGGCTTTTGAGCAGGGGAGAGACCACTTCAGAGCTGCTCTAACAGGCATGAGGCACCTGGCAACATGTCACTCTTATCATGTGTATTGGGGTGCAGAGTTACACAAACTCATCTCTTTGATCCCAGGTTTCTTTTTGGCCAGCTTCTTTCTACCACACTGTTGAAGGCACAAATGAAACAGCTGTGATTTGGTGCCCTCCCACCACAACCACCCCAGGCTCCTTCCCCAAAAGAGAGTAAGAATGAATTTCTTTGCAGAAACTTCAGAGCTTAGGAGGACTCTTCACTGTGAGCTGAAAACCACTCAGGTTCATCTCAGTCCTTGAAGATTCCTGAGATGCCTGGACTAGGAACTAAGTCTTCTTGGGCCTTCATGTAGTCAAATAGGGGAGGCTAGTCCCACACGAAGATGGTTCAGCCCTCACTGTGAAGTGTGGGGAGTGCTGGATCCCAGATCTCACCAGTCCTCCAAAGCCTGTTGAAGCAGTGTCCGCCTCGCATCATGTCATTCATATCTTGTGAGAGTAATAAAGCAGTTTTTCTTCCAACTTGGTGTTCTGCCTGAGCCAGCCGATCCCTATCCTTCACTGTCTGTCTGCTCTCAAGGAATTGTGACTCTTTTTGCATGTAGCCAAGTATTTCTTTAAGAAGCATGCATCTGGCAGCAAAGGGATGGGTTGGGGAAATCTGAGCAGCTTTTACCACCTAACACAGAGTGCCAAATGAGGAAGAGTTGCTGCATTTGATTAGCTGCCACATGACCGTAGCTTGTGGAGGCTGTCTCTGTCAAGGACCAGTTTTGTTTTGTAGCGGTCCCTCCCACAGGACAGTTCTGCTGGCCCTCTGTGACATTTCCTTGTTCCCTCGTGCTGTGCCTCTCTCTTCAAACCATGACAAAAATGTCCCCTCTGCTGGTTTGGGGACTGAGGAGATGCTGCAGGGCTTTAGTGGGGAAGGAACAAGAAACAAAGAAGGGCAGCTGGAGGTCCAATGCTCCCCCCATGCTGAACTGCAGGACTGGATGGGTGCTTCTCCCAGCAGCCTCATAAAGGTCTGGCCAAGTCAGTGCAAGCTGGTTGTGTTTTGAAAACACCAGGGCCTCCAGGCTAAAAGAGATGTGCTAGAGACATGACATACTGGCACATGCATCCAGAGCAGTAAATTTCTGTGCTGCTTGGCTCCTTTATCTCAGGACATTGAGTGCTATTTGTACGTTGTGATTATATTTGGACTCTGGGCTGCAGGTGGTTGCTATCAGGAGAGGGATTTTCAAGCTCTGGTGTGCATGCCAGTAGCAGAATGTTGCTTTTGAGTAGGCTGCTCGACCTGGGAAAAGTTCTGCTGTTCTCGGGTAGTATCACCCAAAACCACCCCCCAGAGCTATGGGCTCACAGAACGGGCCAGCAGAAGGGCTGGGGTGGGTGTCTTACTACATAAATGAGGTTGCCTATTTAAGATGTGGCCTGGGCTGTGGCTTTGTGGAAGCCAGAGTTGCTGAAGATGAGGATGTGGTCATTCAAGATGAACAGTCAATTGCAGCTGCGTTTGCAGACCTAAGTGTGTCTCTGCCAGACTTGTTTCAAGATGATACATTGTGTTCCTCTTGCAAATCAAAGTCTACTATGGTGGGCCCTGTATGAAGGCAGCAGAAGAGGCTGTCCTCCTGCAAGAAGCCCACAAACTCTGTGAAAATTAAAGCAGGAGAAATAAAAACATCTTGTCTCTTAGTACAGTATGTGAAAGAGACTAATAAGATTAATGACTCAGTCAAGGAATCTCTCACAGGCTGGAGTAACATTTAGCTCTTCTTCATTGTACTGTGGTTGCTTAACCATAACACAACTGAGTCTCCCAGATGGTGGCCTGATCTTAGAGTGCTGGCTTCTGGGAGCCAGTCGTCATCTTGTCACTGACATTGGGAATTTGTTTCAAAATTAACTCTCTGCATCTTTGGTAGCTTAATGATAAATATTTATCACAAAGAAGAGTTAGGGCTTGGTGTGGAAATGGGGGGATTGAAATTTTGAGGCCTGTCTGCAATCGGTCAATCTAGATGCTCTTAATAGTTATTTCTGGTCTCTCAACCCTAAAATGTGGTAAGAGTAAACAAGTCCTCCAGTAAATATTACTTATTTTCTCATCAGTTTCTCATGGCTCTCTGTCTCACCTGGGTGGCAAGGTTTTTAGAGAGAGATGGTATCTTTTATTGACATTGGTGTTACAATTCCATCACTATAAACCTGAGGAATTTCAGTGCTTCACAGCCTTGTAGCTTTGTGTGAGCCACTCTTGACCCACACACTGAAAGATGAGAATCAGCCCCAAGGGGGTTTGTGGGTAATTTTCCCTTGCCCAATGCTCCTGGGAGGAATGTGGTAGCACAAGCAGCCACGCCAGAGGTCACAGCCAGCTCTCCTTTATGGCTGCTTGGCTCTGTCTGATGAGGAGGGGGCTAAGCAGTGGATGCTTAGATGTGTCACAGGATCATGCTCTTGCTTTACCGTGGGGGCAATGCTGCTTGTTCCCAACCACATGCTTCTGTGTAGAGACACTTCTATAACACGCTTGGCAAACGCTTCCAAGGAGGATATGTGAGAAATGGTTTCCTCATACTTTTGATGCAGTGTCAACACTAATTCCTAAACTTACTTGTTGTTGTTAGTCTTCCTTGCATCTCAGTATATGCTAAAATATTGTCCTGTCTCAGGTAGCTTCACTTGCTGTATTTCCAGGTGGGTAACTTACTAAAAACTCACTCTTAAGGCTAATAAAAATAGACCTGAAGCAGATATTTTCCCACTGGGGAGCAGCAACACTATCAGAGGCTTGATCAGCTGTCATTTCTGCCTCCTACCAAAATCTTTTAATCTGTAGGGAAAATCCCTAAATCGGTATCCTGTGTAGGGTGTATTAGCAGGGAGCTTGAAGGCACTTGTTTTGCCTCATCTTCCAAGGGAACTGATGCTACTGAATTGATGTGCTTTACTACTTATAGCCCATGTATGTGCAGGTTAGATGGGGATAATTAACGTCTTGCCTGTTTGCTGACACTGCTTTCCCCAGTGCTCAGCTGACTCTTTCCAAAGACAGCCTCTCTCGCTTTTCCTGGAATACTTTCCTTCAATAATTCATGTAATCATTAGGATGAATTCCCTCCAGCATTTCCTCTCGTTTTAATTCCATTGCATTGTTTGTAACTACATTCCTGATTTGAGGGGGGGGGGGGGGG
>CM021729.1:4157075-4171032 GCA_011074415.1 Stictonetta naevosa | reverse complement strand
GTGACTATGGCAAAACAGTCGCAAGAAGAAGGGTGGTGGGAAGGATTGATCTGTCCTTAGGTCACTGACTCAGGGCATGGACAGGAGCAGCTATTAGCCACTCAGGGACAGCAATTGCCAATATGCTTCATGGGAATTTGGGAGGCGTGAGGCAGCTCCATGGGAGGGGCAGCATGTCCTTTGCTGCTCCCCGTGCTTTGGTTGGCAGACGTGACATGTGACAAAGTCGTGCTTCATCCTTGGAGGCAACGCAAGGCTTGGGTGCTTGGATGAGGAGCCCTTGGTTCTGATTGGGTCACCATTGAAAATAATGGGAATTTGGCTGTTGATGTCACCTAGAAGGCAGAGAAGGTTTCAAAGAAATAGGAGGTTAGCTTGTGATGGACAGCCAAGTCCTCAGCCTGAGTGCAAGAGAATGACTTACTTTTTTTTTTTTTTTTGCATCTGCAGGTGTTCCTATTGCTGATGTGTACATAAGATTTTGCACAGGTTTTGAGTTGTGAATCTATTTGCAGCAAAATGAGGAAGTAGCACAGATGCTAATTACTGTATAAATAAGCCTTTTACTATTTTATTGTGAATTTGGCTGCTGAACTTTACTTCCACCTGCTAAAACATTGGTGTGTGGGACCATCATGAAGTGTTGAAAACATGGGATGGAAATCTAAAAACACCCTGTTATTTTTCTGTCTATCTAGCCTGACTTCAGCTAATAAAACTCCGCATGAGCCTGTGGGGTATGGCAGCTGTGTGCTGGAGATACAACTCGACTCAGTCCATCTTGGCCACATGGTTTAATAGGCCTCCGTGAAATCCCTGGGTCAGAGGCCATCCACCATGCCCATCTTTGTCACATCGCAGTGATGTGTATCCTGGCAGGTTTTTCTTTTTGTTCCCTTCCCAGCATGGAGAGAACCATCTGCCGGGTTGGCTTTCAGAAGAATTTTGAAAAATACCAATTTCCCTTTGTTCCAAGAGGAGGGGAGGGTAACAGGACAGAAGGGGGAAGGAGAGCCTGACCTAAAACCAAGTCACTGTTTGCAGGGGTTTTAGAATAGCTCATATTGTGTTTCCTACTCCCCAAGTAAGGGTTGTCCTCTTTCTTCTTTTTTCTTTGATTCAATTCCCTGCCACTCGGCAAGCAAGTCAGAAGCTGCAGCTGCTGCTGTCAGCTGGGAAGGGAGTCCCCTTGTTTAAAACCTGTGTTAATCCTTGGTTAGAAAAAGCACAAGTGCTTTATGCTCCCCTTCCAGTCCCCTGTGCTTCTGTTCTCCTGCAGCTTTGCTGCCTGCCTATGGTCCTTGCACTTTGGGTAATCGCTGTGTTTTAAGTCCAGTCTCTTAGTGAATCGCAAGTACCTGGGACCACGTAGTTGCTAATGGTACAAATGCACTACCTGCCTTTCAGGCCATGTTGTGCAGCTAAGAGGTGTTATAGGGACAGACTGAGAGAGCCTGAGAGATTGGGTGGGGGAGTAACAGGTATAAAAGTGACTTTTATGTACAACGTGAAAATTCAGATAACATGCTCACTAAACAGCTCCAATAAGGAGCACAGGTAGCATAAAGCTCCATAAACAAACAAACCCAAAGACTGGCCAAAGCAACCAAAGCACAGCTAGTTTTTGAGCATGAGGAAGGAGTCAGAAAGGATGTTGAGCATTTTGTGAAGTCTGGGATAAAATTATGGGGGGGCTTTGCAAGTAAGGGGAACAGCTTTTCTTGTGGATGCTGACACAGATGGATAGAAATGTTTGCTCACTGGGGCTGTGCTTTGTTCCCAAGGAAAAGCTGGCAGCCCGGTGGGAGAGGAATTTAAACAGTGAGGTAAGGAGAAAAGAGGATTTGGGCTCCACCAGATGGAAACACCCATGCAGGCAGAACCAGGAAGGGTATGATGGGTAAATCGGGCCTGAGAAGCTCAGAAAGAAAGTTTATCAGTAGGTGTGATGCCACAGCTTTGAAGGGTGAACATAAAGGGTGTTCTGAGGTTGAAAGGGGAGAAAAAGGGGAAAAAATGATTTTGACTGCTGCTTTTTCTCAAAAATATCCTCCTATCTTACCTATCATAACAACAGCTAAAAAAAAAAGTCCATAGAGATAGGGAGAAAGGAGTTGGATAATGGACGGTAGTGCCCTACAACCATCATGTCTGAATATTGCCAAACCGCATAGGTTTTCAGTGCCTCCATAAGCGTGTGTTCCATTTTGCGAGTGGGAAACTGAGGTAGAGAGAGGTGTCTTGCCCAGGGCTGCAGCAGGGCCATCCCACCTTCTGCTGCTCCAATTTCACGTGTCGACCCCTATGGCTTGGTGCATCCATCAGGCTCCCACCACTGCCCAGCTCTCCCCAGCAATGGGACCACAAGGACCAACTGGGTGCCCTGAGGGTCCTCCCTCTGAAATAGGGTGTCAGGGGGGGGGGGGGGCTGAATTCTGGGGACAAGGGGAGGGCTGGCAGGTGGCCCAAAGCTTATGCCACGCAAGCCCATTCCCAGCAGATTACCCACAACCTCTGCTCCCTGTTTTGGGTAGTGGGAAGGAGCCGGCAGCTGCTGGGCATCCCCCCCCCCTCCTTCCCTGCCGTGGCCCCTTAATAAAGAAGCATAATTTCCCTCCCTCCATCCTGTCTGGTGTGAGGCCATTTGTGTGCTGGAGGAGGAGGGGCAGATCTGACGCTGGGGAGGAATGTTGGTAGTGGGGGGGTGCGGCGGGGGGCGGGGGAGGGAAAACTCTTTGTTCAAATAATTTAGACCTCAGATGTTTATTATTCTTTTTGGTTTTAAATAAATAACAATAAAACATTCTTGATCATCCCCTGATAAAGGTGTGCTTCTGGTACACAGAAATCTCAGTAGCAGAGAGAACGAAGTGAAATGGAGAAGTGTGAATTCAAACATTTTTTAAACAAAACAATACAATAGACAATAAAAATGATTTCTACACTTTGGAGATCTGTATGCAGTTGGTGTCTGCAACAGACTAAATCTGGAGCCCCGGGGTGGAGGCTGCGTCGATTCCTTGGGTGTTGCTGCTGTGTTTACTTTGCGTTTGCTTTGTGCGGTCAGGCCGAGGTGAAGCATAGGGGAGTTGCTGTCTTTTCCAGTTAATGATTCTCCCTTTCTTCTTTATATGCACTAGCACATTACCTTTGGAGTAGAGACTTTCTACTTGGTGTACTAGCACACCAACTTTGCTGTTGAAATAGCTCTCCTATGCCTTCTGATTCCCCATCAGTTTCATTAAACTTTTTTTTTTTTTTTTAATGGGAACAAAATAAGAAAAAGTAACCAACACTTTTCCTATTTCTTTAGCTTCAGTACAATGTGCCTTTAAACCTTCCTTGAGGGGGCTAAACTAAGTTGCAAGTGTCTGCTCTGTGATGGGTGGGCTCTGCTACTGAAATGCTTGTGTTTCAACTGTGTGAAAGTTGTAGAAAACTGGACATGGGATAGGCAGAATTTATTTAAGATCGAGAATAGGGTAATGGTGTGAAAGAATGAATTAGTTATGGCAGATCTTATTAGTGTCCATTGTAAGCAGGGACATATGGGAACACTTGCAAAATTATTCCTTGTTTATTCAGCTTTGTAACCGAAGCAAATTTTTTTGCATAGTGTCACTTACTTGGCAGCTGGAGGGGTGTGGAAGGTGTGTGTATATGTAGAGGGAAGGGGGGGGAGGATGGAGGGGACACTATTGGTATTCCATTAAAACTGATGCTTGGTGCTTTGTCAGGTTTTGGCAAGGCTTTTTGCTTTGAAAGCAATTCAAAGAGGATTGGAGTGGCAGAGGAGATCCTGTTTGTGTTATTTTTGGACATTCCCATTGGAAGTCTCAGATTGTTGTCTGTTTTCCTTCTCTTTATACTCGTGTATGTTTTTCTTCCTTCCTTTCCCCCTTCCTTCTTGAGAACGTTTTTTAAAAAGCATATATTAATAATACAGCATCCTCTAAAAGCTACGTGTGTTTCTGACATACTAAACTGTGGGCATCTTCTTACTGTCTCCCTATACTCGGAAAAAGTTGGGGGGGGGGGGGGGGCTGCCTCTTCCTGAAGCTGCATTGGTAGGGCAAGTTGGGTGGGGATGGAAAGCAAGGCTGCTGTTTTGGTGGGTTCAGCTCAATAGCAGCACTTTTTCCTGGTAGATTGAAAGTTGCATCAAGCCCCGGCAGCAAGTTTAGATTGAGGGTCTTTGACAAAAACAACTTTAGTGACTTGCATGACATGTGCTTATGACCTCCAGCCCTTTTGGTGGAGAAGGCCAGTTGTAGATAGACTGGAAAACTGAACTATGCCCTGGCTCTTCGTGGTGGTCTTCCCATGTCACTGGTGAGATTTGTTGGTCTTAGGCAGTGTGGAAGGCTTTTGTTCTACTATCGTCTGTGCCTAGATTGTGCTGGGAAGAGAGAACTTAATTGCCTTGCATTCCTGGTATAAGCAGTTTTCTCAAGCAGTAATTTAGCTTAATATAATACCATTGGATATGTCTGCAGAGCTTTTCATATGGAAACCTTCACCAAAGCCCTTCACAGCCTTTGTGCAGGCAATCCAGCAAAACTGAACCTGGTCCAATCAGTTAAAGCACTTGGTTAGCCCTGGTCTATCAGTGAGGATGTGCATACACAAAGAAGATGGGAGGTCTTGGCTGGAATCAGTACCTAAAAGTTCAGGTGATTCACCTGAAGCTTATCCAGATGATTAAATCTCTTCAATTAAGCTGGAAATCTCATGGAAATGAACTTTTCCATGCTCGTTCTGTCAGTGGTTATTCCCAGCTAGAAGCAGATATTTAAATCCTCAAATCTTTACATCAGCTGATATTAGTATGTTTTTGCACAAGAAGATCCTCTACAAGGATTTTAAGTTTTGGCCTAGGATGTGCAGAAATGTGAGCAAGTTAACTTCTCAGGCTTAGCTGAACTACCCCTGACCCTGTAAGACAGTTCGGTTCAGGTTTTGAGTTCAAGGTGATGATTCATGTTGGTTTTTAGGTTGCTTGAACCTGTATACACACATCCTCAATTATTTTCTGTTAACCAGTGCACTGAGGGAACCCACTTCAGACAGTCTCATTTCATTTTTAATTGAGTAAAAACTCAGAAGTCTGCCAGTTGCATCACATCTGAGTTTCAGTGCTAGCTGCAGGAGAGGTCTGCATGGATGGTATGGTAGCAGGTGACCCAAGATGTGTGATGTCATTTGAAGTGCATTTCACTGGATTTTGCAGGATTTTGCTCTGCGGCACTGACTTGTATGCCTGCCTTATAAAGTTTGGCAGCTCACTCTTGCTACCCACTGCCCTAGCCTTCCTTTTGGTGGGTGGATGGTGCTGCCTTCCCCTGTGCTGCGCTCGCAGTCCCCAGCAGGGCTTCCCTTTGGGGAGCTTCTAGCGATAAGGGCTTTCCTGGTCTGGCACGCTGAGAGCAGAGCCAAGCTACAGCCACAGCCTAGACAAAAGGCAAACTAGACCTACTATTTATGTAGTTACTTAAACATGATTTAACCTAAATAATGCACACTGTGACTTGGCTGGAGGAGGAGAAGAGAGGGGCTTGTTTCTAATGAGCTGAGAGACAACACAATTACATATGAAAGACAGATAAGACAGCAAACTGTTTACAGTAGGGAGAACCAAAATACTGATGTGAACAATTAAAGCACCCATGTGACGGAAGGGTCAGCGGTTTCTCATAGAGTGGGCAGCTGGGTACGGCCCCAGGAGAACAGTACAGGATGCTTGGGGGGCCAGCAGGGCCAGCATGGGCTTTCTGGTCTGTCTGCAGCTTCACTGTCAAAGTTGAGCAGGTGGTTTTGAGGCTGATAGGCTGTGCTCTGGGCATTATTTTTATCACATGTGCTTTTGACAGCAGGATTGTTAGCTATTAATCTTGGTGACACACCAGATGGGGAGAAGAGCGGTTGAGGTGGGAAAAACAGAGCAAAGGCTCTGGAGATGATTGGATACCTGCCTTGGGATGCTGTGGGCCGTGCGGAGGAGGGATGACATGAAGGAGGCTTCCCCCCTCCCCCCTTTTAAAAAAATATGTTAATTATTCTCATCACCTTCTAGATGTGGAAGCACAAATCCCAGCTGCCAGTACGTAAAGGGGGTTGAATTCTTCAAGGAGCATGGTCAGAGGTTTGCACCCTCTCCCCCCCTCCCCAATTGCAATATTGGAGCCTGTCATAAGTTATCCTTCCTTTCATCCTCCCCTCCCTGCAAGCCTGTCCCACAGTCAGCCCTTGGCTGTAAAGATTTGAAGGTAAAGGCCGATGGATTAGCCTAGGGAAGGGCCAAAGGTCAAATGAGCGGGGCTAGCAGCATGCAAAGGGCTGTGATTGAAATATTTGCTGAATGCTGACAGGCAACAGAATAGAGGCAGACAAGTGGCAAATTCCTGTTTTCTACTCTAATTGAGAAAATATTTTGAGTGGTATTCAGTCAGACTGCAAAATGAGACTCTGGAAAAGTCAGCCAGCTGGTCCATACAGGAGGGAGAGGAGGGGAGGACGCTTGTCGAAACACCACTCCAGCTGAACCTGTTTCCATAAACTTTTTGCTTATGCTTATGGAAATCCCTGGAGCCCGATGCTTGCAATTTGCTTGGTCATTTTTCCTATGTGATTGCAATGTCAAAATACTGCTACTGTGAACTCAAACTGTTTCCCTAGGAGAATTTGACCCCTTTCTAATTTTATTTTGCTGTCACAGAAGAATTGCTTTGTAAGTCTAGCTTCTTGCATGGTTTGTACTGCTAACAATATTGGTATTAGAGGTGTCTGCATGAAAAAAATCTGGGTGTTGTTGAGGATCTGGCTGTCATTGGTTGGTCAGAAAGTAAACGAGTTCAGTGAACAACTGTGCTCGGTCTGTTGGGGATGGAATCACCTGCAGCAGCCCACACAGTGCTGTGCTCTGCACTCGTAGCTGGAACAGCACTGGTATCACTCCAGTGTTGTGTCTATTGCTGAGCAGTGCTGGCACAGCATCAGGACTCCCTCCAAGCCCCCAAGAGCCGGCAGGCTGGGGGTGGGCAAGTGATGGGGAGGGGACATCACCAGGGCAGCTGACCTAAACCGACCAAAGGGATATTCCATAACACCTGATGTCACACTCAGCAATAAAAGGGGGGCTCTCATGGGGGAGGGGGCTATCCTCCCAAACAACCGTTACGCGTTTTGAGGCCCTGCTTCCCAGGACGTGGCCGATCATTGCTCGTTGATGGGAAGTAGAGAATTTTTTTTCCTTTCTCTCTGTGCTTCCGTGCGGCCTTGTTCTTTTTTTTTTTTTTCTCCCCATTCCCCTTTCCCTTTAATTAAATCATTCTGATTTCAAACCTTGAGCTCTCTGTGTCATATTTTCTCCCCCTTCCTCTTTGAGGAGAGGGGAGTGAGAGAGCATTCGTGGTGAAACTCAGCTGCCCACCTGAGTAAAACCACCACAACAATGTGGATGAAATCTAATTGTGTCAGTAAAACATGACAATCATTCAGCCCTTGAGTACATCCACTCCATGTAGACAATATTGAAGTCAGAAAAATGAAACATTCTTCAATAACTTTCTCAATCTAAAATGAGATTACGCAGGGAGAAAGGGATTGGGAATAGCATTTTTCCTCAGGGGCAGCTCAAGCTGGAACCAAAGGGACTTCATGGTGACCGTACCCCTCAGTTGTGTTTCTCCTGTTGGTAAGGGTGGTGGCATCAATTTCAGCTGTTGCTTATACAGTCATAAAGGCAAAGATGGTGCTGATGGAGATGCACTTGCTTTTTGCCACTAGCAGTGAGGGACCCTGTAGCAGCGCTTGCATGATGCCTGCACATGGGCACAGTCATCATAGTCATTGTGAAAGCGTGGCACAGCCAGCGCATTGCTCTGCAGCAGGAAACTGAGTCCAAGTGAAGAGAGAAATTTTGTTTGGTGCGTCACAGATCAGCTGCACCAACTCCTGCTTCAGCTCAGCACTGCACTCTTTCTTGCTTTCTCTCAGACATGGGAGGCTTTGGTGGCACCTGGGAGAAAGGAATTCTATGCAGGTGTGGCCTGATTTGACCAAAGGTACCCCACTGGCATTTCACACCCTGGCATCTTTCTCCAAGGGGCGATTTAATCACTCATGCCCCCTCTGCCCTAAGCCTTCTGCCTCACCATTACCCAAATGCTCCTGCTAAAGCTGATGATGTCCTGAGGTTTCAATTAACATAATTTCAATTTACTTAGCTTTTACTTAGAAATTTGTGGTTAGTTAAGGAGATGAGCAGAAGGGAAAGATGTAGAAAGAAGTTCTTTGAGCCAAAAAGCAGCATGAGGGTCAGCAGAGTTTACATTTCTTTCTATATGCTTGTGCCATAAAACTCATAGATGGGCTTTTATAATTATTTTTTTAATATCATAGCTGCTAATACAAGCTGCAGCTGAGGAAGATTTTGGC
This sequence comes from Stictonetta naevosa, assembly GCA_011074415.1. Classification (NCBI taxonomy): domain Eukaryota; kingdom Metazoa; phylum Chordata; class Aves; order Anseriformes; family Anatidae; genus Stictonetta; species Stictonetta naevosa. The sequence goes on along the minus strand of CM021729.1, from coordinate 4,162,596 downwards.
AGGGCTGTATCCTATTTGTGGCCAGCAAGTTATGTTGCATTTGGTCCCTCAAAGGCTTATGCTCCTTAAAGATACCCAAGAGAAGTTTGTAAGCTTTTTTTTTTTTTTTATAGTCAGTATGGGCTTGGTTATAGACGTTAACATTCATCAACAGGTCCAAAACTTGTCTATTGTTAGGCAAATGGGAAGAAAGCTTGCCTTGCTTTATGGATCATCTTCAAATGGGGGTATGCTGAGGTATGATTCCCCTCTACTAGCTTTGCCTTACACCTGGAGTGTGTCTGGATGACCTGGTTGGAGTAATATTGCTGCTCCTGGGACAAGTCAAGGAACATTTCCAGCTTGCACAGCCACAAAGTGGCTGGAGTGTTGGATGTTCAGCATTGCAATCCTGTGTCTTGTTTTGGGAGTCCTTTATTGGGAGCCTTGTGATGGGAGTAGGCAGCATGTTCACCACCTCATGGTAGAGAAACTGAGGCACTAAAAACCTCTCTCTGTGTAAATCTATGTATCAACAAGAGCTGAAAGTGAAGCCCCAGCTCATTCAGTTACCCAGCCATCCTCTTGCCTTTAAATCGTGGGTCTGTCTTGACCTTCCTGTACACCTCTTGGTTGCTGCCCAGGTTGCACAAGTGAGAACAAAGTGATACTTGTTTGCTTTGTCCAAAGAGCTCACTCAAGCAGGTGATTGTCTTGCCTGCTTTTTCCTGTATATTTTCCTGGGACTGAATTTTGCTTTCTGAGTGCAAGTGGCACTGAAAGGAAAAGAGGTCAAAATTGCAGGATAGAGGGAATAATTCCTAGGTGCTGAAATTAGGAGAAATGTGAGCACTCCTCTATGTTCCTCATGGAGTAGGGAGCAAGAGAGCTTTAATAGCTCTAGTTGCAGTTGCTAAAAAGCAGGGGAAAAAAATACTGAGCTGGAAGATGAAAAGTCAATCAAAATTAGCTAATAAAACAAAAAAAAGTGTTTTTTTTTTTTTTTGTGTGTGTGCGCAGTGCATTATATTTGCATGAAGGTGTGGATCTTAAACTCCAAAGGGGTTTGGACCTCAAAGCCCATGTGCATCCAGTATGCTAACCATAAAACTGGAAACATAGGGGTTTTCTGCTTAAATTGAAAATATTAAGCCATTGAAGTTCCTCTGTTTTGATTTCCTTCTCTGCAAATCAGGGATATAACAGCACAGGTCATCCTCTATAAAAAAAAAAAAAAAAAAAAAGGAGGTAGTTTCTAAGATCTACAATCACTTTGAACACTGAAGTGATGTCTTGTTTCATTTTGTTTGGTCCGTTCTAGTTTCTAGTCAAAACTAGAGAAATATAAAGGATCTTGAGTTAGTGATGCTTTTGGTTTTTGTTTGAATTTGAAGACCCAAAATGAAAGAAGGGGGCGGAAGGGAAACAGGAAATACAAATTGAAACTAAAAAGGAGAGTTGAAGAAGCCCAAGACAAATAGAAAGTCTGAGCTTTGCTGGGGTGCCTTCAGCTGTGACGATATGAAGCTTGAGCTAAACCCGGTGTGGAAAGCTGTACTTCATGCAGCAGAAACAGAAGAGCCTTCCTCAGGGGAACGGTAAGTCTGCTCCCCATCAAAGGTTTTGGTTTCAAAAATGACACCCATAATATCAATATCTTTTCTTAGAGTTTTTTGTGTGGAGAGCCAGACCACTCTGGAAATCAGTTTCAGGGGAAACTGAGGCTCAGAGCTTTAACGTGAGTTTCCAGAGGCTATTTGTACAGTATATTGCTGTTTCAAAAAGCTTAAATTTCACAATTTACAGATTAGTGCTATTATTCAGGGTCTTTTACCCAGTCACTCAGGATTTTGTGTTGAGAAGAACCAGCTTCTGACCAGAAGTTTTGAAACTCACCCAGTTCACAAAGGAAATCTTAGTTTTTTCCCTTTGTTCTGCATGGTTTCTAGTTCTCAGTGGTTCATTTCTTAGGAGGAGGTTAACAAATCCTCCTGCTAGATCCATGATATGGAGTTTCAGTGAAGAAGTGACTGAAAACAAGTCTGGGTAAAAGTCTTGTTTGGGTGTTTGTAACCTGACTCAGCAGCTCAGACCTCGATTTTTATATTTTCAAATGAGTGGGTGGGTGGGAGGGACAGGTGATAACAGTTCAAAGAAGTAGAGTTTCTAACATCTGGGGCCAAAAGGAGGGATGTTGTTTTACAGTAAGGGATATGTACTGTGACATTATTAATTTAGTTGCTTGCCCATTTCTGTAGCCTTTTGCAGCTAGAGTAGTGGCTTATCCATTCCTGTTTCCTACAGGACGTTTATTTGGGATATTTTAGAAATTGTAAATATGCTTTATCCTTCCCCCATGATATTTGTTACATGTGAGGCAAATATGATGGAAGAGTGTAGGGGAATATCACGCATTAAAAATAGAGTGACGTAACATGGGCGGCAATTGAAGGAAAGGAAAAGTTTGAAGTTTGGTTGGGAAGATCTCCCCCAGACTTTGAATGAAAGAAGTCATCCCTGTCTTCCCAAAAAAAAAAAAAAAGTATAATTCTTTTTACAAAAAATGAAAAGTGCAGAAATCAGAGCGTTTTTCAAGCGTCGGACATCCACAGGAAAATCTACATTGCTTTCAGAAATTTCAAATGAAAATAAAGTGGCTTTTTTTTTTGGCTAGATCTGAGTGAGCATAGGGTATTTTTTTTTTTTTTTTTTAACCAACAGCACTGGAAACCCAGTCCAAATGGAAGTTTTATAAGGGTTTGGATTCCTCTGGTGGGTTTGACTCAGGCCTTTGAAGCCTGGGGCAGGCCTAACTGTAATGGCTGCCCCCCACCCCCCCAGAGATTCAGGGACTTTTAGCTGTGATTGGTCTCTGTTGCCACAAGCTAGGCTGACTGCTGGCCTTCTGTGTGCACTTGCCACTGACTTGCCTATAACTGCCCTAGTTCTGGCAGTTTTAGGTCTGGCTCTTTTGGAGATATGAGGCAAAAGTCCTGTGGCTTTTCTTGCCATTCACTGCTGGCATGGAGGCTCAGGTCCTGGCTGGCCACCTCTCACATTGGATTTGCAGCCTACTGCAATTCAAAGCCTTGTTTATTTATTTTCCCCTCTGAATTTCCAAACTGGATGCCAGAGCAGCTGTTACAAGGATTTGAGGTAGGACAAAGGGCCTTCAAACTGCCTAAGGGACTAAAATGAGATCTGCTGGCTCAGGTGAGTGCTGCTGCCAAGCCCCAGTGCCTGGTGGCATGGTGGCAGTCAGGTGGGACTCACAGGGCAGAGGGACTCGGGCCTTCAGGCTGCTCTCACATCTTTCATGCGTTGTACTGGCCATGTGGTTGCGCTTCCTTGGCCAGCCAGACACACCAGTTCATGAACATTTCAGTTCATTGTTATTAAATGGGGAATTCTGATTTAATGGTATATTGGACAGATTGTGCTTGACACCATTCTCCTTTCCTTCCATGCTGTTTTCACAGAATAATGTGAGATGATCTTTGGCAAGTCCTCTTTTGTTTAAAAGAAAATCCAGTGGAGGAATCAGATTAATTGCTGGCTGTGTGTGCTTTTCTGTTCACTGAACCATCTTCCCATTGTATAGTAAAATCAAATGTAAAGACTTTGGAACTTGACCTGGTGGCAGGTGCCAACTCTTGGGAATACGAATGTTCAGCTGTAGGAGGAATTTCTGTTGCAGCCACACTGCGGAAGCAATTAGGTAGAGGATGCAGTAAGGTACAAGGGAATGAGTCCACCGAGGTGCTTCACGGCGAGGTCATAAACCACAAGAGTAGCATGTGGATCAGCTGGTGATGTCAGCCGAAACCTGCAGCGGAATTTGTCTCTGGGGTGGGAGAGGACTTCTCTGACTGTTGTTGCTACTGCTTTTAACAGATTGGTTCCCAAAGCTGGAGGCCCTGCTGTGGAGTGGCTGCAGCAGTGTTAAAGACTGAAACGTTGCTGTGTTTCAGTTTTAGGCAATCTTCTGCTTTCTATTTCCACTATCACAAAGGATTTTGTATTCACAAAGCATCTTTTCCTTTTTAAAAGCTGCAAGTAGGCTTCTTGGATGAGGAAATAATAATTTTGTATTAGTAGGAACCACAAACGCAATTGCTGAAAAAATCAATGTAGCCTTTGCTTTGGAGCACCTGGTGCCACACTATGTATGTTACCTACATACATGTGCAGATGAAGTAGAAAAATGAGGAGCCTAAGACAGGCTCTTTTTGTTCAATAGTTGCAGGCAGAGGAATGATCACAGATGGAAAAAAAATCACCCTGCACAGCTGTAGAGTCAGGCTGCAATGTGAAAACATAAGCATGAATCAGAAGGTACCATCAGCAGGCAGGAGCATCTCTTCTCCTCTATGGAGGACTCAGGTGTAGGCACGCTGCTGATGGAAGGGCTCTTTCCCTAATGGTTTCTGCAGTGACACCTTTCCTTCTGGGAAGCACCTGGGGCTTCTCTGTGCCTGCACACAAACCCTGCTGCCTCGGGAAGAGGAGGTCTGCTCTTCCTCCCCAACTGCCTCTCCCCAGAGGGGCTTCCCCACCACGATCTCATGGAGCAATAATGGTAATTATCGTCATCTCATGGCTCAGTGGTGCCTGCCTTGAGATGAACCAAGCATATGGCTTTTGATACCTATCTCAGTGAGAGGCACATGTTTTTGCACATGCTCTTCTCTACTACCCACAGTTTGCACTCTGCAGACAAACACAAGCTGAATTCTGCTTCTGTTTCTTGTAGGTAAATACACATGCAACTGGGTAAAAGGACTGGAATGCAATTAAATTCCTTATCACCACATGTACCAGCCTTTTCAAGTGTAAGCAATGTGTCATTGCAAATTAAGAAAAAATAGCAGTAAAAGGGCTTGCAAATGCAGTTTTCTTACTCCCTTTTCAGAAAATAGTTTTTTTTTTTAATTATTTTCCAAGTTAAATTTTGTCATTTTTTATCTCGAGGTTGTCATTTCTGCTTGGAAAACATGAAATTTCTGCTATTCCCACAGCTTTACTTTCTCCCCAGCCTGGCACAAATCTGTGATGGTTGGCCATGCAGTTTCTTGAGCTTCCCTCTTTACTTTTTCCTTCTAAAATAATATCTGCACTTAACAATTTGTAAGGTTTGAAACTTGTGTGTGTTTAGGAAAGCAATGCGGAAATAACTGGGTGTTTCAGGATCATTTTGATTTTTCTTTTTTGGTATCTCTTTTTTCTTCTGATTTTGATACTGGTATGTATCAAAACCAGGGCAGACCTGCAACTCCCCCCACACCCAGTTACATCCTTGCTTATCTGCTTGTGTTGCTGTATTGAAAGAAAAAAGAAGTGATTTGGAGAGTTAAGGAAAGCCTCAGCACAATTGTATTCTGCAGGGGTTTTTTTTGTTTGTTTTTTTTTCTTCTCCAGCCTGGGTCTGGAGAGGAGCTCTCCATTTGCCTCCTCTGGCTGGGGTTTCTCAGTGGGAAGTTCCTTGCTGGAGCGTGGTGCCTCCTTGCCAGGGGAGCAGCACATGAGCTGATCCCTCTGAACA
>CM021729.1:4142228-4156675 GCA_011074415.1 Stictonetta naevosa | reverse complement strand
AAATCGGCCAGATGGCAGCGAGGGGAACAGACAACAAGTGAGCCATGGCATATGGGCAGCCTGTTTAATTTCAGCTCCTGTTGGGAAGTCGCTTGTAGGGAGTTAAGTTACAAAAGCAGGAGAGGAGGAGTAGGAGGGGGAGGAGCAGGAGGAAGGGGCGACCCTTTTGGGGATGAAGCAGCCCAGCTGAGGGAGTTGGGGTGCAGAGGACTTAAAGCCCTGGCCGCATTCCTGATACAAAGCTGTAAATTAGCTGTTTCCATGTCAGCTTGTCTAGGAAGTCTTTTCAGCTGCAGACAGGGAGGAAAGATGGAGATGTCTGTCCTCAAACAAGGAGGAGGAGGTGTGTCTGATTTCCACCTCGCCGCCCTCCCGCAGGCAAGCTCACTGCAGCTGGGAGGTGGGACAGGGAGAAGTCCTCCTACCTGCAGGAGAGGAATCACGTTGCCCATGGTGGTTTTTCTTTGTGCATCTGTTTGTGTAGGCATGCAGGAGTGTGCGTGCCTCTGCATCTGCAGGTGCGTCGTGCTCATACATTGCTGATGGCAGATCACTGTGGACTTCTTTGGGGGAAAAGGCATTGCTCTGTAGGTTTTGTTACAAAACCAAGTAAATTGACACAAAACAAAATGAAAGGCAGCTTAGTAGTGATGTATTTACAGTTGTTCACTTTCCCTCCTCTTTTGGTGTTCATTTTCTCCTGTTTTACTTTTTGAATTCAAAATGTTAGCTATGAACTTCTTGCTGTCTGTTCACACAGGTCATACACTTTGGGTTTTGCTGAGGGATGCCACAGTGGGCCTTGACCTGAATGTATCTCAGTGATTTAGGGACAAAATTAGACTTAATTGAACTAAATTGTATTTGTGTGAGGCTTACTGGCTTCATTTTGATGAATTGTGAGTTTTGGAGATGGGCTGGGGGTGGTTGATTTTTCTTAGTTTTTATAAATGTGTTAATTTTGCATCAAAAGTACATTGAGATGTAGTTGCCAAATGTGTTTGGGAACTCAAAGTTTTATTCCTGTTGATGTTCAGTGAAGTTTGAGGTTCCTTGGTACCTGCTTCCATCTCTGAAAACTGTCCTGTCAGCATCCTGAGTGGTGGAGTTGGACCCTGGCTCTGCATGCCCGTGGATGGGATTCAGCTGTGAGTTCCATGCTCGCCCTTGGTGGGGTTGGAAACCTCTACAAACCAATTAGGTCTGGAAATATCAACCCCTGTTGGCAGAATACAGACAGCCCTGGACCACGGTTGTGCTCCACGCCTGCACAAAGAACTTTTTATATGACATCAGTTCTGCAGAGAAATTTTTATTCGCTGGAGAATCTGCCAAGAAATGATTATGCATTGCCAAATTGGTGGAGCAGAATTTTAACTTCTAGCTTGAGCATTCCTCCACTGATTAGTTCTAACATGAATAGAAACACCAGGCTATGATTTATTAGTGAAATATTTAAGATAGATTGTTAAATTATTCAAATAGCAGAGTTTAAAGTAGGCAGGGAAGACAAAAAGAAAGAAATCATCCAAATAAGAGCTTGGCTTACCTGAATTTGAAGAACTTATATTTGCACTCACTGGATAGCTGAAACCAAAAGGGCTACTTCAATGAGAAGAAAAACATTTGAAAATGAAAGACTTCAGCCTTATTATCCCACCATCAAACTTAACCTTGAATCTTTCACCATCTGATCCCTGCAGACTGTTCCTTTGGCATTGCTACAAATTGCTGCAGCCCTCCATCATTTCCGACCTCTCAACTATCACATCTTTGGGCACCTGTGGTGGTTTTACTCAGGTGGGCAGCCGAGTTCCACCACAGTCACTCTCTCACTCCCCCTCCTCAACGAGGAAGGCAGAGAAAATATGACACAGAGAGCTCAAGGTTTGAGATAAGGATGATTTAATTAAAGGGAAAAGGGAGAGGGAAAAAAAAATGAGAAAAAAAAAAAAAGCAAAGGCCGTTCAGAAGCACAGAGAGGAGAAAAAAAAAAAAAAAAAGCAGTTATTCTCTGCTTCTCATCAATGAGCGATGTTTGGCCATGTCCTGGGAAGCAGGGCCTCAATACGTGTAGCGGTTGTTCAGGAGGTCAGACACTTCCACCACGAGAGCCCCCCCCCCCCTTCCCCTTTTCCACCTTTTATTGCTGAGTGTGACACCATACGGTATGGAATATCCCTTTGGTCGGTTTAGGTCAGCTGCCCTGGCAGCAATGTGCCAGCATTGTTCAGCAATAGACACAACACTGGTGTGATACCACTGCTGTTCTAGCTACAAGTGCAGAGCACAGCACCGTATGGGCTGCTGCAGGGAAAGTTAACATCCCAGCCAGAGCCAGCACAGCACCTGCCCAAGCTGGCTGCAGTTTTCCTCTTTATATGAGTGATAATGGAGAGGCTTTTTGTTTTTGCTGTTAAAACAAGTGGGGACCTCTCCGGTCTTCCTGTGTGGGGTTTGAAGGGGTTTGAATATCACCTCATCTTGTCTTAGTGTGTGTGTGTGTGTTTGTTTGTTTGTTTGTGGAGCCTTAGTACTAAGTTCTCCATCTTTTGAGGAAAAAAATCTGTTGAAATCAGGTCCTTTTATTATTGTTTCAATAATAAACACCTAACTTGTACACCTAAGTTTCTCCAGATCTGATAGAGATTACTAGCTCCTACAGCTGTATCTATTCTCAATATGAGATCAGTGTGACACTTTAAAAGCAAAATTGATTGGACTTTGACACTTCTTCAGTGAAAACACATGGGAAATATGCATCAACATCCATAGACAGCTTTGAAAAATTCAGCCCTTTCTCTTCATCTACTCCCATTTCAGCACAGAAAAGGAGTGTTTTTCAAGTCTGACCTCCTAATGCAAGTGCTCTGTCTTGGGCTCTGCAGCTGAGGAGGAGAAAACTTGCAAGGTCTGACTCTTTCAAATATGTGGCAGCTGAAAAGAAGATAATTAGGACAGGGAAATCCAAACAGTACTTTTGCAAATGGTATTATCCTTTTCTCTTTTTGTGTCTGTGTCTATATTCTACATCTCCACCTGCCTTCAAAGGGAAGCTGATAAAAAGGATTTGCTTGGCCTTTCTGTTGCTGGTGCCACGTGCATGGGGCAAGGGTGCCGGTTGCATGCGGTGCTGCGAGACAGATGTTGCAGGTGAAATTACCCTAGAGGGGCCAATGCCATCTGGAGGGGGCAGCTCACGGGACTGAAGTCCTTCTTTTTTCTGTTTCTGTACTTTGGGGCTTTGCTGTGGTGTGGGACCAGGTTCTTTATGGCTCCTAAGTGCGTGCAAGTGTTTATGGAGCAATCAACTCTGTCCACAGTGGCAACCATCTGTAATTCTTCAGCCTTTTGTAGTAGATTGTGTGTGTGAGAGCTGAAAGCATGGCCAGGAGGGATGGGGGATTACTCAGATGGGAAAGGCCGTGCTTTTTTTTTTTTTTTTTTTTTTTCCCTCCCTCCTGGGAAAGAGTCTGCCTGTGTTCTTTTGTGCTTTTCAGGCTCAAGGCTGAGAGCAAGCTTACATATGTGCGAGGGCGTGCGTGTGTCTGTGTCCATACAGTTGCTCAAGTGGGAAAAAAACATGTTAGTGGTTCACACAGGAGGAATTTCTGATGAAGACAACAGTGCTAAGAAGAAAGGCACATCTTGATCTCTCGAAAGTGAGGGGCACGCTCGCGCATACAGGCACACATACTGGCTGGTCTCTGCATAATATGTGCAAAGTGCTGTCCTTTAATGAACGTAACCTATGGCGGCTGGGATGCAGCCGGCCAGACCCCACCATTAATAAACTGGGAACATTCTTCTCCTTTTTAGTCCCTTTCAGTGCCAGCCCTGCGGTTTGATCTCCCTTGAATGCTGCTCCCCCTCATTTGGGGCTCCAATTCTGAGAAGATTTGGTGCGTTGTTTGAGGTCACAGGATGTCGGATTGATTTCGAAGCTTTTGTATCGACTCCAGGCTCCTGAATGAAGCTGTCATGTGTGTCTGTGGTTGGCTAGCAGGCTATCCGGCTGCAAGCTGTGCCTTCCTTTGTTGTTTAGGCCTCATTGAGCTGAGGGAAGAAGCTCATTTCAGGGTGATTTACCACCACCCAAACACCAGCTGTCTGTTGTACTGCTGCTTGCCTCCACCTTGGATTCAGTTCCCATTTCCCTCCATTCCCCACTTTTGCTCTCCCACTCTACTGCGTTCCTCTGTGGGCTCTTGGGCATGGTTTCCTCAAGACTTTTCATCACACTTGCAGAACAGCGTAAAAACCTTAAACGCTGAATATGTTGTTCTTTTCAATGTCACTTATGCACCCCTACCTCCTTTTTTTTAAGGGTTCACCATTGTGGTGCTATATGCATTTTCTTCTTGGTTAAAGAGTGAACTATGGCTCTAGAAAAAATAAAATTGCCATGTCCTCCAGGGCTTGTTACTTAGTAGGCAAAAGTAGTGCAAAACAGTAGTGATTTCAATTTATAAGTAGCTATGAAGCTCGGCAGCACCACCGCAGGATGCATTGCGTGCCCTACCTTGTGCAGAGTGACAGCAAAGGTGGCCACAAAAGCGCTCTCCTGGGCTGAAAATGCTGGGATATTTGGATGGATGGAGAAGGAGTCAGAAGGATGGTGTTACCTCCCTTACATACGTGTCATCCCTGAGCAGGCATGACAGTTGCTGCGGGCACGTGGGTATTGTGGGAAAGCTGTGTTGGTGACGCAAGGCAGGAGAAGAAGAACAGCACAGAGGCTGTGAAATGCTGCTGAGCTCATCTTCACCAAGAGCTCTCAGAAAAGTGCTTCTCTGCGAAGAGCAAGGCTGCTGCGGCCCATGTTGGAAGCTTTGTCCATCCACAGGTTTCCAGGGCCCAAGTCTCAGTGACCCTTGCTGTACATCCTGTTTTCATCTGGGGGATGTTCTGAGGGCATTGCAAAGCTGGAGAGATGGAGAAGCCCCAACCCCATGTCATTCCAGGGAAGCGTGAAGCATGGCTGTGTGTGTGCCTGGCCCTGGCTGGTGAGGCAGGAGCAGAGCTGTGGGTATTTAAAAGTGATGCTGTGCACGCTGGACCTTGGTGGCTGCTGGCACCGTCCCTCTTCTGGAAGGATTTGCAGCTTTGTTGCTCAGAGGTCTTTGGAGGTGCAAGAGAAGGGCTGCGCTAGTGCCTTGGGGGTGAGGCTGTTGCCAGTATTTCCAATGGCTGTTGCTCAAAAACAGCGAAATCTGACATGAACTAAGTAGGTAGAGTCCCGATAGTTGTAAAGCCCAGGCAGGCTTGCTGGTGGCTGCAAGGCGAGTGACATGGTGCTGCTGATCTGGGCCCACCCCTCTGGCCACAGACTTGGGAGAGTGGGAGGACAACCCTAATGCAGCTTGCTGAACCCTGGGATGTGTAAAACCTGCTTTGTGTGACTTTGTCACCTCTCAGAAGGGTTGGCTTTGGGTGCTCGTGTTGTGGGGCTTGGAGCATGTGAGCTGGGTGCTTGCCACCAAGTGAAACCAAGCTCATTGTGTCTGACTCCTTTAAACGGGGCTGGCAGTGCTGGGGAGCCGTGTGTGCTCCAGGGCCGCTGACATGAAGCAAGTTGTGACTGGCCCTCGTTTCACTTCTGGGTGATGCAGTTTGATGTGTCTCAACCACAGGCTGGTGACAGATCAGTTCCTGTCACCTGTGAAGCTGAGATAATTAACCCTATTATTATTATTTTCCCCCCCCCCCCCTTTTTTTTCCCCTGAAAACTTTGGCCAACTGCTGGAGCCCGTGGTGCAAGGAAGATGGTGAAGCCAGCGGGTCTCCCCATGGCAGGGCTATCAGAGATGGGATGACAGGACCTGTGTGCTCTCCTCTTCTGTGCAATCAGTCTTCTTGCTCCTTGCCTTGAGAAGGGGATGTCTGATTAAAAAGTGGGAGCCAGCAGAAGCCAAAGCGAGCTCCTCCTCTAGAAATCATTGTGCCTACCTGCTTCTAAGCCACAGCATTGCATTAAGAGCAAGCAGTAGAGGAACATGGAGTAACAATACATCTGTGAGCTTTCAAGATCATTGTGCTCTTCCCCAGTCCTGTTATTAAAAGGCCGTGGAACATGGGAATGATGCTCCATAAATTAAGAGCAAATGTCTGTAGCACCTGGTGAGATGAAGCTCTTCTCTCTCCCCTGCAAGCATCAGGAGCACAGGGCTGTGCTGCTGAACGGAGCAGGGAGGGATATATTAGGAGGCAACAACCACAGCAGGATAGCCCCAGTGAGGTGTTTTAATTTCTTAACAAACTCCTTGTGCACTAGAAACTATAAAATAACACACAAATAAACAAAAACTCGCTGACCCTTAGAGCCCTGGAGGGCTCTGTTTCAGATTGCTGAATAAAAGCTGAAGTTGCATATGCATGTTTAATGTAACACAAGATGTGTGCTGTGGAAAGCATGCTTTCTTCTAATCTGGTTCCAGACAGAAGCATCCAAACAGAAGCCCCTTTCCCTATCCCCACTGAACTGCCTGGTGTATGCGAGGAAACCCCTGAATGACAAGGCCTCCATCTGCTCTTAAACGGAGTTGCAACTGGCTGCAAATGTCCATATACTTTGTTGTTGTTGCCTTTCAACTTAGTTGCCTAATGTTAGGCACCTATCCCCAAATTAAGCATCTGTTCATAAAAGGCTTTCCTAAAAAGGTGGAGGTAGTAGCTAACTCAGGCAATGCCCATTAAGAGAGGTGCATCTGCAGATGGGGAAGGAGATGGGATTATTCAGCCAGTGCGGTATTTTTTGATTGCTTTTTTAGGGACTGGAAAAGCCCCTGCATTCTTGTATTGTCAAGAAAAAAAAAATCCAAATGCACTGTCAAGTTTTGGGTTAATATTCCCCCTAAGGTCTTGATTGTCTAAGTGACTGTGATCAGAATCTTTCGATTTCTCTGTTAAATAAAGCTGGCGATACTTCCAACCTTACAGAAAAACATTGGTTTGCCATGAAATTGGGCTGGCTGGGTGTGTATCCCAGGAGCCAGAGAAGGGTCTAAAAATGGGACTTTTTCTTTGGGTTACGTTAAAAAAGACTAGAGAATCTTTTCCTGTGTAGTGACTTTGCAGTGAGTACTAGGACAAGGTGACCAACAGCTAGTGATGTATGGATCCAGTGCCTAAACACAGGTATGTGCTTTGCTGTAGGCACCCTGAGGTATCCTGCCCATCTATCAGCTGTCTTTCAGGAAAAGTGTGGGTCTCCCTTAGGTCCTGTTGTCTCTAACAAGTCTCTAACTTGTCTCAGATACTCCAGGTGTCTAAAAAGGCTCCTTTGCTTAGACAAAAGAGTCTCTCCCTGTACCTTGGCTTCCCATTTCTAGCATAATAATTTAATACAATTGCTTTAAATTTTAATTTGTTTCTTTCCTTTCTTGAGAACACTTAGAATTTAAGATGCTTCGTACTGAATCACCGAAGGAGTAGGCACAGCCTTTTCTGCATTGTATTTTTCAGTGTATTTTTTGGGAAGAGGAGGAAGGATAACTTTTGCATATCATCTGATCTTCCTGGAGCTTATGGGATACTGAGGTCAACGAGTGAGAGACCCCACCACACCTGGCCCTCCCAAGGTGTCCTGAAGTTTATCTGCCTGTTTGTAATTCCTGCCACTGAGGGTCAGCTCTCTGCTGTGCTCTGACGTTGAGCAATGGCTGCAATTTCTTCTAATCATTCCCTTTCCCTTCCTCATCATTTAGGGCAGAGCGCTTCCACTTGGCTAAACTCATTAACCACTTTAATGTTGTGGTCTTCTTTTCCATATAAATTCATCCTGATGAAATCTTGTGACTCTCCCTCTGTTGCCCAGCAGATGCTGAGAGTGTTTATTTTTCAGCTGCAGACAGCAAAAGTTGGGGGGGGGGGGGAAGGTGATGTCTTGATGCATGTCTGTGAGAAAGTGTGTAAATATGATGGGTTTATGGGGACTCAATTGGCTGTGTTATTGTTCGAGCTCAAGCAGCATTGTGTCCAAACCTAGAATCCCAGCACCTTTCTGCCATGGGGATTTATCAAGTTTTATCAGGTCCTGATAAGCCCCAAAAAACCTTTGGTGAAGATCTAAAGTGATTAAAATGATCACTAGAAAAGAACCAGGGTATCGTGAGGACCCCGCTGCTCAGACTGTGCTCAATCAACCTGATGGGTTGGCAGTGAAAAGGAGTTGGCTGGGCTCAGCTTATTTCCCAAACTGCTGGCTGTAGGCAAAGGGAGGCTGAGGGGACTCTGTTTTTCTGGAGATCTCCCCTGGACAAAGCACAGTACGGATATTGTGGATGCAGATGGAAATGTTGTGGGTGGGTTGTTGAATTCATGGCAAGTATTTGCTGGTGGTTATATGGACCAGTTGCCCAAATGTGGGTAAATTATACCTGTAGGTCTTCATTTTGCTAAATCTAGCTACACTAGAAACAAATTAGCACTGTCTGAGGAACATGAATGCTGGTATATGAGCTTTGCCTCAAGCCATTCCAGTTTGGCAGTTGTGCTCCCTGAACATGATTGATTTGTTCCTGTTCATGTATGTTTATGATAACATACATAACATTGAGCTAAAATAACCTATTCCTTTTCAGCCTGGTTTGTGCATATTCCCACTGTGTTCTTCTACACACCTTGGTTTCCTTCTGCCCCTGTGACTTCCCTGATGCAGTGATTGGGGAAGTCTCCTTAGCAGCTTGGGAGCTACTGTCTCATGGAAGGGCATCTCCCAGCAGTGCAGGATGAGTCTGCAGGTTTCCCTAACGCCCTTTCTTGCCATGCTTCTCATCATAAAACATCTTGTTCGGTTGTTCAGATTACGGTGATATTTTTCTTGCCTTCTCTCTTGTAGGGAAAAGTCATCAGAGATGTGAAACTGCTCATGAGTTGTGGTTGCAGAAAAGGGAAAAATGCTCAAGTGAAAGACTCGGATCAGGTCAGTCAATCTGTACTTTAACTAGTAGAGAAATAAAATAATATGTTAATATTTGATTGATTTGAACTGTGCTATTGCATATTGGGGTTTTTGGATGCAAATGGAATCTCTGGCATGGTTGACAATGATACGACATTAATGTTTTTACATTTGTTATTTGTAGGAAAAAAACTTTTGAGCAAGATCAGGGATTCATTGCACTAGGAGCTGTGAATGCCCTAGCCTGACTTATTCCCATCTGGTTTGTTTATTCATGAATTCTATTTCTTTATAATGATACACTCCAGGCAATGCCTTTCTTAAACACTGTTGCACTTCCTTGCTGGCTAAATGCACGCAACCTTTGATCTCAAACTGTAGTTGCCTGGACGTGTGATTGTTACAGAGAATGCGCTAGAGAAACGTGCCATTTGTTGCATGCTTTTGTTCCAAAGTGACACCATCAAAAGAACATTCCTTATTGAGGTTACTCATGATAGACATGTAAAAACTTGTTCACAAACTGAAAACTGATGGCTAGGTTTCAATATTCATTACTTGGCCCCTTATTCTAAAATTGGTCTAATTGATGTCAGTGGGGCAACTTGCAGGGACCAGCCATTGGAAGTGAGGTGGGCTGCACTCTGGATGCCAGCCAGCCGATGGGCTCTTCTGACCGGTTTGCACGTCTTCAGACCAGCCGAGTTTTGTCCCAGTCAAAGTTTTTGGTGGCTATTGCCTTCTGGCTTTGTAACCAAAGAGAGGTTTGAATCCAGAGATCATTTGTTCTGAAGATGAAACAAAAAGTGGTTTGAGCAGAAGTATTTTATAACTACTGTGTCATTCAGTGTGGTAGAGGGAAGCAGCTGATCTCAAATATCAGGTAACTGGTGGTGGGGTCTCTGGTGCAGCTTGTGAACAACTGTGACCAGGTATAGACCTGAAGAAAATTCGGTGTCCACAAAGCTCCAGGAGCACCAAATAATTTGTCAATGGGAAAAAGGCTGAGTTCTTATGAGGGAAAATGTTTCATTTCCAACATGCATGTTCTTCAACCCTAATTAATAATGGTGTTCCTGAGCCTCATTTTGTTAATACCTAAGAAGATCTGAGAATTGATCTGTCTATCCTGAAGTAGGCTGTGTTGTGAGGAATGCTGGACACACTTAAAAATGCTTTGGAAGACTAAGTTTTTTTTTTTTTTTAGTAGTATTTTTAAATAATGAATTCATTGTCATGCGCCATACTATCAGTTCACCATTGAGACAAGGTTTCATGTGAGTTTTTTTAAAGCATAGCTTCCCACTCTCACAAATACAAGCTTAATATTCTCATGTTGAATTTCTAATACATAAGGAGAAAATTAATTTAGAAATGAAACACTTTCACCAATTTTACTCTTTTGTATTCTGATGTACACTGGCTGAATCACTCTTGATTTGCAACAGGGCTAGATTAGTCTCAAACCTCTTGCAGTGGAGATTAAAAATGAGAAGGGAACATCTTGATTGCAGGAGAGGTTTACAAAACACCGTCTCTAACAAATCCTGAACGTAGGACCTGTGAGAAACACTCTGTAGCCAATAACTTAGGCTCAGGCAAGGATCTCAGTGAAGTAGTAATTTATTCGCGATTGCAATGGCGGGCGTCCCACAAGCAGGAGCTCACCTACTAGTCACACAGTACGGTTTATATTTTTATTATTATTTCTCGATGACCGGGACCCTCCTGTTTCCCCACTGACTGGGTAATCCAGGTTCACAACCTAGCCAATGCTTCACAGACAATACATGGCCTTCAGTTGCTGGCCTGTTAAATTTCAAATTTCTTTTGTCTTTTTTACTGTTTGAAGTGGTAATGTTTCTTCACTTACCTGACTTGACACCGTGATTTTCACCTAATTGTCCTAAGGAGTCTGGTTGTCTGCATTTTACAAGGTTGCCTGCTAAGCTTTCTTATCACTGCAAGCATATCTCAATACCACATTCCTTACCTTTAAACAGTGTAACTCTGCAAAAACAACATTTTTATTCCCCACAGACCTAAACCTCATTGACCACAATAATTTAATTATAGAGCGCGTAATAGTTTTTTGAAGGGAGAAATAATCTCAGTCTCATAAATGTTTTGTGGGACAGTAATGAATTCCTCTTTGCATTTGGTTAATTTCTGAAATCTAACTTCAGATGCTTAATGACGTGTTGTCCACCTCAGTAACTTTTTGGTTTTTGGCTACATCAGCATAAACTATTGGGCAAACGCTTGATGCAGAGGCTGCAAAGTGCATCCGTCATGCCTCTGGCAGGGTGCTGCCAGGACTTCAGGGGACGGGAGGTGGCTGGATGGGGAAGAAGTTCATACAGGAGGGTGGGTGGCAGTGTGGAACATTTGTCTGTGAATGCTAGACCTCGGCTCAGCTTATAAATTATCTCCTGGGCCTTGTAGGTAAACACAGACTTCTATGGTGACATTGTCTGGGAAAGGCAAACACTTGCCAACGATTGTAGGCTAATCTTTCAGGGCGCTAATTGCCAGAAAACCAAGGAAGCCTTATTTTAGGAACAGTTTGTTTCACTTTGTGAAGGGGAAAAACACTGCACTGGATTTAGTTTTGTTTGTTGAGGTCTTTCCCTCCCTGCCCACAGTCTCAGATTTTAAAGATTTACCTTCATAATTGTTGTTGGGATCTTTTTCTTTTCTTTATTTCTTTTTTATTTTTTTGTTTTGCTTTGTGTTTTCTCTTAAGGCCATTGCAACTTTCTGTGAAAATGCAACTTAATTTTCATTTTCTTGAATGTAAACATAAACAGGTCTGTGTTTTTTATACCATGAGCTGTATAAAGGATTGGGACTAGCCACCTACATTCTGGCTGAAGTTTTGGAGAGCTCTGTTGCTGATGATTTCATTTACTGCTATTTCTCCAATGTGCCTCTGGAAGGGAAGACACCTTAAACTCCTTGACTTGTGGTCTGCATCTCTGGGCCTGACATCCAAAAGCACCTATCTGTATGGTGGTTTCCAGGGTGCCAGTCACCACTGAGTAAATCCCAACCCTGTCACTGTGGAGGGCAGAAGCCCAAACAGGCTCAGGTGGGGCTGGGATTTCCCAACAGTCACAAGGAGCTCAGCTCTCAAGTTGGATTTTCACCAGAGCAGGAGAGGGACCAGTGGTCTAAGTTGTAGCGTAATGACGACATAGACACCAGGGTTCTTTTAGGGTCAGTAACTGCTACTACTTTATTGATGACATAACTTCCATGTCTTAACGGCTGGAGAACAAGCAGTCCAAGACAGCAAGGCATCTCCTGAATCACCCCCTCTTTGTTCCCTCTAAACTCTTTACATTCCTGATGGCCTCTTCGTAAGAGTCTGACGTTATCATCAACAACGGGGCTTGTCGACCCCCATGGCCATGCACTCCCACACTAAGTTGCATGGCCTCCCAATCCAAATGAAACCCTACAAGCAGAGATGAAAAGCTAAGCAGTGTAATATAAATACCACAAAACCTTTGGTAACCTCCAAGGGAATACAGCTGAGCACACTAAAGCACTGGATTCCCATCCTCCATCTTCCTTCTGTGCCGTGGATGGTCTTGATGAAGCATTGGGTTGGTGGAGTGGGAAGAATGAGAGAAGTCCCAAAATAAGGCTACCTCCTGGCAGCCAAACCCCCGTGTCCTTGGCTGCCATTGGCACTGCTTCCAGTTGTCTGTGTGTTTTGTGGGAGTTAAATTAATCCATGCTCCAAGGCCCAGAACCAAGTCTCTGCATCACAGACATCCTACTGTAATTGTAAGGTTCATATATGCTCTTCAGAGTGATTATTAGTTTCCCAGTAATTTATGCCTTCCCGTAAATTATTATACTGTTGCTTATTATTTGAGGTGCGTTGTTGCATAAGAATAGCAATCCTGGGCTAGGCTTTCCTTGTGCTAAACAGTATATTAACATAAAGCAGGAAAAATGGTTCCTGGGGAATGATTTTGGCTGTGTCACTTCTGTACTTTCTAAGGAAAGCAAAACATCATTTAAGAACAGGGGAAAATTGTGTGGGATGACAAATAGTGTATGTATTAAGGGTACACACAAGGCTGAGAACCAGAAGTAGCAAAGAGCTCCATATTCTCAACATATGCAGCTTTGCCTTTGTGGGGTTTACTTTTATTTATTTTTCCCTGCTTCTCCCAAATTGTAGGCAGCTCATCAGTGTTTAACTGCTCTTATCCTTTGATTTTTTTTTTTCTTTTTTGCATAACTTTTCTGGTGGCTTGTGTGAGTTCAAGTGTTACTGAAAGCTTGGGTCCTCCTTGTCTTTCTGTGTGTGTGTTTTTGGTTTTAATATGACAAATGCACGTCTCCTCTGGAAACAGTATCCATGCTGCAAAGTAATTATTTAGTGAATGATGGATCCAGTTCGTGTTGGCAAGGATCAGATTAATCATTATTAATTGTGACCCCTCTAACCTCATCCCTTGCCCGAGTGCTGTTCTGTATTAAGTAATGTCTGTTAGGAGATGGTTGGGCCTCTGCTCTCACTGCACCAGCACAGGGCTCAGGACTGCTGGCAGGGGGCAGAGGAACTCGGTTCAAAATCAAAAATAGCTGCACCCGGCCCACACTCCAGAAATGAAATAGGCAGCTTCCCCTGGGGGCTTCTTTGCCTCATCTGAGTGTCCTCCTTTCCTTCAAAGCCTCCTGAGAGTTCACCTCCTTCCAAAGGTTGAATTCAGTGCTGGGGATGAAATAATCTCTCTGGTGGTTTTTGTTTGTTTGTTGTTTTTTTTTTTTTTAATTTGCCTGCTCTGATTTTTGTTGTTGTTTTTGGTTTTGATTTTGCGTAGATGCCAGTGCAACCTAAAGCATGTGGAGGCCAGATCCTTGCAGTCTATTACCAAGGATAAGATTTTAATGTCTAAACTAGTGGCCACAGCAGGTTTCAGCTCTGGGATGCCACTCATCCCAAACAGTCCACAAAACAGTCACCTTTTTGAGGATTTCTGGATTCTTTGAAGAAACAGTGCGCTGTTGAGGTGTGTGGTCAGGTTCATGTTGGACACAAAGCTGTGAGAAGTTCAGATACATATATCCTTCCTTACTGCTGATGACACCAGAGATCTGCTCTATCAGATATACGACAGTAATTTAATTCATGTTTATTCTGGCTTTCCTAGCACTACACGTTCTTTTTAGTAAGGTAAGGCACTGCTATGAGTGGCTGTCATCAGAATTTCAGCAAAAGGACAATGATTGAAATATTGTATTGAAACTAATCATCTTCCCAACCTCCACGCCCCCAAATTCACCTTACTTCTTAAATCCAGGACAAAACCCTTTAGAAGAGATCAGGGAAAGAACATCCTTTGTCTGTCTAGCTCTTTGGTATCTAAAGGGTAGCAGTAGGAACTTGGAGCAAACCTGCCACACTCTTTTGATCTCTGCCAAAGTTGTTGTGGGAGTAACACTGTTTAATGGTTGAAGGAATTTATTGAAGAATAAAAGTAACAGCAAAGACAAAGGGCCCAATACAAATTATCTGGTAAAC
>CM021729.1:4116426-4135170 GCA_011074415.1 Stictonetta naevosa | reverse complement strand
CAGAGAAGGGCGACGAAGCTGGTGAGGGGCCTGGAGAACAAGTCCTACGAGGAGCGGCTGAGGGAGCTGGGATTGTTCAGCCTGGAGAAAAGGAGGCTCAGGGGTGACCTTATCGCTCTCTACAGGTACCTCAAAGGAGGCTGTAGCGAGGTGGGGGTTGGTCTGTTCTCCCACGTGCCTGGTGACAGGACGAGGGGGAATGGGCTTAAGTTGCACCAGGGGAGTTTTAGGTTGGATCTTAGGAAGAACTTCTTTACCCAAAGGGTTGTTAGACATTGGAACGGGCTGCCCAGGGAAGTGGTGGAGTCACCATCCCTGGAGGTCTTTAAAAGACGTTTAGATGTAGAGCTTAGGGATATGGTTTAGTGGGGACTGTTAGTGTTAGGTCAGAGGTTGGACTCGATGATCTTGAGGTCTCTTCCAACCTAGAAATTCTGTGATTCTGTGATACTGCCTAGTCCTCTTCCTGCCCGGGTCTTCAGACATTATGTCACTTGCTTGGGGTGGCTCACTGACTCCCGCCGGTGTCCCCGGGGGATGGAAACCAGGTTCCCTTCCCTGTGGCAGCAGTGCCCACATTTAAGAAGCTGCAGTGCTGAGCCGTGACTGAATTAGTTCTGTTACATTAGAACAGAAGCAAAGAGCTTAATTTAATTCACTGGCCTGTATGCTGACACCTGAGGGCCACTAATTCACTGTCACGTATTCGCAGTGAGACCAGGCTCTTTAGCACTCAGATAGTCTTCTTCACAATGTATTGTTTTTTTCCAAGAGCAGAGTCTTGCAAGGTGAATGTTGTTCATTTCCTGGGAGTGGAGAAAATTATCCCCTTGCAAGGGTCACCACAAGTCAGGATGACTCACTTTTGCCAGGGTCCACACGGGATGGAAGATCTCATGTTTCTTTTTTCTTCTAAAATATATAAATTGATCAATTCTTTCATTTTATGATTAGCAGCATCAATAAAAAAGTTATTTCATAGTGGCATATGATTGGCCATAAAACATTTATCCACCACAAGCTCTGTTTGGAGATAATTCAAGGGCTTTGAGTCTATCAGATGCTTCATCCCACTCTGTCTTTGCAAGTGCTAGGATCAAACCCTGTAGTAGCATTTGCTATGCTGTAACTTCCAAGAAGCAAACCTTGCCTGTGTTGTTTGTGCATGAAGACCTATTAGGCTAAATTAATCCCTAGGATAAACGTACAGACTTCAACAGAATGTTATCAGGGATAAATTAGGCCTATTGATTTTTAATGAGGCTCTTACCTGAATAAAGAAAATAGAGTTTCTCTTCTGTCGTATTGTTCTTCTACTGCAGCCATCACCATAAGCACCTGCTTTGCCCCTGAATTTTTAAACCTGAAAATTGTGGACTTCTAAAAGGATTAGAAAAGATGCACCTTTTTCTTTGTCAAATTTTGGTCAGTGCCATTACACAGTGAGATATATTTCCCAGAATTTCCACATCTCCAAACATCCTTTTTGGAAAAAACAAAAACAAACAAAAACAAACAAATAACTCCACCTGGGTCAGGTGGAGTTATTCTGCATCCCCAGGAGACTTGTCCATGGATCAGATGGCTGGTGGCATGGCTCTTGAGGAAACAGCAGTGTGAAGTGATGACTTCTGTGCTGTTCCTGGGAGGGCAGGAAACTGCTCATCCCAGGTATGGAGAAGCACAAGCCGGTATCATCACTGGAGATGGATTTTCTCCATCATATCTTTGCTCCTTGGGGTCGTGGGGGTAGAGGGAAAGGCAAGCCCCTCTGGTGCCTCTTTACCCAGGTACAAGTCTCAAAGAGCAATGCTTGTGAGTGTTTTGTCTCCATCTCTTTGTAAAGAGCAACCAGCATCTTTGGGAGATGAATTCTGGGGCTTTCAGTGTGACCTGTGATGTTCAGGTAGTGCTTGATTTCAGCCTGGCTTCCACAGGGTGCTGTTCCACCAGCCACTGCCCCAGGTGAGCTTTGGGCCTGTAGGGATGAGACTGTTTCTGCAGCTTATTGATGGTGTTCAAAACCAAGCGTGACGTGCTGTGCCCCAGCACTGCGGTGTCATACATGGCTGCAGGGGGTACACGTGGCTGTCACTTCATCCATCCGGCTGTTCATGTTCAGCACTGCATGGTTAAGGAAACTTTGCAATTAAACCCCTGAGCTCTCTGAATACACCAGAGCCTGGCTAATTTGCATCCTTTATAGTGTTTGATTTTAATTTTTATATTTAGAAATTAAGAAACATCCTTTAAAACCATTAAATAGCTATCGGTTGGTAATAGGCTTTAGCTGGTTGGCTTGACATTAATCACCGGTCTAAATGGCAAAGTGTACAGACTTCTGAGTCATCGTTTTGTGTTTCTGAATGCACCTGACCATTGGAAGAAACGTTTGTATTTATCCAGAAATGCTAACAGAAGCTCTCTGTGCCCTTCTAGCACATGCAGTAGAGGTCAAGGGAATGAACATAGGCAATGCTAACTCCAGGTGTAAACCTGAACATTTCTTGAAGCCTGTTTCTGGTAAAAGACTCTGTTAGCTTTGAAGTATTTTTGCTATTTTGGATTTTTACTTTGGAAAAGCAATCAATGAAATAGGAATATTCATATGGTGCATTGTGAAAGTCATTAAGCAATATGAAACACAAGACGTATACTTCTTACAGGCTTAAGTGTCATATTTGCAATGTGATTCTTCTTTTTTCTATGCACATCTTTCTTCCCAGAAAACTCTACAAAACCCTCCACTGACTGCCACCAGCAACAGAGATAAGGAATGCTCCAATGCAGAAACATACCCTAAAAAGAGAAAGGCCAGTATTTCCTTGCAGTGAAGCTTAAGGCCTTTAAACTCACCCCTGGACAAGAAGAATCAACGTCTCCTTTAAAAATGCTGCAGTGTTATATAGTTATATATAGTGTTATATATATGTCCACATTTTTGACATGCATAGGTGGAGCTCACATAGGAAAGCCTGTTCAGGAGTTGGTACCAGCTGCCCTAACGGGATACTACTGACTTTAATTATATCAGGGACTAATTATAGATTGGACAGCAACGTACACAGGGCTGCATCTGACAGCCAGGACAGAATGTGCTGCTCGACAGACAGATGCTGGACTCTGCTTTTGCTCCTTTTATGTCAGGGAGCTCTCTCGTGCTTTTGCCCTTCTGTCCCCTTGCAAGCATCTCCGCTACCGGAAATCCTGCCACCGGCCTCCGTGGGCTGTGGATCCAGCCCATCGGAGACGTGGGGCTGGTCTGGACACAGGTCTTCTGTCAGTGCCTGTCAACGTAGCTGCCCCCATCTCAGTGGTGTCATGCTGATTTATACCCAGCAAGGGGCTGATTGCTGGGAAGCATATCAGTACTTCAGGTATTTTGCTGCTGGTCTTCCTTCATTGACCCCTCCTCTCCCTCAGTCCTTTAAAGTTTCTTACGTGCAGTTTAAAATTTGAGACAGGAGAAGGATGCATTTTAGCTGCTTTCCCTCCAAGTTGCATACAAGCAAAGGAGAAAAATCAGGAGCGTGGACACCTAGAGAGATCTGCACAGGAGCCATCTGCAGAGGTCATGGTGAAAAAGAGGGGACCAAAGCACAGCTGCTGCCCAAAGTACCAGTGTGTATTGCTGCTCTCCCCACCAGAGCCACGCTTTTGAAGACAAAATTTGCATTTCCAGCAGCATTCTTCAGAGGTCCCTTTCCAGCCTGGACCAAAAAGAGATGGTCCACATGCGTCTTGTTGTCTGTGTCCTCAACAGGAGGGTTCGTCCCTCTTCTCACTTTCATGGAGAAGGAGCAGTCACCTCTGAGCCTTTTTCTCAGTTCTCCAGGGCTGGACAGGCATTTTGTGAGAGCCCCGCACAGAATGGAGCCTGTTCTTGCTATTGTTCTGAAAGAGGATGAAGCCTTCCAAGGTAATTGGATTTGAATCTGTTCTTTTTTTTCCTTCCTCTTCCCAGCCTTGTCTGCTATTTTTAAGCCAGGAGAGCACTAGTGTTGAAAGGGATGCGCTCATCCTGACAGGCTCTGCCGAGAAGCGTAGCAGAGTTACAGTGCATCTCAGTGCAGAGACGTTAAGGAACTCTGAAGACTTGGCAAGCTGCGAGGATGCCGAAGACAATGCTCAAGGTGCCCAGAAGTTCAGACAGCCTTTTATTTTCCTCCCTGGGAAGGAAAGCCCAAGGCTCTTGTATCACTGGAAGTGACAGTTTTGAAGTGAAGCAGACTTGATAGTCCAAACGTACCATATTTGTGATTCTTTGGGAGAAAGGAGAGTGTATATCCCCTTGTAGCTGTGTGCTCCTGTGAATTTCAGTCTAGTCTTTAGCAAATGTGCAGAGCTGGGACCTGTGCGGTGTCCCAAATTATTTATGGATGCATAAACCATTAAGGCAGACCTTCTTCCTTTTTCAATGCCACCTTTCTCCAGAACACAAGCTATGGAACGTCATCTAGTCATATGTGCAGTGGTTAAGAGGAAACAATATTTTTTTAATGAAAAATGTCCATTTAAAGATTTTGAGGTCATAATGAGTCCTCCAGCATCACAAGGCAGGGAATGGTCCCAGTACTAGTTCTCTGTTTGCTTTCTTCTTTGTCATCTGTAATAGATTTAGAATATTTTACCTTTGCTTTCTCTCTTACTTCTCATCCTTCCACATTCACTGAGCACATAACCAAACAAACCATGGCTGTGTAGGAAAGGACTGTCCGTGTTATTCCATTTGGTGTTTTTCATGATGCTTTGAGCATTACAGATTAGGTATTTTTGACACCCGCTTCTCATTGCTTACAAAGTGCACATTCCCTTCCCCTTCAGTCTTTGGACAATCATTTTTGGTTCAGAGTATGAGGAGTAACGCAGAATGAGTACATTGTCCTCTTAGATTTATAGTCCAGGAGACAGGTCACAACTCTTAGCCATTCTAAAAATGATCTATACTTCAGGGCCCTGGGGGACAAATATGAAATATATATCCTAGTGTGTCTCAAATCAAACTGGGATGCAAATGCAGTGCAGACCCGAGCCAATCATTAAGCAATGGTGTTGCACCATGCCTCAGGGAGGACAGGATCGGGAGGGACACCGTCTCTTGGAAACTGATCCAGCACCGACAGCGGGAATTGATGGTCCCAAGTCCCAGTGCCCCGGCTGGTCCTGTTGGGGACATCTCACCTCTCTCTGATGGCTTTTATAAGAGCAAGGAGATGTGGTGCTCCTCCAGTGGTGTTACTCTCAGTGTTATTTCAGCGCCACAGAGCAGGACTGGGAGCTTGTCCATGCAAGGCACTATGCCACCCGCCACCCTGCTGCCAGCTTGGACCTCCATCTGAGCCTCCAAGTGAAGCCGCTTCGCAGCTTGACCTGGGAGTTTTCAGATCTGCTCAGTCAGTTGTGGCGAGGCATGCTTTGAACCACCAAATGTGGAGTTTGAGCTGTTCAGTTCAGAGGCAAAATGCAGCTTTCCTCCTCTTTCAGGAGCTGAAGGCAGGCTGTGGGAAACCCTGCTGGGATCCTGTAGTCAGGCTGCTGGGGAGAGCGAACCCCGTGCCCCCCCATGCTGTGCTGGGGGGACCTTTCAGCACTGTGACCCGTCAGCAAGTCCTCTGAGGCTTGAAAGCACCAACAGATATCTGACATAGGGTATTGAACATCTTCACCTCCTGCTGAAATCATTTGGCTCTTGCAAACCCGAGCCCCATCAGGACCAACCCTCACATGCCCCAGCCCCGTATTTTGTGGGAGGACACCGATAGCCTCTGGATTGGACCTTTTCTTCCTCCTGGAAGCAGGGAAAACACAAGTTATACATGGAATTGGAGGAAACAAGGTGAAAAGTTTGAATTTGTTACTAGATACAGAGTGATTTTTGCTTACTTTTGTCAGGTGTCCTGAGAGATGAGAAAGTATTACAGAGTCCTTTCCTTGCAGAAGTTGTGCTTATCCTGTGATCTGTATTTCTTTCCCCATCTCTCTAATGTTGCTCTTAACATCCTATTATCAAAGGGCTTCAAAAGAGACCAGCAGAGCTCAGCTCCCGTATTCCCTTGAATTTCAGTGAAAGGATTACATTTGGGCTTTTAGGAATTGCCAGAGAAGGTTTAAGGCAGAAAAAAATCACTGAGGATTTTTTCCAGCCTTCTAAGGTGTTTTTTTCTGTACCCGTGGAGTGACATTTTCACAAGTGCTCGGCATTGCTACTACGGAAGGAAGCAGCAGAGCTCCCGTGTCGCCTGGTGTGGGAGCAGGACACTACTGAATATCCTGCTCTTTTCTTCCTCTTCCCAAACCTAACCCTTGGAAAAGATTATCTAACAGATACTTCTTAACTTGCATCAACACCCTTCACCACAGTGATGACTGGGTATAAAGCTCCTAGTTACACCCTCCACTATTCCCAGCACCACACATAAACTCTTTCTCTTTTCCTCTCCTTTATCCTTTCACCCCAGCTCCCCTGGCCCCAGGCCATGTACCCATTTGGAAAGAAAAACAGAGCAAAGAGCTAGCTAAAACCCATTCTGTAAGAAAAGGAGACAGGAAGGGGCTTGAACAGGGGCCCCTAAGTGATGCTGATGTCACCAAGATGCTCTTGTGGTTCAGTTCTGACTTCTCCTTTGCTTCATCTTCTCTTTGTCTTCTCTTCCCACTGATCCCTTTCTCAGATAACCCCAGTGTTAAACTAGGTTGAATGGGACCAAGACGTCAGGGAATAATGTAAGATTTACAGCTATAATGGTGTTCATCCTACTTACATGCTGCATCTCAGCCCTTCCCCGTGCCTGCTCCAGCCTTTCAAACTGCGCGCTGTAAGATGCTCTGCAAATCTTTATTGCACCTTGCTCAAAAGGACATTTCAGTGCCTTTAGGCAGCTGTGTAATAAGAAAAGCATTAGTAAAAAATATGTTCTTACTGTTTTCTCGTGGGTTGCTTTGCAGATTATGTACTGAAAATCATTCACTGAAACTGCAAAACCTTTGCAGTTCACCAGGGCTTTCCAAGTCCTCAGCACCAGACATCCTTCTGGGACATATCTAGAGATGGAGTGAGCTGAAGTGTGCCCACTCTATGGAAATATCTGTGGCCTGATGCAGTACTAATTTTGAGATGTTCCAGATGCCCCTTAATGGTTAGAGCACCCTTAATGTTCTGCAGCTGCTCTGTTTTGGAATAGCTCTTTGTTGTGGTTTAAGCTGGCCAGCAGCTAAACACCACACAGCCATTCACTCACCCTCTCCCCTCCCTCTCTGGGATGGGGGAGAGAAATGGGAAAGTGAAGCCTGTGGGTTGAGATAGAGACAGTTTATTAAGATAGGAAATAATAATAATAATAATAATAATAATGTGTATGAAACAAGTGATGCACAGTGCAATTGCTCACCACCCGCTGACTCACATCACTCTTCTCATCCTAATCCAAAACATAGCACCCTACCAGCTACGAGGAGGAAAATTAACTCTGTCCTAACTGAAACCAGGACATATATCCTCCCCTTATTCCATACCATTTATGTCATGCTCAGGTTACACTCTTTCCAATACATTCTAATTAATCACCATTTTCATCTATGGTATATAGCAATCATGGTAGTGATGACATACAGTATTATATAATAATTAACATAATACAGTTTAACTCATGGGCTATTCTCACCCAGCATTAAATCCCCTTGAGGTACACATCGGACCTCCCCATTCTTTTGCATTACCCACCAAGTGCATCCAGGTCCCTGAGCAAAAGCAATCCCACGAATGGGTTTGCCTTTTCCTGAGGCAGGAGTAGCCCAGACTGTCTTTCCCAGCATGTTTCTTATGTGCACTACAGGAACTTTATCCCCATCTACAGTACGTAACAGGTCTGACTGGGCAGGTCCAGCTCGGTTGGCAGATCCCCTAGTATTGACTAACCAGGTGGCCTTTGCCAAATGTGTGTCCCAGTTTTTGAATGTCCCAGAACCCATTGCTTTCAGTGTAGTCTTTAACAGTCCATTGTATCGCTCAACTTTACCGGAGGCTGGTGCATGATAGGGGATGTGGTACACCCACTCAATACCATGTTCTTTGGCCCAAGTGTCTATAAGGTTGTTTTGGAAATGAGTCCCGTTGTCTGATTCAATTCTTTCTGGGGTGCCATGTCGCCATAGGACTTGCTTTTCAAGGCCCAGGATAGTGTTTCGGGCGGTGGCATGGGGCACAGGATATGTTTCCAGCCATCCAGTGGTCGCTTCCACCACTGTAAGTACGTGGCGCTTGCCGTTGCGGGTTTGAGGGAGTGTGATGTAATCAATCTGCCAGGCCTCTCCATATTTATATTTCAGCCATCGTCCTCCATACCAAAGAGGCTTTGACCGTTTGGCTTGCTTGATTGCAGCACATGTTTCACAATCATGAATAACCTGTGCTATAGTGTCCATGGTCAGGTCCACCCCTCGATCACGAGCCCATCTGTATGTGGCATCTCTACCTTGATGGCCTGAGGTGTCATGGGCCCATCGGGCTATAAATAATTCACCCTTATGTTGCCAGTCCAGGTCCACCTGAGCCACTTCCATCTTAGCAGCCTGATCCACCTGCTGGTTGTTTTGATGTTCTTCAGTAGCCCGATTTTGGGGCACATGAGCATCTATGTTGCGTACCTTTACAACCAGGTTAGGGTCATGACAAGAATTTTCATCATATCATAAGCTATTGTTACACCGCACAGTACCATAACGATCTTAAACCAGGGCCCGGAAAGGATAAACAGCATGAGAGGGAGCACATACAGCAAGTAATGTGATATAAAACTCAGTTTGGAATACAGGCACAGCTGACTTGAGATTAAAGCAATCAACATTGTGACTAGCAACTATTAAGCAGGTCTAATACTTATACCAATTTTAGTTTAACACGCTCTGGTCAGATCTGTCGTTATCTCAACCCTTCGAGCCCCACGTTGGGCGCCAGAAAGGCTGTTGTGGTTTAACCTGGCCGGCAGCTAAACACCACCCAGCTGTTCGCTCACCCTCCCCCCTCCCTCTCTGGGATGGGGGAGAGAAACGGGAAAGTGAAGCCTGTGGGTTGAGATAGAGACAGTTTATTAAGACAGGGAAATAATAACAACAACAATAATAATAATAATGATAATAGTACTACTAATAATAATGTGTACGAAACAAGTGATGCACAATGCAGTTGCTCACCACCCGCTGAGCAATGCCCAGCCCATCCCTATGGAATACCCCTTTGGCCAGTTGGGGTCAGCTGTCCTGGGTCTGTCCCCTCCCAGCTCCTGCTGCACCCCCAGCCTGCCCGCTGGCAGGACAGAGCGAGAAGCTGAAAAGTCCTTGGCTTAGTGTAAGCATTGCTCTGCAGCAATTAAAACATCAGCATGTTATCAGCACTCTTCTCATCCTAATCCAAGACATAGCACCCTACCAGCTACTGGGAGGAAAAATAACTCTGTCCTAACTGAAACCAGGACACTCTTGTTGCTGAATTCCTTCATGAATAAAAGCAAGGGTGCTTGTCTGATGCACAGGGAGAAACCAAATATTGCGAGTGAAAGCATGAAAAGGAAGAGGTTGTGTATCATGGTCCACTTCTACTTAATGTTTCAGTATGTTTT
Source organism: Stictonetta naevosa (assembly GCA_011074415.1). Taxonomy (NCBI): domain Eukaryota; kingdom Metazoa; phylum Chordata; class Aves; order Anseriformes; family Anatidae; genus Stictonetta; species Stictonetta naevosa. Next base: position 4,125,556 of record CM021729.1, on the reverse strand, counting down.
TTTCTTTCCTATGTGCCCAGTTGCTGTCTTTTTAAAGCTGTCGATGCTCGCATTAATTCAGTGCTTGGAATTAAATAACCACAGCGACCCTCCCCACCAAAGCTCTCTGCAGTATTGTGTTCCCACTTGGAGATGTGTGGGTTGTGGGTACACAGCCTTTGTGTCCGTTTGCCATCATTTCCACTTCCCACATTTGACTTTCTCCAGAGAAAGCCTGGTGCCAGGATTTCTGCTGGCTGAATGAAGCAAGGGTGAAGTTCTGGCCTGATGGAATTTGATGGCAAAGCTCCCAGAGCTGAGCAGGAGCACGGGATGTGATTTGGAGTACAGGGAGGATGTGCACAAAGCGATCACACAGAGCAATGTAATTGCGGCCATTCAGTGGATGCTAAAGTTAGAGATCAACAGGCTATCAGCTATAAATGGCAGAGATTTCTGCTGATTCCTATTTCTGTTATTTTAACTGCTATTGGAAATCAATGCCATTCCTGTCTTTCAGAATAGGTAAAAGCCCACTGCCTGCTCTTCCGGTGCACTACTCGGGCATTTTGTTATCTTGGAATAAATATGATCCTCCTAACCGAGCTCTTGTGTTGGCATGCTTAATATTTTCCCCACGTCCGTGAAAAACCTTTTAATATGTTAATGGATTTGTTTGCTTGTCAAGGAAAATTTTGCCCCCTGCAATGACAGCTTCAAACTCGTGCTGCAAAAGGGCAGGGAGACAGGAGCTCTGTGGCCAGGTGTGACACGCGGCTCCCGACAGCCAGGGCTCCAGGCTCGAGTCAGGTGCCGTGCCACTCTGATCCACGGTGCTGGTTTAATCATGTTAATGCGCTGTCTAATTATGGTAAACACTGCATATTATTCAAATTAAAAATGTATATTGCCATTCACATAGGCTGCAGATGTTTTGACGCATTAGTGTTTTCTAAGCTGAATGCCCTCTGGTAGGCACCAGGGGCTGTGTATCACTCTGTTAGCTAAAACCAGAGATGGGTGATCACAGGCAGTGGCCGTCTGACTTGGAAAGTGTTTAACTCGGCACACTGTCCCCAAATTCCCGCTTTCCCCAAAATTGTCCTTGCCTGGGGGCACCTCCAGAGGTGGATGCCCAGCCCTTAGGTGGGCTTCCCCAGAAGCAAGGGGCTGCTGCTGTAGCTGAAAGCAGCCCAGCCCCTCTTATAGTGCTGGCGGACCTGCAATTATATATCAAGGGTGCCTAATTAGACACAGAAGTTTCAGAGATGGGCTCAAGCTGGAAAGCATTTCCCTAAATCGAGATCTGTGTTTCCTTTTTGTGGGGGATTGTTGGGATCGTATCCTGATATGCTGGATCCAATGACAGCATCAATAAACTAACTTGTGATTTTGTGATCTTGTCAATGATAAGAAAGAAAATGAACGCGATATATAATAATCATAGTAATACTGTCATATTGCCTCTCTGTGCTATCAGATATACAGTGTGTCTTCTCTTGTAGGAGTAGGATCATGTTCAAACAATTCCATATGACTATATACAGTAAAAAGATTTGCTTGGATATTTCAGCACATGCAACATTTCTATACCGTAGCTGTGGGTTACAGAGGAAGCTACTGGGTGGTGTGAAATCATAATAGTACTTTACAGAGTTTAACAAGTGGACAGTCCAGGAAAGGCCAAACAGCAGACAGCATGTCAGTGAACAGCTGGATTTTACTGGCAGATGGGGTTTTGTGTGTTTGGAAATAGGTGCCTTGCATGCACTTGGCTCCACAGTTATGTAATTGGGCCCATAAAATTCTCTCTTTTTCATTTTATTGGGCATTTATAGTTTCCTTTGAGGAGGTTTCTTTTTTTTTTCTCCCCCTTTTTTTTTCCCTCTGGGATGGAAGAGTAGATGCTTATACTTATATATTTAGTGTGCTCTATTATCCCTTTGATTGCCTCCCTATGCTTCATTCACTGTGGTTCAAGCTGGAAAATTACAGGGGAAAGGACTTCAGTGTCTTGGTATTTAATTCTTTTAGGGAACAGAAAGAGTTCCTTGGGACAAATTATACTACATTTCAACTGTCCCAGGCCATTTGTTTGTTTGTTTTTCCCTGTTTGATTTGTTTCAGCTTCTGGGAATGGTTCCCAGTCACCATCCTCTCATAGAGCTGGGCTAGGCAGGAGGAGCTGGAGAAAGGATTTCCAGACGTCCTAATGAATTCTGAATTTTAGCTCAGCAATTATCCTCTTCTGTTTTTGAAATGGTTTGGAACTGAGTATTTTGTATAGGTGAAAAGGAGGAAATGGTTGGTCTCTGGAGAAATGCAGATCATAAGCATACGTAGGTGGTGATACATAAAATGTCTGTAGGTGCTGGTTTGTGTACAAAGAGCTTCAGGAAGAGAGGAAGGAGAAAGCTCTCTGGTTTTACGTGATCATTTGTCATAGATAATCAAGGTCAGAGCAGATAGCTCACAAGTAGCCTGTTGGCTGCTGTGTTTATATCCTGCTTGAATTTTAAAGATACTGAACGCGTTGATAAATCAGTTATTTGGTCATACTTTACAAATCTGTTTCAATGCCTAGATCACTCACTGATAGCAGTTCTGCTAATCCGGCTGAATCTGTGCTGGATGCTTTGAAGTAATTATATCAAGTATTCTTACATTAGGATGTCTTAAGAAGTGATGTGGAAAAAGGGCTCAGAAGAGAGGAGAAGAAACTTAGGATTAAATGTCACAAGTGGTGTACCGGGTAATGCTGTGATCTGAGACAAGAAGAAGACAAAAGCTGCTGCCCAAGCAAATAAATGAAGCTCACGCTTAAGACAGACTTTGTGCAGAGCAGAGAGAATCAAGTTGCTGGAGTTGTACCTTGAGTGCTTCTTGAGATGCGTGAGATACAGCACCACAGAGGTTATATCATAAAGGAAGGGCATCAGATCATCTGCTCCAGGCTGGGCTGTATGAGGCTGCTCCCTTTGCTGCAGTTCCCTGGGGAAGGGAAAGCAATCCTGCTTGCTGTTTCATGCACCTTGCTGGAGCCCTGCTCCCCTGCATTGCATCCAGATGCCTAGCACTTTGGAAACAGCATGACTTCAGAGATATTTTTAGCCCCCTAGCTGGAAAAGGGCAGCTGAAGCGCACGGGTGCTCTCCCTGATGTCCTGGCAAAAGCTCTGCACGCGAAGTGCTTTGTGCTCGCTGGAGGAGAAGTTCCCACTGCTGCCAGTGGAAGGGGGCTCTCACTGACCCCCCTTGCACCTCAAAATACCCTTTTATATTTGGGAAACAGGACTGCAGGATCGTGGGAGCCCTTTTGCTCCCCTTATTGACAAATAGTGACTAACCAGCCACCAAAGGGAGCCAGGGGGGCGCTGGCAGGACATCCCTCTCCATCACCATGATGTTTGGCCACTTCTGTCTCCCTCAGCCCCTTCCCAGCCCTCCTTTTCCTCCATCCTGTACCCATGGTTGGTTTGTGCTGTGTGATTGGGGTTCTCCAGAGCTGTGCTCAGCTTTCTTCTGCCCAGGGACTTCTGGCCATTATGAGGGCAGACAAGAAGCAGTGCCCGTGCCGTGGGGCAGTGGGGAGCAGCTCTTTGTTCTCCAAAGACCTGGCCAAGGAGGCCAGGCTGTAAATTTCACCCGTCTCCTTATAGCAAGGGTCCAGACGCTCAGTCACACTTGAGTGCCTGGTGGAGTGCCGAGGTCCTGTTTGATAATGTAATGCTTATTGCAATAGATTTGGCTAAGAGGTATTAATTACCGTGTAAACAGGACTTGCAGGAGGCAGGTCCCCCCTTACCCCCACCTCTGTCTTGAGGTACCAGGTGGCTTAAGTCACCTGAGGACCAGGGGACTGAGGACACCAGCACTGCAGGAGGCACCTGGACACCAGCACAGACCCCAAAATGCCAAGTGCCTTTGGTTGCCACCAAGTTTTCGAGAAGTAGGGGTGTAGGCACCGCACCTGCAGGGACAACCATTGTGCTGCAAAAATGCCTTTGGGGGAAGGAAAAGGGAGAAGTAAGACCAAACAGGAGGTGGGAAATGGGGCAGCCACCCATGGCAGCTATGCCTGGCTTCTTCCAGCAGGCTGTTCAGGGTTGTGTCCTGCTCTGGAAGGAAGTAAACCCCTTAAAATGGAGACACTGAGGGGTGTGGATGGTATGATGGGTATGCACAATACCCAGGCCTGTGGGCATGAAAACTAGGGGAAAAATATGCCTGTAAAGATGAACCTGAAATGCTATTCAAACAAGAGGAACAGGGATTGCAGGTAAATCCACGTGTCCTGCTTTGGCCTTGACCCAAAGCCAAATGTTATATCCAAACCCCTCACTCTTATGGTATGGTGGTGGATAAAAAACAGAAATGCAACATTTATGTCCATAAAAACTGTTTGGTGGCCCCCTATGGTGCTTGAGGAGCACAAGGATAGCAGCCCTGGAGACAGGCAGTAGGTATGGATGTCAGTGCCACCTTGCTCTGGTTGGGTTTCTGCAGCACCCACTGGTCCCTCAGAAAGAAAGAAAAAAAAAAGAAAAGCAGAAAGAAACCCTTTAAAACACTTGTTTGGATTTCTTGCAAGAATGAAAAAAAAAGAGAGAAATTCACTGCAGAGAATTAATGGGGAGAAAAGAAGTGAAGAAGTGATCAAAGAGCAGCGAGGCATATATGGGATATATGGGGAGAGGACAAACAAGTCTGGCAAAGCCAATGTGGGCAGAGAGTGGGGTGATGGAGTGGGAGGGATGCACGTTACCTCCCAGTGAATCTCTGCCTCCATCTCTGATGGGGCAGACAGGACCTGCTGCAGCTGTGGGTTCCCTGTGAGTGGTGAGGGGACTCTGCAGAGTCCCTGGAGCAAGAGATGGAGGGGGACAGGCACCCCATTTTCCTCCCATCTGGATGGGACACCACATAGAATCATAGAATCATAGAATATCCCGAGTTGGAAGGGACCCATAAGGATCATCAGGTCCAACTCCTGGCACCACACAGGTCTACCCAAAAGTTCAGACCATGTGACTAAGTGCACAGTCCAAACGCTTCTTAAACTCCGACAGGCTTGGTGCAGTGACTACTTCACTGGGGAGCCTGTTCCAGTGCGCAACCACCCTCTCGGTGAAGAACCTCCTCCTGATGTCTAGTCTAAACTTCCCCTGCCTCAGCTTAACCCTGTTCCCGCGGGTCCTATCACTGGTGCTTTTGGAGAAAAGGTCACCGGCCTCTCCACTCCCCCTCACGAGGAAGTTATAGATCGCGATGAGGTCTCCCCTCAGCCTCCTCTGCTCCAGGCTGAACAGGCCCAGTGACCTCAGCCACTCTTCATATGTCTTCCCCTCCAGGCCCTTCACCATCTTCGTCGCCCTGAGGCGACGACATCCAAGGCTTTGCCACGCACACACGGGCAGCCACCACCGAGAGTAACGCCTCTTGGTGCAGAAAAAGCATCGGCACAAGAACCCCTCCAGACAACGCCTCGGTCTCTGGGAATAATATATGGTGTTTTTACAACCTCATGTAGGCCTGTTCCTGGGTAGACGGTGAAAGGCAATACCTCAGGGCCACTGGGTTACAGGAGGTTGTAAAATTACTCCTCCCCATATACATATATTTTTGACAGTGCTTTGCTTTCACTGAGAAGTGTTTCCTCTTTTTTTTTTCTTTTATTGCTGTTGCAATCAGTCTGTCATTTTTTTCCCCCTCCCCATCCTCCCCTTTTCACTTTGACCTACCAAACTGTAAGTCTTATTTCGAGCTGACAGGGAAGCGTTAAAGGACTGGCTGGGCCTCCAGTTTAAGGGAATTGATGATCTTTGGGGCTTCCTCTCTTGTGGGTCAAATGATAATGTTGCCCTTCAGGTTAAATTCATATGTTACATGGGGAAAACTGGGAGCTTTCGCTGAACTCAGGGCCAGTGGGACACAGACCAACTTTGTTCATAAACAGTCATTTAGAAGCTGATTTGGAAGAGGACGATGCAGGGATGCATAATCTTTCATCTGTCTCTTTTTATCACATTTTTTCTTCTAACTTTCTGTGCTGTCCTTCAGGCAGACGTTTTCTGTTTGCCTTCTGAGAACTTTTAGATGAAAATCAGGGTCCTAAAATAGATGTAGATATAGATATATATAGGTATCGATAGATACAGAAGTTGTTGTAGATATAGATACAGGTATAAATAAAGATATAGCTGTGGATATTCATATTCATTTTAGTGTATCTCATATCATGCATGCAACCAGAAGCCAAAGGCATGAAGTTCAAGAGGCTTGGAGTCTCATCTCTTGGCACAGTGGAGCAAGGCCTACAGATGATGCCATGCTACTAATTATTAAGATTTACTGCCTTCCATGTTTGTTATAGTTCCCTCTCTGCCTCATCATGCTCTTGTCATGTTAACCCACCTTCCAACACACTACTATCTTGTCTTTCCTTTGCTTCACAGCTCTGCTGCCACATATCAAAACATAACATATCAGTTATGTTTTGTTCAAAAGTATCTCAAGCAACTCAATAAGTGGGAAGAAATGCCTATACCTCCCACTGCCCCCTCTTTTTTCTGTTTTGCATTCTCGGTGGAATCATAAACAAATCATTGGTAATGGCCATTTATTACTCCCTGCACCCATGACAAATGAGACTGGCATTATAGCTCCTTAGCCACTAATGGTTGCAAAATGGTTTAAAACCTACTGGGTCCATTCACAGCAAAGCTTGAAGTCATTTTTATGGGCATAGATTTTGATAAATACATCCTTACATCCTGTGTTGTATGTCCCCCCCCCCCCTTTTTTTTTCCTGGGGGTGATTCCAATGATTCCAACAAGTTAAAAAATCAGAAATTTTGGCTCCTAAATGCAAAGAAAGATTGTACGTGTGACTGGAGCACAAGGAGAGGAAGGAGAACTGACCCCAGGGTGTTTACAGTCACTTCTCCACCTTCATTCACCAGTGGCTCAAAGAAGCCCTTACACATATACACCACTGACAGAGCGTGGTACCCAGGTTTGCTCTTGGGATACCGAAATAAGAAAGCTGCATCCTCAAAGAACAGCACTTAAATTAATCACAGGGGTGATGCCCCTCACCTTTGGCACAACTGGAGGCTAATGAAGCCCTATACATTTTTGAAACCCTGTCAGCTGTCCCCGCAGAGCATCCCTCAGCATGGTGGCTGCAGGCTCAGGGCAGCTCCTCCTGCCCCGCGTGTGTGGAGCAGAGCAATGGCAGCGGGATTTGGGTGACCATTACAGTCCTAACAGGATGGGGTGTGTTGTGCAGAAGAGATGGCATCAGCCAGGGGCCAGAGGGCTGATCTCAAGTGATACTTCGGGTGAATTTGCATCTGAACCTAAGTTAAGTATGAGGACTGATCTGCATGCTTGGTTAAAAAGCCGACACCTCTCCCAGCCCTGTGCACAAGGCTCAGGACACATCTCTGTCATCCAAGAAAACACTGAATTCGCTGGGTTTTATTGCAGGGGTAGCCAGGCTCAGTCCCTGAAACAGTGCCTGTCTGCAGGAGAGCAAGAGAACTTTGACAGATACCACGGATCGAGGATGCTCCCCCTCTCCCAGAACAACACATGGAATCGCCATTCAGCAGTCACCCACTCAGCGATGAATTCCTCTCCTTGGCATGTTCTTACCTCGTGTTTTGTGGTATGAAACCAACAAGTGCCATATAACAAATGCAGAGGGGAAAAAAGAGCAAGTGATTGTCAGTTGATGCCATGCTGGGTTTTGAGACGGGACACGAGCAGTTCTGCATCTTGGATATTTTCAGGAACTTGAAGATAATGTCCTCACCAAGGCTATCCTCAGGCTCCTGAGTGATCTTTGGGGAACTCAGAAATAAAGGGCCTACTGTTTTCTCTCAAAACAATTGAATTTGCTAGTCATTACATGGTCAGGCTTCAGGTACCAATGAATTACTTGTGAAGGTCATGTTGGATTTGTGGGACAACATTAGCACTTACCTCCAAGGGAAGCAAGCCTTCTGTCAGGAAATTTATTTGAAAAATGGTTTGTTATTGCTATTATTTTTATGGGATGTGTCATTTGGTGATGCTGGGTGTGTGCTGGGCTGGTGGCCTGGGTGTTAGTGTTGGATATTTCACCTCTGGTAATTACCAGCTTTGCATTAGGAGACCTTGAGTATGGACACATCTGACAAGGAAATACATCTGAAATCTCCCAGTAACACTTGATAGTTGTTACAAATAAATAAATGAGGACTTATCTCCCCTGGACCCTGATGAGGTAGTCAGCAGCTTGCAGCAGATAGATTGCTACTTACCCAGAAACGTCAAGTGTCCTCCAGGCCCAAGAGAGGGAGATCGCTTACTGCAGGGCCCCTGAGAGTTTAAAGAGCTAAGAAGGAATAAATATTCAACATAGAGTTTTCCAAGGTAGTATTGATGTGATGGTCTTTTGCCTCGATTTAAAAATAAATAAATAAATAAAATCATTTTGCAGATTATTCTGTTTTGTTTTCATCTTATTAAGGTTTAAATGTAACTTCTTTTAAATGCCAGCGACTTGTTTATTTTACTTTGAGTTATCATGTCATGGAAACCTCCCTTTCATTTTCAGGCAGAGCCTCAAAACTCAGTGTCTTGATTAATAAAATATGAAGAGTTTATGCTATCTGTTTTTCCTGGTTTGAAAGAGCAATTTTCTGTTCCTGAGAAGACAGGTAGCATTGCTGAGAGGAGGAGATTTTTTTTCCTCCCTGTGCTAGGGGCTGGCCTAGGGGATAAGATGCGTGGACCGAAATCTCAGCCCTGCCAGAGACTTTCTGGGTGGTGTTGGCTGGATTCAAATGACATGGCCCTGCGTATCTCTAAGTCATGTCACATCTGAGACAGTCACTCCAGGTCTTTCCTAGACAGCTCTCTGGAGATGGTGCTTTGGTGGCTATAGATGGAGCCTGGGACCAGCAGACATTTGGATGTCTAAGTTTGATAACTTTAATCCTTGTCTTCAAAAGTTGGTTCTTCTCCAAACTCCTCTTAAATGGGGGTAACAGCCCTTCCTTTTCACCCAGTCTTCTCTAACTTCTTCAGGGCTTCTCCATCTCAGCATATTGTTTGGTTTGGACCTGTCCTAATCAAGGGCTTTTGCTAGCCGATCCCTTCCC
>CM021729.1:4092887-4116026 GCA_011074415.1 Stictonetta naevosa | reverse complement strand
CAGGCGGGGTGCGTCAAGGCTGGTAAACACATTTTGAACAGCGAAGGCGAGACAATTGTTTGAGCAAAACTCATCGTGGACTCTCTCCATCTCACGTCTCCAGGCAAGGTTGTGTGACCCTCTGAAAGATTCATTGAGACAGGCAATTTCTGAGCACGATTCAGAGTGTATATGGGAAAAATTGTGTGGTCAGCTTGAATAACCCAGACAAAAGGTCAGATAAACTGCTCTGTCTGCAACAGACCTGGGATGTACAGGTCACTCTCTGGATGGCTTGTTCCTGCTGCTTCTCAGCCCCCGTGGTTTCAGGATTTCAGTCCCTCGGCTCTTTCAGTTAGGCTCCTCATCCAATTGATCCCTAGCCCTGCTGGAATACAGATTTGGGCTAGGACTCATTCAGACGACAAGGCCACCAGCAAAATTGGGCCAGCAGCAAGCCTTGTTCAGAAGAGAGAAGCAGCAGCTGGACATGGGTAGCAGTAACCCCTTCCTCGTACTCCCTTCATCCAAAGAAGTTTGTTTCATCTTCTCAGTCTCTGCTGGCCTTAAGAGCTATGCATCTGTGAATTACTCTGAATTTGCTAAAGGGCCTGCGTAGCATCTTATGCACCTCAGGTAAATCACCACAAGGTGCCTCTGTGAATGTCTTTCCCAAACCCAGTGGCTCTGGTTATGAGTTCAGTTTCTTGAAGCTTACCTGTGTGATAAATGACCGAGTCCCAAATAGGATTCTAATTAAAGTTTGTAATTTATTAAGCGAATAGAGGCAAGCAAACAGCGCTGGGTGCGCCGGGAGTCTCTGCTCCACCAAGAAGCACACCTATTACATCAGGTGGCTGATTTTTATGCTCCTAGACTAATACATATTCATCACTATTCCTAGAAAAGGCAGGGTTATTATAATTAGTTCCCGGAATCCGAACCCTCTCCGGACGCATGCGTATCAGTCTCTGGTGGTCTTTCTGGGGGTCTCTTGTGCTGAAGGCTCGTAGTCTTCCTCCCAGGCTTTGTCCTTCAGTCGTCCTTCAACTCCCCCTTTCTCCTTATTTGGTGGATCTCTTTGCCGGATATCAGAGGCTTGGGCAGCGTCCCATGCAAAAGTCAGCAGTTTCCTAAAAAAAACTCCTTGGTCCTCTTATCTCCCAGACTCGAGTCTTAATGTTCGCCCTTCAAACCCTCTATTTACACAAATTACTGGACCCTTCCTTTGCATGATACAAGAACTATGTACACTAATCACTGTTATTCTTAAACAGAAGGTTATATTTCATCATGCGGCCCTAGCATTGTTCCATACTGACACGAATCAAATTAACACATTTCACACCTGAAAGTGAATCACACTTGAAGCAGGTTCTTGCAGCCTTTCTATGGATGAACTTTCCTCCTTTCACGTAATAGCAAGAACATCCATTTATGCCAGTACAATACACTGATTTCTTAAATGATACGTCTTTGGCAAATGTGCTGACTGATTAACTCACTGAAAGTCCACATTATCTGGAGGCTGATTCTGGCTAGATCCAAAACTGAAGTTTGATCAGCTGTGATGGCTCCACTCAGTGTTTAATCACCTCACTCTTCATCACATTGTCTTTTGGTCCAAAAAATGCCTCAGTCGTCTGCTACCAAAGCTTCCCTGCAAGTTTCAAGTTGTATTTTTTAAAGGCAGTGGCTACTACAAGCCTGTTTAAAGGTAGAAACTTTCTCCCGAGATTTTAGTGAGAGGCAGACCCCAAAGTATGTTTGGTCCATTTGTTGTAATCGTTGTCATAATCACTCACAGTAACTAAAAATATTTTTTGTTGCTACAAAGCATAGTTAAATCAGTCTGCTGGAAATGGAGGGTATCCTTCCTCCCACCTCAAGAAACAAATAAACAGAGGTATACCCAGAGCAGTTTAAAATATTTTGATCGCATAGAACAAACACTGGTTTAATTCTTTCCTGAGTAAGTTGCTCTAACCCCTAAACTAAGCTGGAAGGAGCTAATCTTGAAAAGGAAAGGTGAACAAAGTGGGTTCAAGTCTGTAATAATCATTATCATTATTTTGCATTGGGATGCAGTGGCTTAAAAAGAAGTAGTAGAAGACAATATTTATGTTTTCACTGCATCTAGCCTCTGCTGAGGCTTGCACAGGGGTACTGATTCAGTTGTTTCATTCATCTTCAGCGTAACAACCCATTGCTTGGTAACAAAATATTCAATTAGGCGTTCAAATCAGTTCATGTTTTGCACCACTGAAATGCAGTTGAGCTTCAAAATAAAAAATCCAAACTTTAAAAACAAATCGCCAGTTATGGTGCTATTGGGAATCTTTTATCAAGAGAAGCACATTGGATGTGCAGGTCCAGATAAGCCAGACATTGGCCAGATGTTGGTGAGTAATATTTAAGAAGGCCAAAAGTATGGCTTTTAAGCATTGTAAACTGGAATAGCTGTAGGAAATGCTGCTTCTGTTCCCAGGAAACTGGGACAGTTATTGCCAATCGAGTCCAAGGGCTGAACTAGAAAACATGGGAGACCTGTGAGTCAAAGGAACAGATAAAAGACTTAAGAGAATGAAGTCTGGGGCTCTGAAAAGTTCCAACTCAAACTGTTCCTCCAAGGCAAATCTATCCTCCATTTCTCCCAGCCATTGCAAGTGAGCTTTTAGGACCATCAGCTTCACTTCCACAGAGGTTATGAAAATTTTTCCATCAGGTTTTGCCAGTTTTATTATTTTTGTGGGTAAAATCATGATTCTGTGACTATGAAAATCAGGTTGGTGGGGGCCAATTTGTATTAGAACACAGGGATATGCACATCAGGGTTATTAACGGAGCATCCCTCCTTGGTGCTGTGCTTGTCAGTCTGTGTAAAAGGAAGACTCAGACTCTGGTTCCCCCTGCTGCCTCACTCCCAATGAACAAGATTTTAAAATTTGGGTTTGCTTCTATTTTGAATGGACATGAGAAAAGACCTGCTCCCTTGATATCGGAGCTATTGAAGTGGGAAGTTAGTAAGCACCTTTCTGTGGCTTGCCCAGCTGTGCTGTACCACCTGCTATGGACCTGGAAGAGGATTTCAGCCTCCAGGCTTTCTGGCCACGTCCCTTTTGTACAGCCCTGGCTTTATATTTTTTTCAATATTATAAATAAATATAAGCGGGAAGAATGAGGAGAGCATTTGGAAAAGGCACCTTATCTTTAAAAATTCACTTATTTTAGCCATCTGATGTCAAACTTCTAAAGCACACAGTAGTGTTTTTCACAGGTACTGCTTGGAGGGCTGGTCTATATAGACAAGTACACATTTTGTGCCACTCCCCGCTTTTATCAACGTAGTATAACTACAGTAAGTCATGTAATATCTGGCTTGTGCACAGTTCTGCTAATTAGGATGCCTGTAAAGATATTTTTTCCCATTCTCACATAACTGCACTCTAGAAGCCTGTTTACCCTGCTATAATTCTATCCATGTAGTAAGAGCAGTGCAGCTTCTGCATGGTGACTAATTCTTATCTGCATAAGTTTAAGACAAAGACAACTGGTTAGTGTCCCGGGGCCATGTTAGCTTGCCCAGTGTGTTGTTTGTATGGTGCCAGGGTGGTCCGTGAGTCAAGCCACTAAGTACATTGTTGTGTGTGTGGAAGGGAATAGAGACCCAGATTGCATCTGTCTAAGGTTTATGAATTCATCTACAGCTCTATGCAATGCCTATGTGGGGATGAGTGGCCCCTAGCACTGAAATTTGGTCACCCCATCAGAGCACTGACCAAACGTACCTCCTCTGTTGGAGGTGGAGGATACCGGTCCTCAAACAGAGATGAGTGTTTCCAAACCAGAATGGGGCTATAATTATAAAGGAGGGCATATGATCAATTTTCTTTCCACATATTCAGATGGGATGCTTTTGTTTCACAAAGCTGGTATCCAGCTCTATCTAAATAAATATGTTGGTCCCTTCCCAGAAGGGATCAAATTTTATACGCATTGCTGCTAGTTCTTCTCCCGATGATGGCTGGCTCAAGAGCTGAGCCCTGCCCCCATGTTTACTAGCTACTACTGATACAGATGGGATGCACCTCTCTCAGAGAGGGGTAAGGATTTTTGGTCAGGAGATGGCAGGGCTGATAGATAAGGCTTTAAAATAGAGTTGAAGGGGAAAGGGGATAAAACCAGGCACGCCGGTGATGACCTAAGGGATGGTGCGCTAGAATCAGAGGGACTGTGTGCCAGTGAGGTCCTTCGGTCAGCTCCACAAGGTGCTGCGTGTAGGGAGGTGCATTTGAAGTGCTTCTACACAAACGCACGCAGTATGAGGAATAAAATGGATGAGCTAGAAGTCTTGGCCCAGTCCCACAGCTACAACATCATTGGCATAAGAGAAACCTGGTGGGATGAGTCCTGTGGCTGGTGTGCTGCAATAGATGGTTACAGGCTCTTCAGGAGGGACAGGCAGGGTAGGCGAGGTGGCAGGGTGGCGATGTATGTGAAGCAGGGGCTGGACTGTGTGGAACTTTAGGTTGGCGATGGCAAAGTCGAGAGCCTCTGGGTAAGGATTAAGGGATGAACAAATAAAGGGGATGTCATTGTGGGAGTCTATTACAGACCACCTGGCCAGGACGACAATGCCAATGAATTATTCTTTGCAGAACTGAGAGATGCCTCGAGATCAACTGCCCTTGTCCTTGTGGGGGACTTCAACTTGCCAGATGTCAATTGGGATCACCACACGGCTGATATGAGCAGGTCCAGGAGGTTCCTAAATCACCTAGATGATAACTTCTTGGTGCAGGTGCTAAGGGAGCCAACTAGGAAAGGTGTCCTCCTAGATCTGTTGCTGGAGAACAGAGAGGGTCTTGTGGGGGACGTGGCAACTGGCGGCCGTCCCAGCCATAGTGACCATGAAGTGTTTGAATTTAGAATTTTTGGTGACAGAAGGAAAACTGCCACCGACACTTCAGCCCTGGATATGGGCAAAGCAGACTTCCGGCTGCTCAGGGAACTAGTCAGCAAGGTCCCCTGGGAAAATGCTTTTGAAGGCATTGGTGTCCATCATTGCTGGTCAATCTTTAAGCACTGCCTCCTAAAAGCACAAGATCAGGCAATTCCAAAATATCGGAAGTCAGGCAGGCAGGGCAGGATGCCAGCCTGGCTGACCAGGGATCTTCTTCTGGAGCTTAGGAGAAAAAAGAAAGTGTACGGCTGCTGGAAGGAGGGTCAGATGACGAGGAAGGAATACAGGGATGCTGTTCGTGTTTGTAGGGAGAAAATTCGTGTGGCCAAAGCCCAACTAGAGTTGAAGCTGGCCATGTCTGTTGGAGACAACAAAATAGTTTTTTTTAGATATGTGAACAGAAAAAGGAGAACCAAAGAAAACATAGGTCTGCTACTTGATGGGGATGGTCACCTCACAGACAATGACGTAGGCAAAGCAGAGACATTTAATGCCTTCTTAGGTCCTGCCTAACAAATTTGATTTCCTTTTATGATAAGATCACCCTTCTAGTCGACCAAGGGAAACCAGCTGATGTGATCTTTTTGGACTTCAGCAAGGCTTTTGACACAGTTTCCCATAGGAACCTACTGGACAAAATGTCCAGCATACAACTTAACAAAAACATCACAAGATGGGTGAGCAATTGGTGACAGGCAGGGCTCAAAGAGCTGTGGTAAATGGGGCCACATCAGGCTGGCGGATGGTCACTAGTGGGGTCCCTCAAGGCTCTATTTTAGGGCCAGTCCTCTTCAATGTTTTTATAAATGATTTGGATGTAGGACTAGAAGGCGTTTTGAGCAAATTTGCCGACAACACCAAACTTGGAGGAGTTGTGGACTCTGATGAGGGTGGAAAGGCCCTGCAGAGAGATCTGGACAGATTGAAGAGCTGGGCGATCACCAACCGCATGAAGTTTAACAAAAGCAAGTGCCGGGTCCTGCACCTGGGACGGGGCAACCCTGGCTATACGTACAGACTGGGCAATGAGATGCTGGAGAGCAGCCCCACAGAGAGGGATCTGGGGGTCGTGGTTGACAGCAAGTTGAATATGAGCCAGCAGTGTGCCCTGGCAACCAGGAGGGCCAACCGTATCCTGGGGTGCATCAAGCACGGCATTGCTAGTCGGTCGAGGGAAGTGATTGTCCTGCTCTACTCTGCGCTGGTGCGGCCTCACCTCAAGTACTGCGTGCAGTTCTGGGCACCACAGTACAAAAAGGACATTAAACTGTTGGAGAGTGTCCAGAGGAGGGTGACGAAGATGGTGAAGGGCCTGGAGAGGAAAACATATGAGGAGTGGCTGAGGTCACTGGGCCTGTTCAGCCTGGAGAAAAGGAGGCTGAGGGGAGACCTCATCATGAAGGGGAGTGGAGAGGCGGGTGACCTATTCTCCATAAACACCAGTGATAGGACCCACGGGAACAGTGTTAAGCTGAGGCAGGGGAAGTTTAGACTAGACATCAGGAGGAGGTTCTTCACCAAGAGGGTGGTTGCACACTGGAACAGGCTCCCCAGGGAAGTAGTCACTGCACCAAGCCTGTCTGAATTCAAGAAGAGATTGGACTGTGCACTTAGTCACATGGTCTGAACTTTTGGGTAGACCTGTGCGGTGCCAGGAGTTGGACCTGATGATCCTTATGGGTCCCTTCCAACTCGGGATATTCTATGATTCTATGATTTTATACTTAGCTTAGGTATTGAGCGTAAGGAGTGGGCCAGCTTCTTTAAGCAGCCAGGAGGCTGACCTGCCTGCACAGAGACTGGGGCTGACAGTGTTCTTTGTCAAGCTTCTATTACAACAGTGCTGGCAAAGCCACCATTGTATTTGGCGCTTGTTGGTTTCTGTTTTGCTCAGCCGTGCTGCGCACTGAAATGAAAAACATCTGGTTGACTCACACACTCTGTTTAGACTGGTTACACAAAAGCATGATGTTATGCAACCCAGACCTGCTATCCCATTTCTCCCTCTTCTGAAGCATTTCATATTTTGCTTTTAATCACATTGAACAGATGGCTGGACGGCTTCCAGGTGCTATTGCTCAAATGGTGAGCCTTGTGCTTGACCTGTCAGCACAGGTCAGCCTGCCACCACCGCATTGTGTTGCAAGAATGCCTTGTGTCTTTTTTTCCTTCTGTACCCATGAAGCTGAGCAGTGCTAACTCGTGCCAGGAGACCAGCTGTGGAAGATGGTGAAGTTCCTTTCTGAAACACAGTGAGATAGTTCAGGCAGTGTGTTTAGCTCACACATTTCTTGGGCTTTTCCCGTTTGACTGCAGGCTTCCCAGCAGGCAGGACACAGCTGATAACCCCTGTCCCCCATCTTCAGAGCAGCCTGTCTTTCCCCCGATGCCCGTGTGAGATGATCCACCTGGGGGAAACATTGCGACAGAAGGAGTTCAGCACAGGATTTCTGGCTGCTTTACTCCTATTGTCCTCTTTGTTGTGCTTTTGGTAAATCACACAAGTGTGCATCTTCGTTGGGCTGTCTTTTCAGCTCTGAAGTGAGCAGGTTCTTCTGAGCAGGGTGACTGTGAACAGCTCAACAGTAGAAAATGCCAGTGCTGGCCACTTGCTTCCCACCAGGCTCATGGATGTTGAAAATCAAGTTTAGTAGCTCAAGCTCTCTAAGTTCAGCTTTTAATTAAAATACATAATTTAATGTTAGAGACTTCATTCTCCAAGAAGGGTACCATTATAAATGCCCACATCTGACCTGGATTGCTGAAATTGGCATATTGCCTCTATTATGTTAAAGACAGCAAAACCAAACTGACTTATCATTGTAATGGTTTGCCAAGCAGACACTGTCTTCATCCCAGATATAAAAAAAAAAATGAAACAATGCTCATTGGATTTGACTTATTTTGTATGTAAGCTGATGCAACAGCATAGTGTGACTGTAGGAAGGGCTGTTGAATGCAAATCTACATGCTCATGTCAAATCATGCAAGGCTGTCCACAGGGAGCCAACTGGGAACTGTGCACGATGGACTGGCCTATACTCCTCCTCTGGATGCTCCTACAAATTACTGCCATTGCTTACATGGATTACGTGGTATCTGATCAGGATTCCTTCTCTTTTACGTATGCATGTGTGTGTTTCTGTGTTTGTGTCTGCACATGTGCACATATAAAAAGCACTTAATATATAGGTTAATGAAGAAAACTAATTAGTGCTTGTTATCTCAGGAGCTCATGCTGATTTTCTCTACTGCCCAGTTTATGCCCCCTTTATAAGGATTTCCTTTTATCCTGTGGTAGACTTTGCTACAATCCTGAGCTTCACCAGCTGAGATAGAGGAATGGCTCCTCTAATTTGCTTAGAAGTGGTCCAGTCTTTGGAGTCTGGATCGCTCTGGTTCATATCTTAATAACTTCCATGCCTTCACATGGATCTTTTAAAATGTACCCCTGGATCTTCCTCCCATGGCTAGCAGCTTCCATGATGCACTTGGACAGGGAAAACCTCCCTACCCAAGCCTCAAGGACTTCTTTGGTCCAGGAGAGGAACCTGGGGTTAGCTCTGAGGTGCATGCACACACAGACACACACTGCTTGATTCACTATTTCTTGTGTCCCCCTTTCACCTATTAGTGTCCTTTGAAGGATCAGGTTACCTTGCCAGTGGAAATATATGAGCTCGCTCTGTGATATACCGTAACTGTAACAGCAGATCATATAATTTTCCCCCGAAGGCTTGTTGCAGACTATGTCGAGTCATTTGTATTTATGACAGCTTGGGTGTGATTTAGTGCAATCTCACTTTGATAAAAGCCATTTAGAGCTCATAAATATGGGTGACACTGCCTTCTTGACTCAGATTTTAAATGGAGAACTGCATTTGCAATACCATTGAGCTTTTGTTGTTTGGGGGTAAGAAAGGTAAGAAGCGGAAGCAAACAGGAAATGGAAGGAGTGTGGGAAACACAAAAGGGTGATGAAGAAATGAAGGATGCTGCCATGTTTAGAGCCTCTCCAGCTTGAAACATGCCCTCCTCTCTGCATCTCGTGGGCATCTCCTTGGGGCAACCTCCGCTGGCAGGAGAGGGCTCTGTGCAGAGAAACCTCCCTGAGGCCATGAGAAGACACACGGTAGTGGAAAGGTCCATCTGCTCTACAAGGCATTTATCTCTTCTTTTCAAAGTGTGATTAAATCATACCCACGTTGCAATATGTTATCAATATTGCTGGTTTGGGAAACTTCCCCAGCCTCCCCCAGTACCCAAGCTCCCGCCTGTGAGGGGCAATATTTTTTTGGAGATGTATTCATGGCCTTTCTCAATGATGCTGGGGGAGAGGGCGACAGCTTGCCAGTGACCCCAGCCAGCCTCCAGCTAAGAGTAGCACAGCATCATCCTTAAACTCTTGACCACAATCTCCCAGCTCTACCGTGCAGTCCTCAGACAATGTACATGCTTTCCACTTGCAGCAATTTTTTGCCAGAATTCATTTATTTTGCTCTTTGCCCAGCTGGCTAGAAAGGAAGTGGGCTCCCCATGTTGGGGGAACATGAATTTAGCGCTTGTTTTTCACAATAATAATAATACAAAAGACTTCCATATGCTAGCAAGTTTTCTTTTAGCTTGGGTCTTACAGTTGCATGCTGGTTTTTTACTTAATTTCAAGGAGACATTTCACGAGTATATTTATATTCTGTAACTAGTTTTCTAAGGAGGTAGACAATTTACAGTCAACGATAAAAGATACTTAAGCCCAGCATAGAGCTGTCAGATTTTATGTGCTAGGCTTAAATTGATTATTGATGGAAGCAAGTAGGAAGATTGTTCTTGGAAAATTATAATTTTTTCATAATTTGTAATGCCCAAAGGAACCTGAGCATCGCAGCCCACTGAACTTCACAGGGAGATGAATGTTTTTGTTTTAACCATGAGAATTCAAATGAAGAAGTGTTGTTTGTGTTTGTAGTCACTGGGAGAGTCAGGACGTGAGCCCAGGTGGGTGTCTGACCATCAGTCCACTTCCTTCTCTTAAGCAACCAGTGTTGATCCATATGAATGGCTGGGAACTGTGCTGGGGAATGTATCTAACATGTTCAAGTCTTTAATGGCATAATTATTGATTGCAGTGAGATGAGGATTGGGATACTTAATTTTGTGTTGGCGGCTATTCTGCTCATGGACTTGATGTTCAGGGGTATGGGCTACCAAATTAAACTAATCAAGCAAGGACTTAATATCATCTGCCCGTAGCACTAATGCAGATCTTTTTCAGAGTTTTACAAGTGCAAAAGCTTTTAGGTCATGATTTAGAAGTTTGAATGTCACTTGTGAAAGTTACCTCCCAAATCTGTACAGCAAAGGAATTTTAGCATATATCTGTATGTTTGAAACACAGTTAAAAGATTTAAGCTAATAACTTTTTAAGCACTTCATCTTTTTGGAGTGTTCTTTATAAATTATTGTGATTTTATTGAAGATTATTATTAGTTTTGAGGTCAAACAGGATAAAGCTATCGCAACATCAGGCAAAATAAATCTTGCCTGCCTTTCAAGACATTCCCGCAGTGTGATGCCAGATATGCACGGACAAATGCTGTACCCAACGATTGAATCTTACACTTCAAATAACCAGTTTACCAGTCTGCCATTATTAATGTCCTCTGAGCTGGACAGTGTTTATGCGTTGCACTGTTGGTTTGGTGCTCACAGCAGCAAACCCAACACTTTCTTTGTGACCCTTTCTACTGAAAATTGTTCATGTCCCGACCTGATCAGGCTTTGCACATCCTCGCAGAGGCTTCAGAGGAGCACTGCGCACAGCAGAGCACCTCTGCCACCCAGGCACGACCATGGAGAAGGGGCTGAGCTCAGAGAAAAGCTTTGAAGCTGCAGCCCCAGGTCTTCTCCATCAGCCTCAGCTGGTCCACGGCTGCACCCCTATGTACTGCCTTCGGGTCTCCCACCCAGCGCCTAGGCGATCAAAGCCAAAGGAATTAAAAGGCAGAGTGCTTTTCTTTAAGCAAATGAAAATAAACTCACAGTCCCTGCCCCAAAGACTGTACACTGTAATCAATGGCAGCATTCATGGGGAACTTCAGTGCCCTCAGAGGAACAGTAAAACATGCCTGATGGGACCCCAAAGGCAAGACAACCAGTAAACTACTTACTTGGCTTCGGTTTCATTAGCCATTAGAGCAGGCTAATGGCACTTACCTTACCCCACCAGAGATTAGGTAGTCATCACTAGAACAGTGCTCTGGATGAATATTAAAAAAAAAGGAGCATCCCAAAGGAGCATCCCATCCCTCCCATTTTTGTCTTCTGCTTGCAGCAGGTGAGGAGGTGGCCCAGGGCAGTGAGACAGCAGCAGCTCTGCCTTTCATGTGTTGCATCCAGGTCTGGTTTGGATCCCAAGCAAGCACTATTGGAGATGGCAGCCAACATTTGGCGCTGTGCAGAGAGCACTGTGCTGCTCAAAGCCCGCTCTGCAGCCTGCGCCACGGGACCCATCCACAGCTGGCACATGCGGGGCACGGAGTGGGTTGGACACTGCTGTGCGGGGAGGTTCATGCAGCACCTCTCTGCACCATGCCTGGTTGGGGCTGCTGCCATTTATCTTTACATGCAGTTTTATTAAAATTAGGTCCTAGAGCAAACAGACTTCGCCATGTTTTTTTTCATTAAATGGGCTGATTCGGTCTCTGCTGACTCGAAAAGCCAATCAACAAGCCCTCTGAATCGTTGATCCATTTTTCTGCTTAGCTGTTCTCTAAAGGCTCAATTTCCTCTCCTGTCATGCTTTAGAGAGGGGGAAAATACACAGACTAGTCCCCAAGTTATAATACAATTATTTGGTGCAAGGGATTTTTTTTTCTACTCAAATAAATTAGTTATTAATTAAAGCTTTTTGATGTAGTGCAAAAGGAGTTATATTTGATACCAACAGCTGTATGCTGTTTGATTTATTGTCCTTTGGGGTGTTGTTGGTTACAGCAATCCGTTCCTCCCCCTTCCCCCACAAAACACACACACACACACACACACTTCAAAGACCATTAAGCTCGTACTGTGTTTTCAATTAGAAGGAGTTTTGTTGTTGTTGTTGTTTTCACTTTTCCATCTCTTGCTTTAAAGTTGCGGTGGGAACAGAGGAGCAGCATTCCCCTACCGTGGAGGCTTCCCCAGGGGTGAAGTTCAGCAGCAATGCAGACATCGGCGACACCACTGGGGTAAAGGCTCTGCTGGGGACTGGTCCTAAACGTGCTTCCTTGGCTTAGCACGGTGCTTCTGGAGCAGTAGGCATTCCCAGAGGATTTCCTCCAGTCTCCAGTTGAAGCAGGTTAAGCTGCTGCTGTGAGAACTGAGACTAATTTCCAGGTAACACATAAAGTATTTGGAAGCTGCATGATGGGTTTGGGTTGAAGTATCACCATGATCTTCAACCTGGGCAGGACTGGAGACTCGGGCAGGGAAGAGGATGAGATAAAGGACCTTCGGTTCAATATCTAGTTGGAATTATAGAGAACACAACAGAAAATGGTGGTGGAAGAGGTGAATTATTTCTTTCTTCTAACACTCTACAAAGAGTAGGTCAAATATGGAGTGCCTTTGGTGTTTTTACTGAACTGACAGAGTTGCCTATTGCTAGTTTCCCAGAAATTCCTCATCCCACCTGCTCAGCTGTGACTGTCTCACCGGGCCAGCGAGGCTTCATGTCAGGAGGATGTGGCATCTGAAAGGCTACCCAGAGGCTTCTTCTCTCCCATCCCTCACCAGCAAGGAGGAGAGTGGGCTCAGAAGAGCACTGGTGGCTTTTGGGTCCTTAACATGGTGTCATGTGCTGGTTAAGGAGGAGCTTTTCTGTACATGGTGCTGTTTTCAGTCAATTCCCAGCAGGGTGTGCATTAGCTGTAATGGAAGTGGCTGGGCAGAAAGCGTTTCTTCACCTTGGTTTGCAGTTGGGTTCCTGTGCCTGGGAAGTGGCAGTGGGATTTTCAGAACTGTGGACTAACACATAGGGCACCTGTTACAGACGATCCAAGCTCCACTGAGCAAGGTAATGCAGCCAGCTTCCCATTAGGAGAGAGAAAGCCCTGCTTCGCCAAAAATCCCTATCCCAGGCAAGGCTGTCCTACTGCTGCCATTTAATTTGTTTTAATCCAATGGGGGGGAAATGGGTCTTAATTAATTGTCTTCTACTCCAGGCTCAAGAGGAAAACCCGCTTCGGGACAAATTAATGCAATCAAAATCTGCAGGCTGTGAGGCTGCTGGCAGAGTTCCCTGTTTGTGAGCAAACAAGTTCAGGTTTCCAGCTTTCAAGGATGGAAGAGGCATTCCTGAAAGACGGTAGCTGGAGGCGTGGGCTTTCAGTGAACAAGAAGAGTAGGGAGGCTTCCTCCTGTTCCCTGCCTACCCCAGGCAGCCCGGCTGTTGCGGTGGCCACGAATCCTTTCCCTAACTGAGGAGTCCGAGTCAGGGCTGAAGGAAGGGGCTGTATGATGGTGGAGAGCAGCCCTGCTGGAGACGGGTGGCCAGAGAGGAGCAGAGCTACCTGAGCCACATCACCAGGGAAGGGTGCTCTCACTGCAGCAGAGCTGCATCCTTCCTCTGCTATCCATGCTATCCTGCTATTTATTCAGAAAAATAGCATTATTTTTCCCTTCTTGCTACCTCTGCTGTAGTGACGGGGGCCAACAACACCTGCCTACATAACCCAGCTTCAGGAGTGCCACATTTATCATGTTTTTGAGAATCCTTTTTTTGCTTTGCACACAGTGCTCTGTATGGTTTCACATTCATGGACTTTCCAGGGGGGTTTTAGGCCGCTGAGATTGGCAGGAGTGTTGGGGGCCCACCCATCTCAGTGTGATGGTAAATACCTTCCAGTTTTAGTATTATTTAGCTTGTTCCAACAACCTTTGATAGCAGAATACAAAAAGAATTGATAGCAGAATACAAGAAGAGAGATTGTTCATGAGTTTGTTTTTTTTTTCCCCTTAACATTTAGTTATTTTTCAGTTTCTGGTTATTTTCTGTTTTACCTCTTTGGGTTTAGTTGAAGAGGGGAAAATACATGGTTATCAAATAAGGAAATTAGAATTTTGCATATATGGAAGAAAATACATGTTTTCAGTTGTCTGCATGTTGCCTTCTTGCTAGAAACCAGGGTGGATATCTTATGGATGTCTCCATTTGCCTTACTTCTGCACTACTAATTGAAGACTTTGAACCAAGACTGTCTTGACTTTAGCTAGCAGAAAGAAGTAGGCATTCAAGAGCAGGAATAACATCTCTGCCAAGCACTCAGACAAGCTATGCTGAGCTTGCCCTTGCGTGACACTCTGGTGGTGCTTCATACAAGTTCGCAGCATGGTGCTATATTCTTCTGAGCTAGCTGAAGAGGTGATACTATTAGACTGTTGATACCAAGCAGCCAGCCTAAAATATTGGCTGCTGAATTATTCAGACATTTGGAGAGTGAGGAGAGAATAAAAAAGTATGTTAGCCGTGCACGTTTCTGCAGGTATATGGACCCATCCAAAGTTATGAAAAACAGAAAACCAGAGTGAGGGGAGTGAAGGAAAAGTGAGAAGGGAGAGTACAAATGTGGGCACCGAAAAGGGCAAACCAGCAGCACACAGTGACAGGGAGGTGAAGGAGGGAGCCAGAGAGGAGTGACTTGGGGCCATGTCTGGGTGTCAGAGTTATCGTACAGGGATGGGGAGGAAGAAGCAACATGGTGAGAACTGAGCCAAACTGTGCGCAGAGCCATGAGATGAATTTACTTAGGGAGAAACAGAAAGAGTCAGTGTTATTTGTCCTTCTCCTGAATAAACTGCAGAAGCAGTTAGTAGGGTGTGTATGGCAGGGCAGTGGCAGTGACTTTCATGTGTGGGTTATTTAAACTTTCCCGGTTTGGGAGACCACCTTGTTTTCTTGCCTATGAAGACAAGTGTTTTTACGTTCATAATGTTTTCCATTATTAAAAGTTCTCATGACGTCTTTATTTTTATTTTTTTTAAACAAAGCTGTAATATCTCCATTGTTTGAAAAGGAGCCTTTGAATTTTGGCAGGGACAAAAGCTCTGCAGCTGTAGAGCTCTGCAGCCTTTCCCTCCTCCCCTTCGTTCTGGCTGAGTTATGAGCTGTTCAAGATTCCCGTTCCCCATTTCTCACTTATGTTTCTTAGGAAAATGCTGGCAGCGGCTCAGAATAATAACTGAACATGAATCTTCTGCAGAGCTGGGCCCACATTGCTGCCAAAGCAAAAATAGCAAAGGCTGCATGGAGAACTCCCTGGGGGCTCGCGGGGCAGGTGTAGCAGCTTGGCCAAGGGAGGAGGAGAGGAGGAGGGATGGCTGGACCTCACCTCACCACATCCACATCACCAACACCTGGCCCAGGTGTGCCCCTTGTGGCACTGCTGTGGAGCAGGGCACACCCGCTCCCAGTTGCTAAAAGGAGAGAAAACCCATCTCCATGGCATCCTCCCCTCTCACCGGGGTCTAACCCCTCACAGTCTCCCACCAGTAGCCATTGTAGCACTGCAAGCCAAAGGACTGCATCTCTCCAGTGATCCCCGATGCAGGAAAGGATGTCAGCACTTTTGGACCCAAATTAATTTCAGGGCAGAAGATAAAGAGCAAAGCTCTTGGGCTGCCGAATCAGCCAGCTGGAAATGAGGAAGACGGGTTGATTGGCTTGTTGTCCCTGTTCATCATGCAGCATCACTGCCAGAGAGACACCCAGTCGAACAGAAAGAAGTTTTCACAAATAATAGCTGTAAAGTTGGAAAATTTCTATTTTTCCTGTTGCTTGCAGTCTAAACATCTTTCTTACTGCAGTAATCAATGTAATAAACACACAGGAAGTATGTATATCTATACACATGTTAGATGACATACATCTGGATGGCCATGTAAGCATCACCATATGGGATGTAAGCATGTTTAGACGTAGAGAAATGCAGATTATATTTTGCAGTTCAGCACACCTCAGCAGCAGAACCCAGCCCTTTTTAGAGCTGAATCTAATCAAAATGCATTTTTGTTGACAAACACACGAGCAAACTCTATGTTTACATGTGTGCACGGAGCCGAGTGCATTAGTGACGCTCATGTAGCGCCAACGGCTGTGTGCAGCCAAATCAGCCCATCTAGAAGTGCTTGATTCCCTTCTGAATAGCCAGGAGACTCCCTCCCCAGAGCTGGGGGCTCTGTTTCTGACAATGCGCAATCATATTGCTCATTGGAGTGCCTGTCATTAAGCAATGTGCTGATTATTCTGTGTGGTGGGTTTACATGGCAAGGTTTTGGTAGCAGGGGGCCATAGGGGTGGCTTCTGTGAGACGGATCTAGAAGCTGTCCCATGTTAGGTAAGGGCCCTGCCACTGGCCAGAGCTGAGCCAATAAGCGATGTTCTTTGTGCCTCTGTGAGAGCATATTTAAGAAAAGCAAAAAACAACAAAAAAAAAATGCTGCTACAAAGCAGCTGGGAGAGGGAGAGGAGTGAGAAATAGTCTTGCACGTGCCAAGGTCAGTGAAGAAGGAGGGAAGGAGGGGGAGAGGTGCTCCAGGCGCCGGAGCAGAAGTCCCCTGCGGCCTGTGGTGAGGCCCATGGTAAAGCAGGCTGTCCCCCTGCAGCCCATGGAGTACCACGGTGGAGATGGGTTCCACGCTGCAGCCCGTGGAGGAGACCACGGTGGAGCAGGTGGACCTGCACCGATGGAGGCTGTGGCCTGTGGAGGACCCCTGCCAGAGCAGATTGCCGGCTGGACCTGTAACCTGTGGAGAGGAGACCACACAGGAGCAGGTGACCTGGCAGGAGCTGCTGCCCGTGGGGGACCCAGGCTGGAGCAGTTTGCTCCTGAGGGATGGACCCCGTGGTACGGACCCATATCTGGAGCAGTTCTTGAAGAGCTGCTGCCTGTGGGAAGCCCACGCAGGATCAGTTCAGCAAGGACTGCATCCCGTGGGAGGGACCCCACAGTGCAGGGGACGAGAGTGACCAAGAAGATGCGGCGGAGACAAGGTGCTATAGACTGACCACAACCTCCATTCCTCCATTTCCCTGCGCTGCTCGGGGGGGGGAGGTGGAAGAGGGTGGATGGGGGGAAGGTGTTTTTGGTTTCTTTCCTTTGTTTCTCACTTCTCTAGCTTGTTAGTAATAGGCAATAAATCTTACTATCTCTCTACTCTGAGTCTGTTTTGCCTGTCACGATAATTGTTGAACAATCTCCTCGTCCTTATCTCAACCCTTGAGCCTTTTGTGTCGTATTTTCTCCCCCTCCTCAAAGAGGAAGGGGGAGAGAGAGTGGCCGTGGTGGAACTCGGCTGCCCACCCAAGTAAAACCACCACATTCTGGCAGCTCTGCTTATACAAGTCCCCACGGACAGAGTCAGACATGGAGAGAATTGAATTTCACCAAGGATGGGGCTAAAGGTTGTTACATGCAGTGGACAGCTGTGCCTAGTCAAATTGAAACTATTGCTCCGATTGTTACCAGCAGAATAGCTGATCGCTCTGTTTGCAGTTCATTTACACTTGCATCCTGTTACAAATTAAACTGAAATTGTGGCGCGCTGAAGTAGGTTTTCTGCCAAGTGACAATTCCTTATATCACCAATTTCCAAGTGCGGCCATTATAGGTCATTGCTGGGGGAGTTGTGATTTCCAGCACGGAAGATTTAGGACCCTGATTTTCTGCCATGGGCAAAATTCCCATTAGCACCTGCTCTCATCTTCTAATCCCATGGGTTGAAAAGGAAATGCAAAGCTCTGGTAACTGTTTTCTCAGCTCTGCTCTCAAAGAATAATATAAAATACGGAGTTGTTCCTTCACTTCTCCCATTTTCCAAGTTATTTTATTTTATTTTTTTCTCAATCACAATATATAAATTCAGACAGGATGAAAACTACGAAGTGACTTGATTATGGACTCCTCCGTATGGAAGAGGATGGTAGGGCACAGCAGCAAGAGCAGCTCAGCAGCAGTGCTTTTAGCTGGTGTTTATCCCAGCTAAGTGCAGCATCTTCCCCTGTCCCCACTCCTAAGCCTCTCCATCAGCAGACCAGAAAATACCTTCTGGGTAGAAGTATAGCCTCTCCCAGGATCCTCAATGGGTCCTAGCAACTAAGCTGAAAGCCTGGGACTTGACCACATTTGGAATAAACTTGCCCCAAACCATCAATGCTAATTAGCTTGTGTTATGAATGGATTAAGTGAGACACCAGCTGCAACGGGGCATTTTGATTTGGGTTGCAGCTTGGTAATTAGATGCACATAAACTGGCTGGGGAGCTGTCAGTCAGCAAGCAGCAGCTTCCTTGGCAGTGGTAGGAAGAAGAGCTTTTCTGTGTCCCATCATCTGTTCTACTGTGAACCTTTGGGTGATGTACCAGTGATCAAACACAGCATTCAGCATGAACTGAAATAATCCTCCCTTGAGCTAAAGCTGTGCGACTCAGTGACTTCAGAACTTAGCTCCTAGAGCAGCTGACCAATACTATTTTATTTATAGTGCAAAGTGCTCCTCGTCTGGTGGCTGTTAATGTTAACACCATTCTTCCCTTTGATTTGTGCCAGCATTCCTCCCTGTTTTTTTAAAACACATTGGTATTTGGAATGGAGTTTGGGGGAAAATGTGTTTGGTGTTGTCGTGAAATTGCCCAGAACAGTACTTATGATAGAAAAGTATTCAAAATTGAAATTATATGGGGATGAACATGTACAACTCTGCTGGCATGGACCTCTATGGTGGCAGGTGCCTGTGCCACCTGGCATCCAGTTGGGAAGGTGAGCTCCCTACCTAGCCAGTGGAGCGAAATAGGTAACTCCAGTGAGATCTACCTATTTCAGGCATCATCAGTGTTAGGAGGAGAGGAAACCCTATAGGGAGTCTCTGGTGGTTGGCTTGGATGAAGGTGTCTGCTTTTTAGACCTCTATTTTTAATAGATGAGTCGGGAGGTAAATCTTGCTTTTCCTCCCAAATGTGGAGTTTGAATGAGAATAAAATAATCAGGCAGCAACTTTCTTTAAAGCAGATGTAAAGGGGATGAGCGTTATAAAGAGACCCGTGGAAGTGGCTTTCAGTTCTGGAGCAGACGAGGAGGTAGACAGCAAAAGAGTTTTAGCCTTATAGGCTTTCCTAATTAGCATCTGCAGCTGAGGAAATAATGTAAGACATTTCCACAAGTATTCATTAGCTGCTGGGATTTATAACCTTGATTGGACTTTGTACACTTTCTCCCACCATCCCATTGTGTTTGATCTTGACAAATACTCCAGAAAACATGTTTTTGGGCTGGAGTGTTTGAGGAGGCTGCTAATTCTGTAGAATATTCCTGAATAGTGCCTTTAATATTCCTGCTGGAAACCTGCTTCTAGGGATTGTAATGTCCCTCTGTTCAGGAGACAAACATCGCCACTGTGTCGAACAAACATTTAACAGCTCATGAACTGGGAAGAGATCAAGAAGAGTATTTAGACAGGAATTTCAAATACGTATTTTTAGGCAGATAGCAATCTGCTAATAGTTCACAAATCAACATTCTTCTCCTGGTTTCAGTTAGGACAGAGTTAATTTTCCTCCCAGTAGCTGGTAGGGTGCTATGTTTTGGATTAGGATGAGAAGAGTGCTGATAACATGCTGATGTTTTAATTGCTGCAGAGCAATGCTTACACTAAGCCAAGGACTTTTCAGCTTCTCGCTCTGTCCTGCCAGCGGGCAGGCTGGGGGTGCAGCAAGAGCTGGGAGGGGACAGACCCAGGACAGCTGACCCAAACTGGCCAAAGGGGTATTCCATACCATCTGACGTCATGCTGAACAATATATAGTGATATAATGATATATAATGATAATATATGTTATCATTACATATATAAAATAATATAATATATATATAATATATAATATATATATTATTATTATTATTATTTTCCTATCTTAATAAACTGTCTCTATCTCAACCCACAGGCTTCACTTTCCCGTTTCTCTCCCCCATCCCAGAGAGGGAGGGGGGAGGGTGAGCGAACGGCTGTGTGGTGTTTAGCTGCTGGCTGGGTTAAACCACAACAGCCCTTTTTGGTGCCCAACATGGGGCTCGAAGGGTTGAGATAAGGACAGATTTGACCAGAGCGTGTTAAACTACAATTGGTATAAGTATTAGACCTGCTTAATAGTTGCTAGTCACAATGTTGATTGCTTTAATCTCAAGTCTGCTGTGCCTGTTTTCCAAACTGAGTTTTATATCACATTACTTGCTGTATGTGATCCCTCTCATGCTGTTTATCCTTTCCGGGCCCTGGTTTAAGATCGTTATAGTACTCCGTGGTGTAACAATGGCTTATGATATGATACTTTGGAAACCTTATCTCGGAAACTATTAACAATTACACCTATTGCCTTTTTTCGTCAGGGAGCCAGTCTGTGGAGGGGACAGGGGAAGATATTTTTCCCTACTTGTTCACTCTCCCTTTCTCCTTCACCACCCTCTTATCCTCCGAGCTAGTTACGATAGTTCTCCAAGATGCTGAATATCCTTGGGATGTTCAGACCAGCATGGTGTTATTGTTATGTCTCCTGAATGCACTTCAGGTTTTGTTTAAGGTTAAACAACTACTTAGGAATCTCATCCAGAGATCTGTCCTGAGGCGGGATAGTTGTGAGTGGCAGGGAGTGTGGGAGGATATGGACAGGTTTCTAGAGCAGTGGGCACCTCCAGTGCCTTGGAAATTCACCCCTGAACAACTGCAAAATCCTAAAAAGCTGGTAGAATGCTTGAAAAAGGTGTGTCATGACTCTGGCAGTTCCAAAGTGACACAAATCACTGTAGCGTGCTGGGATCTGACCTATGCCTATGAGCTGCAATTGATGCTACTGTCAACCTAGTGACAGAACCTGTGGCCACTCCAAGTCCTGTGACAAGCCCAACGGCCACTCCAGCCCCTGCAGCCTCTCTGGGTCCCACAGCCACTCCAGCCCCTGCAGCCTCTCTGGGTCCCACAGCCACTCCAGCTCCTGCAGCCACTCCAGCTCCCGCAGCCGCTCCAGCTCCCGCAGCCGCTCCAGCTCCTGCAGCTGATCCAACCCCTGTGATGTGTCCAGAGTGTATTCCAACCCTTGTGGCAGGCCCTGTGGCTGGGTCAGAGAAACGAGCTGTAGCAGTACAAGTTGCCCCTGTAGACAAGGTGAAAAAATGGTATAGAGATTCAGGTCGTTTAGAACGCAGAGAGTCTTCTGCTAGGTCTAGGTATAGAGAAGACGAGGCTGGGCCATCAGGGATGCAGGAGGATGAAGATGAGGATGTCAAAAAATCAACAGTAATTACCCGAAACCTATACCAGCGTGAGCTACAAGATGTGCGAAAAGATTTTGGTCGCTGCATAGGTGAGCAGCTTGTCACCTGGCTGCTCCGGTGCTGGGATACCGGAGCCAATTGTGTGGAATTAGAGGGCAGGGAAGCCAGGCGGCTGGGATCCCTTGCTAGAGATGCAGGCATTGACAAAGCAATTGGAGATGGAGCATGATCTTACAGCCCCTGGAGGCTTCTCCTGTCAGCTGTGTGGGAAAGGTATCCCTACAAGGAAGAAATTGTATGTCTGCCAGGCAAGTGGACCACTATGGAGAAGGGAATCCAGTACCTGAGGGAATTAGCAGTACGGGAGGTGATTTATGAGGACCTAGACAATGAACAAATATCCACAGATCCAGATGAAGTCAAGTGTACACGACCCATGTGGCGGAAGTTTGTACGGAGTGCACCATCATCATATGCCAGCTCATTGGCAATAATGGCCTGGAAAAAGGATGAGGAACCCACAGTGGATGAAGTGGCTAAACAACTCCGGCAGTACGAAGAAAGTCTCTCCTCTTCCTTACAGGCCTGCATCTCGGTTGTGGAGAAACTTTATGACAAGGTCCACCAACCTGAAGAGAATTTATTTTCCTCCCCAACTGTACAAACCAGTGTCTCAGCTATCAGGGGTAAGCAAGTAAGACGATACAGTGGGTACACACCACGTGCCACCCTGTGGTTTTACCTACGTGACTATGGAGAGGACATGAGAAAATGGGATGGAAAATCTACCTCGACCCTAGAGGCACGGGTATGTGAGTTGCAAAAGAAAACAATCGGGAAAAGGGGTTCTCTGAAAAGCTTTCTGCTCCAACTTCCAACAGGCAGTCCTTTAAACACAGGAATGAAGATTCTGATGAGGACTAGAGGGGCCCTGCCTCCAGCCAGGGGGAGGAAAGGAACATTTGAGTTTATTGGACTTTGTGGATTCGATGGCCTGGCACATCAGATGCACGGAAGTATAAGGCTTTAGTAGACACCGGTGCACAATGTACTCTAATGCCATCAAGTTATAAAGGGCCAGAACCCATCAGTATTTATGGAGTGACGGGGGGATCCCAGCAGTTAACTGTATTGGAGGCTGAAGTGAGTCTAACTGGGAATGAGTGGCAAAAGCACCGTATTTTGACTGGCCCGGATGCTCCGTTCATCCTTGGCATAGACTACCTCAAGAGAGGGTACTTCAAGGATCCAAAAGGGTTCCGCTGGGCTTTTGGCATAGCTGCCTTAGAGACAGAGGGCATTAAACAGTTATCTACCCTGCCTGGTCTCTCGGAGGACCCTTTTGTTGTGGGGTTGCTGAGGGTCGAAGAACAGCAGGTGCCAATCACTACCACAACTGTGCACCGGCGGCAATATCGCACCAACCGAGACTCCCTGATTCCCATCCATAAGCTAATTCGTCAACTGGAGAGCCAAGGAGTGATCAGCAAGACTCATTCACCTTTTAAGAATCCCATATGGCCAGTGCGAAAGTCTAATGATGAGTGGAGACTAACAGTGGACTATCGTGGCCTGAACGAAGTCACACCACCACTGAGTGCTGCAGTGCCGGACATGCTAGAACTCCAGTACGAACTGGAATCAAAGGCAGCCAAGTGGTATGCCACAATTGATATCGCTAATGCATTTTTCTCCATCCCTCTAGCAGCAGAGTGCAGGCCACAGTTTGCTTTCACTTGGAGGGGAGTCCAATATACTTGGAATCGGCTGCCCCGGGGTGGAAACACAGCCCTACCATTAGCCATGGACTGATCCAGTCTGCGCTGGAGCAGGGGGAAGCTCCTGAACACCTGCAGTACATCGATGACATCATTGTGTGGGGTGACACAGCAGAGGA
>CM021729.1:4054760-4087887 GCA_011074415.1 Stictonetta naevosa | reverse complement strand
GGTATGGAATAAGGGGTGGATATATGTCCTGGTTTCAGTTAGGACAGAGTTAATTTTCCTCCCAGTAGCTGGTAGGGTGCTATGTTTTGGATTAGGATGAGAAGAGTGCTGATAACATGCTGATGTTTTAATTGCTGCAGAGCAGTGCTTACACCAAGCCAAGGACTTTTCAGCTTCTCGCTCTGTCCTGCCAGCGGGCAGGCTGGGGGTGCAGCAGGAGCTGGGAGGGGACAGACCCAGGACAGCTGACCCAAACTGGCCAAAGGGGTATTCCATACCATCTGACGTCATGCTCAACAACATATAGGGGTGGCTAGCCGGGGTGAGGGAGCCGGCTGCTCGGGGATAGGCTGGGCATCAGTCAGTGGGTGGTGAGCAATTGCATTGTGCATCACTTGTTTCATACACATTATTATTAGTAGTACTATTATTATTATTATTATCATTGTTATTATTTCCCTGTCTTAAAAAACTTTATTTGTCTCAGCTCACAGGCTTTAGTGTCCCAGGGAGGGGGGAGAGTGAGCAAACAGCTGTGTGGTGTTTAGCTGCCGACTGGGTTAAACCACAACAACTCGGAATATGTCAAATGCCTGTCTCTTCTGCAATGCCCCATTTCTGGGATTTAAGTTCACCACCAAATTTTGAAAGCAAAACCGAACAATTTATTTGTTATTCTCCTCAGTTTCT
The DNA here is from genome assembly GCA_011074415.1 of Stictonetta naevosa. Classification (NCBI taxonomy): domain Eukaryota; kingdom Metazoa; phylum Chordata; class Aves; order Anseriformes; family Anatidae; genus Stictonetta; species Stictonetta naevosa. Next base: position 4,087,197 of record CM021729.1, on the reverse strand, counting down.
CTCTGTGAAGAAAAGAGTTATTTATTTATTTTAAAATCTGTTCTGCTTAGAATAGCTTCCATAACATTGTTTCTTATTGACTCATCTCTAAATAAGAGACTCTTGCTCTTGACTCCTGCTTAGATGAATGATTTCTAAGGTTTTCCTTTTGTGACAGTGTTGAATTGGTCGATGTTTGTATTAAGCTTTCCTAAGTGCACTATGAAATGGGTAAAAGTTCAACAATAAACAGGTGACTGGCTCAGTGATAAATTGAAGAGAGGGGGAGATGTGTATTTTTAGACAGAAGAATCATCATGGAAATTGTCCGATTGCCGTGCAGTTGGAGAAGGGCTATGTGGAAATACGCTTCAAATAGGTACCAGACATTAGCTGTTCTTAAATCAATGAGACTGTGCTTTGGAAAAAAAAAAATTAACAACAGCAAAAACTTGTCTGCTCAATGCCTATCTTGTCCTAAGGCTTGCCTAGGATCTAAGCATTCCTTGTAGTTTTAGAAGCAAAACCTTCAGGTTTTCTTTAAAGCGCTCTTAAATTCCCTTTGTCATTGTGACTCGCAAGCAGGATTTAACATTTTACCTTTCCTCTACACGAGAAAAAGATAAGAACAATTAAAAAGGCAAATAAAAGTAAAGGAACCCTTATGGACCTTTGTGTTGTTTTGTCCGGGATTGGTGATATGATTAAAAAATGAGTCAAGACGAGCGCGTTCCCAATTTTCCCTCCTTTTCAGAGGGAAATCATATTTTGTAGAGGATCTTATTTGTGAGTGGTTATTTCAAGTGAAAATGGATGGCATCTCTGTTCTCCTTCTGTCAGTGAGCAAGCGGGACTGAAGTCCTTTGCATGGGGACAAGCTCAACCCTCTGCGTTTCCAGCCTGCCACAAAGCAGCGCACACCAGCAGACCCAAGAGATAATTACCAGCTTTGCAAATTGCCAGACACGTCCCCACACCCAAGGACATGTGTATTTGAGCTGTGTATTTGAGGTGAAAGCGCAGGGAAGCATTGGGTTTGGGGTCCAGAGCCTGTTCCCAGGCCACTCTGCCACTGCCCGGCTCCAACCCAACTCCAACTCTTCCCTGATCTGCACGAGGGAGATAGCAGTATCGGTCTCGCAGGGGGTGCTAAGAAGCTTAGTTCATTAGTGTTTACAAAGTGTTTCTAGATCCTCAGATGGAAGGTTCTATAAACAGGCAAAGTATTACTAATTGCCAGCTTACACTAACTACTAAAGGGAAAACAAGGATGGCTGGAGGAAGGAAGACATGAAATTTGTGATGAGATGCATCAGTTTAGTGTCTTTAAGTTAAACAGTTTAGCGGTCTGACTTCCCATTGCCATCATCTTAAAAATCTCCAGTTGTTTCTATTGGTGCAATATTTGACCTCCAGTTTACTTTGGGGAAAAACAAGGCACATCTGAGTCTGAGAATCAGGCCTCCTATGCTAAAGAATAAATCATAGGCCTAATTTGGGTGACCTTTCCTGAATTTACACCATGAGGTTGCACTGATGTAAATGGAATGAATTCTGGTTTGCAGAACATGACATCGGTGATTCTGTTCAGGGTTTACAGCAAAATGCATCAGAAAAACAATTTTGCACATCTTTACAGCTGAGAAGCACACCATGATACTAATGTACTAACGTTCAGAGCATTTCAGAGCATATGGGTAGGGTTTTTTTGTTATGTGGTTTGGTTTCATGGGTTTTGTCCTCTTCATTCAGCTCTGGCAGGGAACAACAGAGACCGGCTTATTCAGTCCTTTCCCCTTTCTGAGTTTCCTGCAATACCACAGCAATGTCGTGCTTGGGTTCCCAGTTAACTTTTTGTTGGCATTTTGGGAGGCATCAGGAATCAAAATAAGTTGTGTAACTTCTGTTGTCTGTATTTATATATATTTTGTTATTTGAATGCATTTTTCTGTAAAGCCTGATCCCGTAGGACCAAGGTCTTTGATATGTTCCTTTAGAAATTAAGGACACGGAAAGGGAGACCCTTAGTTAGTGCTCTTCACTCTTTAAAATACACCACCTTTTATTTTTTCACAGTATTAAAAAAAAACTAAATAAATAGTAGTGGGTTGCCATTTCCCAGTCATCCTCCAAAGGGTGAAATCCTCATCTAGTATAAATTGGCATAGCTCTATTCTAATCAGGGCAACGCCATTAATTCACTCCAGCTGAGGCTCCAGCCCTAGAATGCCAGCAAGGGGAGTGAGTTTTGCACAGGATGGTTTTTCAGTCTGGGTGGAAGGTTTCGCTGTGTAACTTCGCTATGTGTCTAGGCTCAGTGCTGTGGGAAACTGTCTATTTGACATCTGTGGCATACGCAGCAAATGCTTTGGCAGTTAGAGTTAATGCCTTTTCAATTTGCAAGTTGTTTACTTTCATCTTGAACGTGGATTTGCTTTCAGCCTCAGTGAGAAATCTAACATAAGAAGTAATAGGACCAGCCATCTGTCCAAAAGGGTATGAGAATTCCTGGTTTTGAAAACCAATAATGGAGATCAGGACAAGTTCACCATGTGTGTAATCTCTAGCAAATTATTGGTATGCTCCTTAGATTTCCAACCTGGGACCCAATCCCTCGGGAACAGAGTGAGGAAGGGCAGGTTTAGGAGATCAGACCTGTAAAAGGAACATGGTCAGCATCCCTTTCCAGTGGTCACTTCTACAAACAAGCGCTGTTACAGCCCTTTACAGCCCTTTCTTCCTCTGCTCTGATTTACAGCCCATTTTGGTGCATAAACTGTGCACCTACAGAGCAGTCTGCTCAATTGTCGCTGAAGCCTGGGGTCTCATGGGAGCAGTAAACAGCACAAGTGAATGGGAACCCCGATCCCTCGCCAACGTTTCCTACAAGGAAATATCAATCTCTGTGTTAGTAACAGGCAGAGAAAAGGGTACTGACTAGACAGATTGGCCCAATTGGTCACTTTTTCAAAAAAGCTTAGGGCTGGATTTCTCAACTCTTGAGAGGGTCCAGATTTTTTTACTTTCTTTCCTTCAAGCCAAAAGTTAAACCCATCCCTTCCTCCCACCAGCTAAACTAAGAAGCGAAAGAGGAGCCAACTTTTGACAAAATGATCAACATCCTGCCACTCTTAGCAGGACGTGATGAACGGATTTTGCAAAGAGATCAGCATGCAGCATGTAACAGAGCTGCTCCCGATCCACATGAACGGGGACTGGGGCCTCCCCTGTCTCTCTTGGTCACCCACAAGAAGTGCCAAAACTGCAGTGAGAAGATACTCAGATGGTATGCACTGTGCTGAATGGAAGGCCAAGCCTCTGCTTTGGAAGGCTGCATGGTATAAACTGTTGGTCACATCTCCTCTGACTTTGTCCATCATTTCTGCTGACTTGGATTGTTACCCTGATTTGTACAATCTAAAGACCCGAGTCTTGGTCTCCAAACCACTTGGCTGAAAACCATGGCTTGAGTAATTAATAAATAATAAGAAAGACAGAAAAAAAAAAAAGACTACAAGAAACCATTTAGCAAGAACATCACCTGGTCTTCAGTAGACATTCATTCTTTGCTATACATGCAGTGAATGGGTGTGCTTTTATCCTTCTCAGAGTGAATAGTCCAGGGACATAGGATAGCTGGCAACATCCTTAAAAGCACATTGGCCTGATTCTGATCTGCCATACACATTGAACAAAATTAGTTGAGATATTCTGATGTAAATCCAGCCAAAGATTAAAACCAGCCCTGCAACAACGAGAGGACTTAAGCAAAACATACGGCTTTCATCCCAACAGCACCATCCCTGGGCTATTTTACCTCAATTACACTCTGATTTGAGAAAACTGGAGAGCACCGTATCATGTTCAAACTGTTTTATTTCTTCCTTCTCTGTCAAATTACGGCCACTGCAGATCTGATGAGTTTTAAGATTGGTTGGGGAAATAAGACTCTCTTCAAAGTCCTTATTTTGTTTATTGATTCAATAGTATTTACAGACTAATAACCACACAAGGCTAACAGGCACATTTGAATTGGGAATGCTATAATCTTGAACGTTATCTGTGGCCAGAATAGCCAGTTTACAGATAAGTAAGTACTCTTTTTCAGGGAAACCAAGGCTTGTAGTTCTCTTAGGGAAGCCAGCTTGTTTTATTGCCAGCTTTCAGGCAGTCTTCTATTTCTTAAAGTTTTCCATGGAATCACAGGTTCATTTTTCCTTATTTCCCTCATTTGTGTGCAGTCATGAGAACCAGGATGGCCTGAAATTAAATAAGTGCAGTTCAACCAAAGTCAAAGACTTTGCAGTTTTTGGTTTTGCTTGAAACCAGAAGCAGAAGAGCCAAAAGACTGCATAAAAGAAGAAGGAAAAAAAAAAAAAAAAGGCTGTTTTCATGGTATTTTTGGCATGAGCGACTGCTCTGAGATACTAGAAATCATTCTAGAAAGGTCTGTTCTTAAGACATTTCCAGTCCTGCTCTGAAGACTGAGGGCTTTAGATAAGCATCTTCATGTGGGGATCCTTATCCAAAACAAACCACTGAATCTTTTGTAGTTCACCCATTGCTAATAGCGATTCCCCCCCCCCCATGCATGTCTCCACGTGTGCTTGCACACGCACAAAAGTTCTTCAAGGCATCCTAAAAGTGGATGCTTTTCCTTGCCTGTAACATTTTCATTGCCTCTCCAGCAAGATCTTGACCTTGGCAGGAGAAAGAAAAAGAAGAAAGCAATTGTTGTGGTATAACTTGGCCGGCAGCTAAGCTCCACACATCCATTCGCTCACCCTCCCCCCTCCCTCCGTGGGATGGGGGAGAGAAATGGGAAAATGAAGCCTGTGGGTTGAGATAGAGACAGTTTATTAGGACAGGAAAGAAGGGAAAATAATAATAATGATAGTAGTACTGATAATAATAATGTGTACGAAACAAGTGATGCACAATGCAATTGCTCACCACCCGCTGACCGATGCCCAGCCCAACCCCGAGCAGCCGGCGCCCCACCCCGGCTAGCCACCCCTATATATTGTTTAGCATGACGTCAGATGGCATGGAATACCCCTTTGGCCAGTTTGGGTCAGCTGTCCTGGGTCTGTCCCCTCCCAGCTCCTGCTGCACCCCCAGCCTGCCCGCTGGCAGGACAGAGCGAGAAGCTGAAAAGTCCTTGGCTTGGTGTAAGCACTGCTCTGCAGCAATTAAAACATCAGCATGTTATCAGCACTCTTCTCATCCTAATCCAAAACATAGCACCCTACCAGCTACTGGGAGGAAAATTAACTCTATCCTAGCTGAAAGCAGGTCAGCAATGAAGTGCCCCGTGATGTCCGAAGGATTTCCTGTCCTCAACCTAACAGCACACGTTAGTGTCACTTTCTCCCCCTTCTCCTTTTTCTCATCTCTGCATTTTGCAGGATTTTTTTTTCTTTCTTTCACAGCCTGGAAAAAACAACCTCTCCCTGGCAGCGTGGGTGACAGAGGCAGAGAAATCAGCACGGTGTCAGCAAGAGTTTAGCCCAGCAGCTGGGACCTGAACTTTCCGCAGCAGAGCACAGTGCTGGGTCACTGCACTAAAGCAAGCCAGATTGATACAAAGTGCTTGCTCACTCTGGGAAGGAAAACATCAGAAGCCAGTTAATAAAAATGCTTAGACACCATCTACTGTGAGCTTACAGCAGCAATGGCCCTCAGTTTATCCTGGAAAAGATCACCACGGAGTGTATGTTTACTATCTTAACCCCCAAAGTGACACAGTATTTGTATGCTATCTGTGCATGGAGTGTGTAATGTAGGCCAGTGTAGATTTTAGATCTGTTGAAACCGGAGATGGAGTGTGTGGACTCGACATGCTGCATGCCGTGTGAAGCTTTCAGCTCTGGAGACCCGAATTATCATGTCTGCCAATAGTTAATGTGCCTAGAAAGAGGATGCTAAAATATTCTTTCCTACTCCCACTATTTTTCCCACTAAAATATTCTTTCCCACTGAGAACTTGCTAGTCTGTAATATCTTTTATTTATAGTGCCTTTCCACTCAAAGGATCGGAAAGTGCCTCTGTCTGGGAGTCCTTTCAACGAGCTACAGATACCTCCAGGCAGAGATGCTTCTCTGTGGTGGCCTCTGACTGAGGTTCCAGGGTCTCCTTCACCATGGAGGCACATGAGGGACTCATCGGCCTTGCCAGATACCAGCACCGGGTCCTCAGGGCCGGAGGGAAGGGCAGACACCCACCCTAAGCCCAAGGAATAGCAGAGAGAGAAAATCATCTGGTGAGTTTGCTGGCAGAGGACTTAGATTGACGATAGCTCTGTTTGGAAGCAGATGTTGGGATGAGCTACTGCCAGTGCTGGGCGATATCCTTGTGCAAAGGCCTCAGACAGCGAAGCCACAGCTCAGAAGGCGGCATTTGGTGGCCTTATCTGGGCATCGCTCCATCCAACCCAGCAAGCACCAGCCATGCTGGAGAAAGCTCCAACAACCCTGTGCAGGGGACATGGCCCAGTGATGGAGATGCTCCTAAGGGCATGGGGATGGGCTCTAAATGTGCACCCATACATATCCCTTAATGAGTGCGGCACAGTGAGGTGCCTACTTATTTTACATCCCCTCCAGTGCCTGCCCATCAGCTGCTCTATACACAGCTGGCAGCGGCCAAAGGCTCAGCTCTTCCATGTGGCTCCTGGCAGAGACAGGGTGCCACCAGCCCTCCACTTTCCTGCTGCATTAGATGTGCAGGCCAGGGAAGCAAAAGTCAGACCAACTGATGGGTTTACGATTCCAGCCTGCGATTTCTGCTTCATCCACTGCCAGGTGAGATTTTGCCAAGATACATATTAGGCAGCTGCTCAGGACACTGCTGTTTTGTCTGTATCACCCCGAGCATGCTGTCTGTCTCTGTCTCCGTGACCCTGCTTTCGAGCTGGTTCCTTTGCTGTTCCCCCGGGTGGCCAGAGCGTGGTCAGGGAGAAGCAGCCAGGCGCTTTTATGCACGTCCCAAAGGACTCGGTGCTACAGGGAGCGGAGGCATCGAGGCTGGAATGCAGCTTGTGCCCATCTGTCACACAGCTCTCCTCCTGCCCCAGCTTCCAAGGAGCCATTTCTGATGTGCCTCAGTGGACAAGGGAGCCTAACCAGGCTCATCAAAAGCCCCCCAACACCACTGACTGCTCACAGGGCCGTACTCTGAATCACAGAATCATGTAGGTTGGAAGAGACCTCCAAGATCCCTGAGTCCAACCTCTGACCTAACACTAACAGTCCCCACTAAACCATATCCCTAAGCTCTACATCTAAACGTCTTTTAAAGACCTCCAGGGATGGTGACTCCACCACTTCCCTGGGCAGCCCATTCCAATGCCTAACAACCCTTTTGGTAAATAAGTTTTTCCTAATATCTAACCTAAACCTCCCCTGGCACAACTTTAGCCCATTTCCCCTCATCGTATCACTGGGCACGTGGGACACTCTGCTCCGGGTGTCTAGCCTGGCTTGCAGCTTGATGTGCTCATGCCATTGCTTTTGCTGTGCTGAAATCCTCAATGCATCTTCTCCCCTCCCTGCAGCATCAGTAACATCATTACTGTGATTTTCTCCCTAAACCTCTTGTTCCTCCAGGCACCAGACAAGGTGCCCTTTACACCACATTATCCCTATCATGTGTTTCAAACTCTGGTTTAACTGGAGTCACGTTACTGGCTAAAAGTTGGCTCTCTTGGGACCTTTCCCATGGGGAAAACACGTTTTGCTCTCCCAACCAAACCTCCCCCATGGAGAGGGACTGGCACTTTCTCATCCTGGCACATGTGAGGGTTTCTCTGCCTGCTTTCAGGGTATCTCTCCCTCCCTCTTTCTTCCTTGGAGAAGAGCATACATATGTTGTTTGTACATATGGGGTTTTCTCCCCCCTCCCTCTTGGTCCATTGAGTGTTGCATCATGTTTCACTCCTGTTGCTGCTCCTTCCACACGTGCTGCTTCGGATTTGTGGGTGGGAGTGGGAGGGAGCCCCTCCGGTGGGCACGCTAAGAGGGAAAAAGAATGTAAAAAGAAAGAGAAAAAAAAAAAGGGGGGGGGAGATAAATATTTGGGAGGAGGGGGGTTAAGAGCAGAGAAAAACAAATTGAAGTTGGTGCCAGGCTGGAACCAGCAGCTGGCTACCAGCATAGCAGGCTGGGAAGAAGTTAGTGGAAGAGCTCTGTGCCATGTTTGGGTTGCTTAAATACACCCTCCTTCCCTTCCTATGCCACATCTGTTTCTCGCCCGCCCCACAAGCATGAGGAGGGATTCAGCTGCCAAAGGCGGGCTTGCAGGAAATTTGTATTTAAAGCGATGTTGAGGGATGCAGACGGAGAATGTCCACTGATGCAAATGTAGGTGTGCACGTGAGCACCCAGGGTCCCACTGGCTCACAGGTACCCAGGGGGGCTGAGGGTGCACAGGGAAGCTGCTGTTGCAGCTGTGAAGAGATGCCAGGGCATTGGCAAGCATGGCACGATTATTTTTTTTTCCAATAGAAGAGGTGGGAGGGCTGGGGTAGAGGAGAAGGGAGGGGGGGTGGAAGGTTGCAATACTTGGCTGGAAAAATTTAGAGTACAAAGGGGTGAAAAAGGGGTGGCAGGAAGGGGGAAGGAGGCTACGAACTGGCTGCTGTGGGAACAGGTTTTGTTTTGCTGAGTGGGGCCAGTTGGGAGTGGGCTGGGGACGAGGGGTAATGCTGGGGGGCCTGGGGAGGCAGGCAGCGGCAGAGCAGAGCGCCTTGTTTTCATCCTTTCTCTCCTCCTCCCTCCACTGGGCACTCAGAGGAGAAAAGACAAAAAGCTGATCTGGTGCCAAGAAGGAGCTGCAGCAACTCGAAACTGGCGCTCTGTGCCGCACTAATATTTCCAAGCAGGGCTGCTCTCGAGAGCAGTGAAACGTGCCGGGAATGAGAATGGCTGCGGCACGGGGCTGCCAGCCAGCTTCAGGAGCCTTCTCTTTCCTCCTTTGCCTTTTAAATGTGATTCTTTTCCTTCCCTGTCCACCCTCAGCAGGATTTAGGGATCCTTGTCCTTGGCTTTGCACAGGTCCAGGTACAGCAGGGGGGTGGCAGGGAGATGGGCAGTCCCCGGCACCCCCAGCAGCACTGCCCCTGGGCACAGCATGGCAAGCACCAGGAAGAAATGCTGGGTTTTCCCCCATTTCCAGCCTGGGTGTGTGCATTATTAAGCTCTCGAGTATAGGATTATAAGTGGGTAACCGAGAAGGAGGAATGAATCCCCTCCTGCCCACCTCTCCTGCAATCTCTATGTAGAGGGATTTTTAATTTTCATGTATTTTTCCTAGCAAGGAAAAAAAAGACTTGATTCCCTGGGAGTTTTCTGACTGTTTTCCTGTTGCCACTCCTTCCCCTCCTCCTCACTGTCCTCCTCTCGCAGTACCCATAAGGCTGCTCTTGCTGCTCTGTATCATGTTGCAAGGTTACTTGTAGGACATGCGAAGCTATGCAAGGTACAGCATCGCCTGCGTCGCTGCTCCCCAGTGCTTCTCATTTGCCAAGGGATGAGGCAGCTTCCAGGCTGCCTGATGCAGGCGCCTGGCTCTGCTGGGCCCCCGCTTCATGCCATTGAGGGGTTTCTGGTGCAAAAAACCCTTCCTGCAAGTCTGCCTGGGCAGAAAAAAAAATAGTAATAATCATATGGGGCTGAAACTTTGACAGCAATTTGTAAGGTTGTTTGATTCACAGGGGCCGGGCTGGAGTTTTGCTGTGACTTTTGTCTGAAAGAAAATGTTTTGCCCTCTGGCTCCCCTCTTCCCTTCATTCACAAGCTAGGGAAAGGTACATGCAAATAGCATTTTTTGGGAGGGACTTTTTTTTAAAATATTTTTTTAACCATTTTAAAATTGTTACCAGCATGAGCATTCTTGCAGGAGCCCAGTATTTGAAACTGAACGCAAAGATCTGCTGGGGAGGTCCCAGCTGACTGGCGGATAGCAAATGTGACGCCCATCTACAAGAAGGGCCGGAGGGCAGACCCGGGGAACTATAGGCCTGTCAGTTTGACCTCAGTGCCAGGGAAGCTCATGGAGCAGATCCTCTTGAGAGTCATCAGGCGGCACTTGAAGGGCAAGCAGGCGATCAGGCCTAGTCAGCATGGGTTTATGGAAGGCAGATCCTGCTTGACGAACCTGATCTCCTTCTATGACAAAGTGACGCGCTGGGTGGATGAGGGAAAGGCTGTGGATGTGGTCTACCTTGACTTCAGCAAGGCTTTTGACACCGTCTCCCACAGCATTCTCCTCAAGAAACTGGCTGCGCTTGGCTTGGACTGTCGCACGCTTCGTTGGGTTAGAAACTGGCTGGATAGCCGGGCCCAAAGAGTCGTGGTAAATGGAGTCAAGTCCAGTTGGAGGCCAGTCACTAGTGGCGTCCCCCAGGGTTCGGTGCTGGGGCCGGTCCTCTTTAATATCTTCATCAATGATCTGGACGAGGGCATTGAGTGCACCCTCAGTAAGTTTGCAGATGACACCAAGTTAGGTGCGTGTGTCGATCTGCTCGAGGGTAGGAAGGCTCTGCAGGAGGATCTGGATAGGCTGCACCGATGGGCTGAGGTCAACTACATGAAGTTCAACAAGGCCAAGTGCCAGGTCCTGCACCTGGGGCGCAATAACCCCAAGCAGAGCTACAGACTGGGAGATGAGTGGTTGGAGAGCTGCCAGGCGGAGAAGGACCTGGGAGTGATGGTGGACAGACGGCTGAATATGAGCCAGCAGTGTGCCCAGGTGGCCAAGAAGGCCAACGGCATCCTGGCTTGTATCAGAAACAGTGTGACCAGCAGGGCTAGGGAAGTGATTGTCCCCCTGTACTCGGCTCTGGTGAGGCCTCACCTCGAGTATTGTGTTCAGTTTTGGGCCCCTCGCTACAAGAAGGACATGGAGGTGCTTGAGCGGGTCCAGAGAAGGGCGACGAAGCTGGTGAGGGGCCTGGAGAACAAGTCCTACGAGGAGCGGCTGAAGGAGCTGGGCTTGTTCAGCCTGGAGAAGAGGAGGCTCAGGGGCGACCTTATAGCTCTCTACAGATACCTCAAAGGAGGCTGTAGCGAGGTGGGGGTTGGTCTGTTCTCCCACGTGCCTGGTGACAGGACGAGGGGGAATGGGCTTAAGTTGCGCCAGGGGATTTTTAGGTTAGATGTTAGGAAGAACTTCTTTACTGAAAGGGTTGTCAGGCACTGGAACAGGCTGCCCAGGGAGGTGGTGGAGTTACCATCCCTGGAAGTCTTTAAAAGACGTCTAGATGTAGAGCTTAGGGATATGGTTTAGTGGGGACTGTTAGGGTTAGGTTAGAGGTTGGACTCGATGATCTTGAGGTCTCTTCCAACCTAGAAATTCTGTGATTCTGTGATTCTGTGATTCTGTGATCCGTCTCCTCACTGCACATTTCTTTCTGGCTCATGCTGGGATTTGGATCTGACGTTTCAGGTTGGCTTTGCAGAAATCGGAGACTGGGGAAAGAGAAACCCCTGCCTTTGGGTTTGAAAACAGGTCCAGATCCTGTTTTACCAGCAGCTGCATCACTGACACAGCCAGAAGGTCAAGGTCAAGGAAGATTTTCCAAAGCATGGGCAGAGGCTCATTAGTTTGCCACATCTCAGGAACTTGGGAGTGGTTAGCTTGGCCCAGTTCATGGTCCCAGGTGTGGGATGATACCTGTGACCTCTCCCTCACCTGAAAATCCTGCCCTAATACATATCCAAACCACTTCAAACCTCACATTTGTTTTTGGACACGTAGGCTCGGTTTTGGAGCACCTGATTCTGCTCAGATAACGCCTTTTGGAAACAGTGTGATAAATGGAGGGGAACTCGGTATGGCTTAAAGTTGTTATCCAGCCCACTCTCCTCATCCTTCTCTTCTCCAGGCTCAGTCCCAAACTAACACTGCTAGGATGGGCACTCATTTCTGGGGCAACACTCGCCGGCGCTGTAGGGAGCAGGATGTCTGCAGTGATGGGTCTCTCTCCATTCTTCCTCCGAGCTGTGTTTTGACCTTGGCTGACGTGGTTGCTGCAGCCTGGTCTTGAGCAAAGGAGATGACGTTGCCTCTTCTTGCTCTTTGCTCTTTGGCACAAGTGAGGAGTTTGCAGTGCTTGGCCAGGAAGCATTGGAGTGGGTGATAAAAATGTGGCAAAAGTCAGCATACCTTCCACCAGATCCCACCTGTCTTAGTGAATAAAGTACACACATGAAAATATGTGTTTGGGTATGCAGACATGGGCTTGCTGTTTGCTTTTCAGTTGCCTCTTCAGACTCAATGAAAAGAGCCTTGTAGTTAAGCTACCATCCTCACCAAGGGTACATACCATGCAGATCTTGCCTGAATTTTCCTTGCTGATGGTTCTGGATGGTGCTGCTCCTCTTTCTCTGGTCACAGCCCCCTCTTTTTAACCTGAGATCCCTCACCATGGGATGCCAACCTGCAAAAGCATATAGCAGCAGTGAGGATTAAAGCCCACATCAAATTGAGCAAAGGAGACCCTGGCAGCTTTCCTAAGCCTCATGCACCTGCACAAAGTATGGCTCACACTTCTAGATGTGCAACAGCTTATATTTCCTACCCAGTTACATCTCTTAATACTCCACTTAACAAATAACAATTATCTAATGGATTTATAGACAGGATCTCAAATGTATGGACAAAACATTAATGTAGACCATGTGCACAAAATAACATTGTATTGCGTGTTATTCGGGAAGGTAAACTGAGGACAGCAATTGAAGAGACCTTCTTAAAGCTTTATATTTCAGAGCAAAGATCTCTTCTATTTCTTCAGTGTCTTGACAGTGCTCTGGAGTAAGGGAACTTTTGTAAGGGAGCTTGTCCATCTTGGGGCAGAAATGTTTCTCCTACCAAATGGTCCAGGTAAACCATCTGGCCGTAGCATCCCACTGAGTGTTGCAATGGAGTGACAATGCAGCTGAATGTCTTTGTCTTTATTCCTCCCTGTATCAGAGGTGTCTCTGGATGTATTTCCCTGAAACATGATATCTCATGAATCGCCAGTTGCTTACTTCAAACCTCTTTTCCTTATAACACTTTATACTGAAACCTTGCTTGCTTGGAGTTGTTATGAGATGCCTTGCATCTCGAAGGGTTAATCCAGAGGACTCTTCCAAGGCTGTCTTGCACCCCTTCTCCCCACACCTTCCCCACTCCCAGTCTTATTTTTTTGGACTGGTAGCCTCATATTTCCATAATCTAAATGTGCAAATGCTTTGCAGTCACGGTCCAGTAGCTGGGTTAATCTCAGACCCCTGGAGTGGCAGATGGCTGATTTGTTGCTGATTCCAGTTAGAGAATTGTGCCACCTATTATCTTTGCACAGGCTGCTGCTTAAAAGGATGCCTTGGGCAAAATCAGTGAAAAGCAAAGCAAACGCTCTCTGATCTGCATTACCACAGGTGAAAATGTGAAATATTTCACCTTTGTGTGAAGGGCTTGAGAGGTAGACAAAGAGGGGAGAGGAGGTGCAATGGGGAGAAGGGAAAATCTCATTTTTGTACCAGAAGCGCAGAAGCACAGGGCAGATTGGGTTTGCCACAGTCATGATGTTGAATCACAACCACTTATCCTGTTTTAAATGGTTTTGCAATGTGGTAATCATTGGCTTTGGCTCCCTGCTTTAAGTCTTAAACAAAGCAGATGGGTTGGCATCATGGGACACCGTCCTACTCTTCCCAAGCCTCCCCAAAGCGGGCTGTCCTACGGATCCGTGGCTCCACTCCCAGCCATCACGGCTTGGGACGCACCCCATAGCTGCAAGGCAAAGCTGAGATGGCCCCGTTGCCACCGTGTTTCCCTGGGCTACCCAGAGGAGAAATCTGCCCATCTGCATGGGTTAAGGAGAAGCCTGGGGGACCTTCCAGAACCGAGCAGGGATGAGGCAGCTTGGGCTGAACCCCAACACCGTGTGCTCAGGGGGTGGTGGGCACACAGAAAGATGTAATGAATTGGAAAAGAGCAAAACATTGGATACTTTTGACCATTTTCCGCACGGTCATGCCCACAATGAAGATTCTGTCTTTTCTGTTTGCTCTGGGAAACGCCACAGAGCCAGATGAAGAATTTAGGAAGAGAGTGTGGGTTCCCTGTGCAGAGTCCAGTGATGAAATCTGTGAACAAGGTAAGAGCAAGGGGTTGTGGCTGTGAAGGGTTTTGTTGCTTCCTTTTCCCCTTCCAAACTCGTTATTGAAGCGTTAGACGTGAAATGTAGGATGTGTGTAGCACAAGAACTGATATTCCAAGTGCTAAGTGAAAGAGCCTAAAAAGATCAAGCTAAATAGGGCTTCTTTTTAATGCATGCCATTATGATGGTTTGGGTTTTAGAACAGTTTGTATTGTATCCAAATGATCTATGTGTGAATAATTGTTACCAGCCTCCTGACACCAGGACCTAATTAGGAAATAAGAGCCTTAAATAGGCCATTTGCATAGTGAGCTTCCATATGTCTCCTTGTGCAATTTATTTGCTTCACTCCATTGAGATATAATGAGAATGAAACTCCTCGAACTACCTTTGACTCTGAGGCTCTCTTCTTCATCTCTTCTGCAGTTAGAGCCCACTGTTAAGAAGATAATATCTATTTCCCTTTGTTCAGAAAGAAAAAGTGACTGTACTGCTACCCTTATTCCAGATCGGCCAAGTTTTTCTATTTCCCAGTTTCCAATGGAAATAGAATGAGAAACAGCCAAACAACCCACACACAGCCTGTGAAAAATGTAATGCTGTCAGAGAAAGCACGAGGAAGGTTAGGACAGGCTGATCTCAAAAGCATACTATCCACCATAACTAGGGCTCCTAAAAACCTGATGAGGACTAATGTCCTTGTTTTTTCAGCCGATGTACAGGTCCCATTTAAAGAGCTCTAAGCTGGTTCTGTTTGGATTTCTTCCTTCTAGGATGTTATCAAGGGGGAAAGGTTGATTCAAGGCTGCTTGAGTTTTGTCCTAGTTTTGAATATTTAGCTCAGTCTGGAACAGCACACATTCTGGGGCCCTCTGCTCACATAATTTTGCAGTGTGCTCTTTAAATATAGTTTCAGAAGATATCCTTTATTTCCAAACTCCTCTTACATGCATGACTCCACCCCATCCTTCATTCTTTTACTCCCATCATCCTGAAGTTAGCAAAACTTAAGCATATGATGGGGTGCCATTTTCCATAGGGATGAACTTTAATGACTGCTCAAAGTGTTGTCTTCTTCTCTGCTCTGCTCTGCCCTGCTCTCCTCTCCTCATCAGGATCTTATTTCATTTCCCGGTGTATGTCAGTTCTACGTGCAATGATTTTGTTTTTGATAATTCAGTTGCATGTTCCCTTCCAACAACTGCCATTGCCTTCCAGAAGGGAGGTTAGTGTTGGTCCACTTATAGTGATAATTATAATCAGACCTGTCATCCTTCACACAAGTCTACGCTTATCACTTGCATTTAGGAGGATTTTTCCTGAAGCCTATTACCAGTGCAGCTTCTTAGGGAAAAATAGTCATGACTTTTCAGCTAATCTTTGATGGCTCTCAGGTTTGACAGCACAGAGAGGAGCAAAATGACTGCCAGTTGCAGTTAAAGGCACTGTCTGTCCATTGGGGTGTAAAGCTCTGCATCTGGAGAGCAGGGATAGACAGACAGTCTGGGGAGCACAGCGTTTTAATGCGGCTGTGACAACTTTTCACGTGTGCGGGAGACACAAGGCAGTGCTTTTTCCAACTGCAGCACTCCCCCCCCAAGCTCTGCAGACCTGCCAGACAAGGGCTCTGGGTGGCAGGCGGTGCTTGACAGTGGCACCTTCTCTCCCCGCTGTTTCGGGCAGTGATCTGTGGTTCTGCCCGTGTCAAGCCGCTTGGCTGCGGATGGCCAGAGGAGCAGCTGCCGTCTGCGGCACGGACTGGAGGTGATGGACAGCATCCAGGGATGGGCTCAGCAACGGACTGATGGACCCGCTGCCACCTGCATGCGGCACTGCGACGGTGACCGACTGGCCAGTGCCATGGTGGGAAGTCTCTCGGTGTTTTCTCTATCCCAGGATGTATAGAAAATTGCTCACCCTAGTGTTTTTCACTGGGAGAGGCATCTGTGGTGGTTTTACCGTGTTAGGCAGCTGAACACCACAACCGCTCTCTCACTCCCCCTCCTCATCTGAGGAGGGGAAGAAGTAAAGGAAATAACAACTCACGGGCTGAGATAAGGATAATTTAATTAAAGAGAAAAAATATTATTGTGGAAATATTATTATTAATTAAACAATTCAACTAAAGGGAAAAAAGGGAAAGGGGAAGAGGGAGGGGGAAAGGGAATAACAAAACAAAACAAGTAAAGGCTATGTGGAAGTGCAGAGGAAAGAAATTACTCTCTACTTCCCACAAATGAGCGATGCTTGACCACATCCTTGAAGCAGGGCCTCAACGCACGTAGCCAGTGTTCGGGAGGAGGACAGACGTTTTCGCAATGAGAGCCCACCCCTCCCCTCTTCTTCCTTTTTCCACCTTTTATTGCTGAGTGTGACATCATATGGTATGGAATATCCCTTTGGTTGGTTTAGGTCAGCTGCCCTGGTGATGTTTCTTCCTCACTTTTTTGCCCACCCCCTAGGAGGGTTAGAGAAAGTCCTGATGCTGTGCCAGCACTTCTCAGCAGCAGACACAACACCAGTGTGATACCACTGCTGTCCTAGCTACAAGTGCAGAGCGCAGCACTGTATGGGCTGCTGCAGGGAAAGTTAACATCCCAGCCAGAGCCAGTACAGCATCCCACCATTTAGTAGAATCCCACTCATTTTCACTTCATTACTCCCATTGATATGCTAATAACCTCTCTCCTTGGCTTTTTCTTTTTGCTAACTTAAAAAAGCAATATGTCAGTTTATAGCATTTCATTAGTCCAAATGAGTGATGTATTTTTCAGTCCCTCCTGTGTTGTCACCACGCTCTTCTTTATGTTCTCAGAGAGCTGGGCTTCCTTGGTCATGGCAGGAGTTGAAGATGGTCAGTGCTTTATAGCTTTTGTAGCAGAGGAAATGGTGGGACAGTGGGAACTGGTGTTCTCTGCAGCTATGTATTGACAGCGTGCAGGGATATGATTTGCCTTTGTTTTATTTAAATTTACTGTCAACTCGAGATTTATTTATCAGGTGTCACTCCCTGAAGGAAGATAAACACCACATAGCAAAGACTTCATCTATTATACAAACAGATTTGAGGCTTTGCTATTGCATTTCCCTGCCTGCTGTAAGGAGTAAAAATGCCTTTGGCTGAACGGACAGAGTGATACTTAGCGGTAACATCTTATGACCTTTTGATCAGCTGAGATCTCAAGCCTTATTAGTGGACAGATTATGATGTGATGGAAAGAGGGCCAGGAATAGCCTTTTTATCGTGAGACCCTTCCTGTGAATATCCTTCTTTGTTATATTCAGGTGGTTAATCACTGGGGCCAGGACCATCTGAAAACAGGGGAGTGAAATATTGGAACAGGATATCCAAACACACTCGAGTGTGCCAACTCCAGTTGGATATTACAGCTTACAGTTTCTCCCTGATATTATCCTACCCTCCTGTTTCTATCAAGTGTGGGTGACGTTGCAACATTTGCTGTCACTAATAACCCCATTTTGGCAGAAAAATCTACACAAAATGGACCCTGAGTCCTTGGACTGAAGGGAGCTGCAGTCCCCAAATCCAAGGGATGCACATTGTGAATACGAATATCTGACACTGAAGGGAAGCACTCACATGGAAATGTCTCGCTGTCATTTTTGAGATAATAACAGTAATGCCTAAACTTATTTCAATCCTATTTAGAAAAAAAATGTAGGTTTTAAAAATGTATAGCCCTGCTAGTGTTTTTCTTTTCATGGAACCAGAGAGAAATGAGAATAACTTTTACATCAGTCTTGCCTACTTCCTGCTCAGAATTTCTCCTTAAATTTTGTGGTAGGTTTAAATTTGCCTCCTTTTTATCTTAATGGCCAATATTAATATTCAGCGTCCTGGATAATTGCGCATGAGGAAGAATGCTCATTCCCTGCTGACTCTGCACATCGGGAATGGTTGTGCCCAAGTTTGATCTGGCTGCCAAGGCCACTTCTGGTGAGGAAGGACAGGCGCTGGTGAAGTCCGAATGTTTTCTGGTCTACATGAGTCGTGCACAGGTAGACCCTACTGGTTATGGAGTCTGCAGCATAGCCCTGCACATGCTAGAGTGGGGATGTCTGAGTTGTGCAAATGTTGTTTCTTCTTGAGCCGAACGATCTGCTCGTTTCCCCAGAGGGAGAGAGAAGGGTTGGTGGCGCAAGAATCCTGAGCTACTCTCAGCGTAGTGAGGATGCTGAGGCACCAGGCCTGGAGAACAATAGCTGCCACAGCCCTAAGGAAACTCTTTGAAAATGAGAAGGTTATGGAGGTGGAGGAAATGCACAGCAGGACACCGTCTCCTCTTATCTCCTCCAGCCTCTTCAATCAGGTGCCTGCTGGGCTTCCCACTCCTCCTGCCTTTAGCACTAGATCATAGGATCATAAGGCTGGCATTAACTCATCCACTATCCTCCTGGCATTATAGCTCCCTGAGTCAGGGAGCCGCAGCGAAACATAGATACTGTGAGCCCACAGCGGGCTTTGAACAGCAGCTGCCAGGGCTGCAGAGGTGTCCAAGCAGGAACTGCGAGGAGGCACCAGCTGCCTGACACCAGTCTCCACCACCTTTCCTATGGGCGTTGCAGAAGGTGGGTGCAACACTGAAAAAGTGCTGCTGCTGAAATACAGCTGGACAAGTATACATGGACAATAATACATATAAATACATGGACATAATAAAATAAATGCATGGATGAGTTCTGGAGCACCACAAGCAAAGCTGTTCAAAGACATGGGTTCCTTGGAAAGGCACCCGTCTGAGAGTAGCAGCTTCTGCTGGTAGCTTGGAAACCTTGCCTCCGAGAAGGCTTTGTGGTGTGCATGGTGATGAAGGTGTAGGTATGAAATGCTTCCACCTTCTAGTGCTTGGGTCCCTGTGGGGAGCAGGATCTTGTCCAGGCTTGGGTCACACCGTACCAAGATCTTCTCTCTTGTTGTGGGATTGGCTTAGTGCCACTGGGTCTTCTGCCAGATGGCCCCTGTCCTGATATACTCGGTTCTTCTCAAGGTGAACTCTTGTGTTCAGCTTCTTGTATCTCAGAGGGACCCATGGGAACAGGCTCACTGGGCTTCAGGTCAGCACAGAAGCTCATAGAGAACATCTTACGGTCCTCCAGTGTAGTATGGTTAGAGCATATGGTAACTACTGGAGGTGGAATGCTTTGTTGGGGGCATGCGATTTAAAGCGACAAGCGTTGAAGATGTAGTGCCATGCAGATGACAGTGGTGTGGGATGAGGAAAAGAGGAGAGTGTTTTATTTCTGGAGTTAAGCTGCCTGTGTATAACATCTTTGGCATTTTAAACATAGAACATCTGGTTCCTTACAATTATTAGACACCAGTGATCTCTAGTATCTCACTAAGTAGGAGTGGTATCATGAACCAACAAAGGTTATTGTTATAACCAAATTTAGAGCCATACACCTCCCTTCACCTTACTGGAAAGTGGTGATCTTGGGCAGGAGAAGGGGAAGAAGGACATTTATGTCATACCAGTGCCTTAGGTTGCATCTGTCTTAAGCAAACGAAGTGGCGTCTGGGAACGTTGCTGAGCACGGGAATGAATATATGTGGGTATACTCAAACTACTAGACCTTGGCATGCTTTTGGTACATGACAACTAGCAAACTCTTAAATCATTCCTAAGCATGGATCAGGGTTCATCCCAGTGAGCTGTTTGCATTTAGCTGCTGTGTTAGGGAAGCTAAGACATGGTTGTGACCAGAGATATGAACTGTTGTGTGCCAGCTGGCCGCGGTGCCTAGGAATATTTCTGGGCACATTTAACTTGCTAGTGGCTGAAGATGCTCAGACCCAACTGAGAAACTGGACTCCATCATCCTAAACTCCATTTGTCAGCAGCAGGAGAGAGAAGGGAGCCACCATCAAGGGCTGATTCAGCCTCCTGCGGTCCTGACCTCTCCAAACTGTAGGCAGAGGCTGAGGCTGCTGAGCCTACAGGGCTCAACACACCGACAGAGGAGAAAAGTCCATACTGGCCCCATAAAGGCTATAGTACAGGCGCATGTCCTGCTGTCTCTCTGAGCTCAGAGAAGTTTTAAGTCATTGAGTTTTCTTTCCTGAAACAGCAAGGGCCATTTTCCTTCGCAGGAAGTTTCCTTCTCCCTCACCATGTGGAGGCTCCTTTTTCAATAGGTTCCAGCCACAAGACTGGTGTTCTGTTTAATTTCATTTTAATGGTTTGGTGGCTGATAGTTAAATGTGTCCATAGGAGACAATTGTCTTAGACAAAAAGCTAATTGTCAGTTGGCTTAGATATAATAAAATAGCTCATGGAAGGATATGGCGTTATGTCTTCTAAGTATAAAACTCTTTGTTTGATAAATAAATTTCTGTTTCAAGCTATCCAAATATATGGTTGCATTTTTTCACACTGAACCAGAAACCAAGAACACAAAGAAATAACTTTGGCTTGACTACTGCAACCGGAGTATAATGTGTCATTATCTTTTCTTTCATTGAAATCTGTTCATTCACAAGATGGTTTGATACAATAAATGGAAATGTTTTGTTTAAACATATCAAACAAAGCATTTTCCCTTCAAGAATACCTCAAGTGTTTGGTCACAGTGGGGATGAAGTTATTGCTTGAACCTGGCACTTATTTGGAAACGTGACCTTAATCTGCAGGTTTCAGCGACGAACATATTTTCCCCAAGTGTTTCAGCAAGTCAGATAAGAAAATTATATTTTTGACATGTTAAAGATGTTCCTTTTTAGACAAAGAAAGTGATATCCCAGCTGTATTACTGAAACCCAGTGTCCTGTGTTGCTTGTTAACAGCTCCACATTTATTGTTTTGGTGTCCCAGTTTGCTATCAAGTATCAATGCACCGCTACATACCAAATAATCAATAGTTCTGTCAGTTGAGTATGCCCTGGAAATATAATATTACTGTTAACATCGATCCACGCAGCAGAAATCAAGGGATCAACTTCTGCAGTCATTACTTGATAGCACCCTTGGTTTTTGTTTGCAGAGCAGCCAGGCTGAAAATCACGACAGCCGCTCCTTCCTTCTGTGCCTAATAGTGAACACAAATGTGAGCATGAGCATATCAGCACACACGACCTGCAGATATGGTACATGGGGTTTCATTTCAGCCTTCTGTGGATGCTGGGTGCAGCGAAGCAGCTGTTGGCAAAATCCAGAGGCATCGGCCCTGGTATTGGCTGGGAGGAAGGAGAAGCGGTGCTCTGCGCTGCCGTCTGCACTCACACACAGCCCTGCGGGTTTGGTGCGCTGTGCCCTATCTCTAGCAGCTTCGCAATGCAGTCATGAATGAAGTTTGGCAGATTGATTTTACGATTGTCAGTCTTCCCAGAACCAGACCAGAATTTCATTAACTTAATACAGAAGCATGATTTCCTATAAGCTCTTTCCAGATTTTACTAGATCCAGATAAATTAAATCATTATTTTATCTGTATGCCACCAAAATTAGTTGGCACGATGATCCCCATACAGGAATAATATTGTTCTAGTCCCTTGTATTTAAGCAGGAACTGCATTATGATACTGATAGCATTTCTTCATGAGGAGCTCTGCGTGAACTACAGGAGTGCTGGGGAAGGAGAAACCCAGATGTGAGCAGGGCATAACCTCAGTGAGGCTCAGCAAGGAGATGTAGGCATTTGAAAGAGGAGTATGGCTCCACCAAGCCATAATTCCCCTGAGGAATCGGCTAATGAAAGCAGGAGGAGCCCACCCTACCTCAGGAGCAGTAGCAGCCACCTGGCCCCGACATGGACCTGTCCAAGTCTTGGTGACTCTGCTAACGCGGCTTCCTCTGCTCAGCTGTCCCTGGGAGGCCCGAGAAGCAGGAAGCAATGTGGGGGGACATCACAACTAGTGGCCATCTTCCTCTTCTCTGCAGGAAGTATGTGCACCACAGGACGTCCAGCTCGAGGTTTTTTGATGTTGCCTGTTTGGTTCTGTCTTGCGGGTGACATTTAGCATGTAATCAGAGGTCCTCTTGTTCCCAAGTTATCAGCCTTATCCTCCATCCAAGAGCTTCAGCTTATCTCCTGTATGGCAAGCTATTTAGCACCTGGGAGATGAGGCTCAAGACAATGCCTTGGGAAGTTTATGTGAGGAGCAAGAGATGCATATTTTATCTTTCTGGGAGGAATCAAGGTCAGGTTTGGTGTTCTCAGAGCAGTCTGAGCTGCAGATGAGACACAATGCAATGCTCTGCATCTACTGGAGTTTCCTAAAACCCATCTTCATATCAAAAATTAAATTTCTGCACTTGTTCAGATAGGGAAGAAACAGCAATTCAGACCCTCAGCCAGCTGGAAGTGGTGGGACACAGCTCATGACTGCTACTGTGCAATACATGGAGTCAGAGAGGAGGTCGTCATCAGCTGTGGCTGTGTGCTGTCAAAAATAATAAAAAAGAGGCAATGCCATCGCTGCACAGTCTTCAAAACATTTTTTTCTCTTCCAGCAGAATCACCTCTTCTCTATACAGCCTCAGCAGCTTGCTTCAGTTGCTGAAACTGAAACCACAAATTATGTCATTATATCTTTTCTTTTTTTTTTTTTTTCCATTGGAAGGTGAATGAGTGGCCATTTCTGCCCTTATCTCCTCTTGTAGATAAAATGCCCCAAAATGCTATCATTGAAGTTCAGAGGTCATCAGTGACTTTAAAATCCTCTCCAATTGCCTTGAATCAAAACCAAATGAAATAAAAAACAATGTGTGTGTCAAGAGGCCAAGACGCCAAAATGATGTGTCCAACGCAAGCAGCTTGCTGGTTTCAGAGCATTTCTGGCAGCCATCTGCTTGTTTGAATTTGAGGATGTGATGCTTTTAAAAGTCAGAGAAGAAACACATGCTTGACCACAGTCTTCAGATATTTTGCTTGATAATAGGATTCTCTTCTGTGTCCATTTTCTTGCAGACTCAAGAATGTCCTGTTTTGCAATCATACTGTCAGCAGGTGTTCATGGTACTGAAGCACCATGTTGTGTAATTCCCTAATTAAAAAAAAAGCTTTTTGAAGCCTCAAAACATTATCTCCTCATCCCTCTTCATGAATGAGCAACAAAACAGAGTGTGTTATTATAACTCAATAGCCCCTTATTTATTTACATAGATGATTGGCCTTTTTTTACTAAAAAAATACTTTTTTTTTCTTTTTTTTTTTTTTCACACTACTCCTATTTCAACTCTGTGGTCTCAGCCTTGTCTCGTGGAACAAAGAAACTGATGTTTTTATGGATGGTGTTAACTGAGACACCGGTAACCGAATCACATTTAAGAGCTAAATTCCCCTTTTATTCTTGAAGGTGGTTGGGATCAAAGCACCACGAGGCTGGGGCTGGAAGGAAAAACTTGAACTCACAGTGCATCCTTCCTGTCAACAAATAAAGACATCATAGATCTTCTCGCTACCAACGCGACCCCTTTAATCAGCAGCATGTCCACAGCTAAGAAGACAATATTGTGGTAGTCCATTAAAATCCCTGCCACAGTCAGAGCATCATAAAGCAAATGTGAGATTGTTCCTGGCCCAAAGACTGCATGACATTAAAAGGTTCAGATGGAAGTGGATGTATGGGCAGGCAGGCAGCAGTGGGAAAAGGCTTTTGGGTGCCTCTCGACGCAGCCAGCTGTGGCCAGCTGTTACTGGGCTGTCTACATCGCACTGGGAGAGGTTTGGAAGAGGACTGGAGGCTGTGTAACGAGAGCCTTTCCTCTGCAGGAGAGACAGCCTTGGAGAGGAGACGAAGGTACGTTAGCAGAAGTTGTTTACCCTCTTACTTGGCAATTGCATAGGGAAAACATTCTTTCTGGATTTATTTTGAAATATATATGAATAAGGCATTCATAAAGGAATGAAAGCTACATTTTCATCGATTATAATGACTCCATTAAATTCTGGACATTTACCACATCACAATGCTTATCTGCAAGGCAATATTTCCCCGTGCTTAATAAAAGGGGACAGCAGGAGGACCACAGCAAATTTAAGCTACTTCTAGCACTCAGTGTCAGGATTTTAATGGCACCCATATTGCCTTGGCTTCTTTTTATATCTTCATCTTGCTTTATGTGACAATATTTAGTTTTTATGTCATGCTTTTCGCACATAAATCTCAGGGTTTCATGAGGCAGAGTGGGACACTATACCCATTTTAGAGAACAGAAAAAGCACTTGGTGAGGCGACTTCATTGTGGCCACAGAGCAGGTCAAAATCACTGCTGGGAGGAGACCCCGATCTTCTTAAATCCCGTCCCAGGAGTGCACTGCATCTCCAATAGTAGGCTTTACCCTTGTAGACAGGCTCAAGTCAGGGTGTGAATCAAAATCTTGCACTAAAGCAGGGTAAAAGGAGTGGGCATCATCCCATTGGCTTCTTGGGGCCCTGGGTTGCAGCCAAATAATCTTCCCTGACAGAGTCAAGCACTGAGAACTGCAAACAGCATGAGAAAAACCACTTTGGTAGAGAAATAGTGCGAGACTGCCTGTGTTTTTCTTCCATTTTTATCATTGGCTGTCACCTGTTGGCTCTTTGTGGAGGGATTTTCTATAAGTCCCGTTTGTCACAGAGAAGGGAAGAGATTATCTTCCCTGCCTTGAACTTCCCTCTTCGTCATCTTCTGGTCTCAAATGTGCTTTGAAAGCAGTTTGGGTTCAGTCTTCTCCTGAAGCTTTGTGGGATTCATCAGACCCCTTGTTGGGGTTCACCCTCCTTGTTGGGGTCTGGTGGTGGCAGTGACATGGGAGGCAGCAAGGTATGAGGAAAAATGCTGTAATTCCCCATGAAAGCTTATTGTGACACTAGATCACCCATAATGAGCCAGCTGTTTGGGGTGGAAAGGCACCCACTTGCTTAAAAGGATCCTTTTTCCCAACCTTATGTTTCTGAGGGGGTCCTAAAAGCTCCAGAGCAGGGGCTTGATCCTGAAGACATCTTCCTGGTCTCCAGATCAGGAACCTGTGGTGTTCCTAAATTGCCCTTCTGTGCTACAGATGGCTGTGCTGGCCTTACCCCAGACTTTGAGGGACCGCATGTCCTTCCAGCCATGCAGTGGTTCAAAATCCTCTTTGGCCATCTCATACCAGAGCATTTTCCAAGGAGGTTTTTTTTTTGTTGTTTGTTTGTTTTCAGGGAGGACAAGAGGGCTGGTGTCTGGCAGCTCCAGAAATCTCTGCAAGCCAGGCTGCCAAATGCCCTCTCCCTTCAGCATCGGGAGTCTCCGAGAGAGGAGCTGCCTTTGATTTGCAGTGATGGAGGATATGACGGATGAGCCTCTCCGAGCTCCCTCCTCCTTGGAAATGAGCTATAAATCTAAATGGATCGTATCCCAGTGAAATCAGCCGATGAATGAATCAATCAGGAGGGCTCAGAAATCTTCCCACTGCTTCCAGGGAGAGGGCATACTCAGAAATGACTCCCTGGTAACTGTGGAGCCGTCCTTCCACATGGCTGCAGAGTGACTGCCACTGCGGTTTTCCCCATGAAGGCAGCCTGTGGTTATGCAGCTCCTAAAAGGGTAGAGTAGGGAAGTGGGCAAGAGCATCCTTCCTTAGCATCGCTTAGAGCATGGTGCTTGTACAACGTGCCTGCAGACTGAAGCAGCCAGAGCATTCCCAGTGCTAAATCCCACTGTGGTCTGCCCACACCGGCCTGACTCCTCTGTGAGGCTGCTGATTCTCTGGAAGGGCTCAAATCAGAGGATGAGGATGCTTGGACCAAAGGGTCTAGCAAGTTGAAGGAGATACATTTCCTGAACAAACACATTCAGCCATTATTAATTTTTGATTAAATAATCTGAGAAATATGCCAGAAGGTGCTCACATGAGCACGTCTGCGAGAGGGTAAATTTACCTGCACGGTGAGTAAAACCTTGCAATTTTCATCCCTGCGTTTAACTCACAGTATTTTAGGTGCTGCAAGCCTAGAGATGTTTGGTAGTGCTAGAGCTGAGCTGAGGAGGAACTGGGGTGAAGAGGCTGAAATGACTCAGCTTCCCATGTCAGATTTGTTTCTTCCATGCATTTCTCCCCCATTGCTCAGTTCGTGCAAAGCTATGTCCCCTCCTCTCTGGCAGGTGGACAGAGCCAGGGAAGAGCATCCCAAAGTTTCTGTCTGTAGATAGTTACCTGATGCACTCCAGAAGGATAAAAAAAAAAAAAAAAGAGCAATCTGCTACAAGATAACCGAGCAAATTAAATGTTTGAGCAGTGTTTCAAAAGCAAACATGGGCAGCATCAGAAATTTTCCATCAACTGTAATTACTTTGCCAATTGCTGATTCCACCGTGATTTGTTTAGTGCAGCCATGCTTCAGCCTCTTGCCTGGTCTGATAGGCTTTGTTTATGCTGACCATTCATTTGTAGCGCTTCTCTCTCTGGTTTTCTCATGGGCCCAGGTGAAGCCCCGAATCATCCTCCTGCTCCTGTGTTCATTGTCAGCCAGGGCAGGCATCGCTGAGGGGTGATGAGCTTTTGGGGAACAAGAGATGCTGCTGCTGTTCCCAGCTACTTGGTGAGTGCAGAGATAACCTTCCTCACCCCCCTCTGCCACCACCTTTAAAAGCCAAAAAATCCTCCCAAGAAGCAAAGCAGCTTGTCAGGGAGTGGGCAGCTGGAGTCTGCTGGGGGTAGTGGCTCTGGGGCTGTCACTTGTTTCAGGGAGAGACCTTATGTCTCTCCAGAGGGCAAAGGCACATGAGCACACACGTGTCTGAACGTGAAGTGAGTCTCCCTGGAAAGTTAGCAAGAGCTTTTCATTACTGTTTACATTCAAGACCATGGAAATTAATGGGTGTCTCCATAGCCACTTTGCACAAGAGTTGTGATTCTTCTCCTGCTAATTGGGGAAGAGAGCTAATCAGGGACATTTAAGGAGTGCATCTGCCTAACTGACAAGTTGAATGTGAACCACTGTGATACCTACCAGGGGTTTCAGAAGCTGCTTGAATTCCCTTCCCTGACTCAGGCCAGGGCTGTGGAGGGCTGGATAACATTTCCATCTCTGTCCCCCTGCCTGAGATGCCAAAGGGTGCCTTCATCTGCCAGGTGCAGAACATCTTCACCTGCAATTTTCCTCCTCCCTCTGCATGACTAGCTCCTTGGTGACGGTGCATTTTGCATGTACCATTCTTTCTCCCAGCTGCTTCATGTGGTTTTGTCTGGCCACAAGGAAAGGAGGTGGCCTGTGCTTGAGCCTCTTGGCTTGCCTTCACAGCCAGCTCCCGCGTGCAGGTGCCTGGAGAGCACCACCAGCAAGGAGAAAGAATAAAGCCACAATAGCATCGTCCCCAGAGACAAAGGCTATGGAGGATTTAAGCCTGATAAACAGCAGGTTGATCACTCAGGGCTCTGTTGTGCACCTGGTTTTACCTTGGTCTTTCCGTGCCAGGCATCTGGGGAGATAACGTGAGCCCATCCTCACTGGGGTGCAGCAGGATTTATTTCCAGCCATCCCCAGGGGGATGTGAAGGAGTTCCCAGAAATGTGAGCTGACTCACAAGGTATCAGATAGAGGTGAGGCTATCAGCTCTCTTTGTTTGTACCCTACTATCGGTTTCAGCTTTGCAGATGGTAAACATGCAGGTGACACACATTGCTTCCCACAACCCTAATTGTCAGGAGGAGTTGTAAAAGATCCTCTGGACATGTTTTCATTCCTCACAGTTTGTACTGGCCACAAATAGACACAAAGCAGATGAGCTACTGGCTCACGTCAGAGAAATGTGGCAAAGGGAGTTTGTGAGTGACCCAACTAGTAACCCTAAACTAGGAAAATTAAAGTAGAGGTAAGCTTCAGAAGGGATGTGGGTCCTTTTTCCAGCAGTGTCACTGCTGTGGACATCATTCCCCATTGCCTGGCAGTTTATGTTGTCCTCCAAACTGCTACAAACTGTGAGTGGGGAGTGGGTCTGAAATCTCCCCTTACACAGTCCAGTAGTAATATTTTTCATCCACATTACATTCACTGCAGCTGCAGCACAGCTGCCACAGCCACCAGCTGCAAGCTTTTTTTTTTTCTTTTTTTTTTTTTTTTTGTGGGAAACTGAGACACAATGAAAAATATTTTTTTCCAAGTCACAAACCTACTCTGTGATCAGGTTAAAAATAGGTGAGAACAGCTCCTACATCCCATTTTACCTGCAGGACAGCCTCCCATTCAAAGATGGCTTATGCATTAATATTTGTGGAACTGTCAGTAAGCTCGTACCATATTCAATTAACCTTCAACTAAACCAAACATTTTTAATGTCTTGGGGATACCCAAAGATTTTTCTTGTCAGAAAGCAGGCAAATCAAGCTCAGTTAAGATTGGCCCCAATATCTTTAGCCTTTTTCTTTATCTCACCCCATCTTATATAAACTTACTGAGCACTATTGTGGGGTCATGATGTACCTAATTTTGCATGTGTGTGCTGCGATCCCATAATTCATCTGGAGATTTAAAATGCCAAAGGGTTCACAGGGCTCAGGGTGGCTCTGTGGTTATGGCTGGCTTGGTGTTTATTTTAAGGAAGGAGAGATTATGTCACTGCGCTGGGGTGCTGCCCCTGGAGCCCCATCACTTTGTGCATCCGAGGTTGGAGGTGGGCACCGGCTGGCCAGCCAGGCAGGTCTGTCTGCTGCTGGCTAACCTGGCTTTTTTGTGGGGCCATCTGATGGAAAACAGTAGTGGTCAGCAAAGGAAATAAGGTAAGTTTGTCATCGGTCTCATTAGGGAGACTTCACTGTTGGGTTACTAAGTAAAATCAGTGGGTTCCCCTCTGGGTACATTTTCCATCATAGCAAAGGGGAAGACAAGCAGTGGTATTAGTGCAGGTCTCACGCTGAGCACTGCAGACTTTACTTATGTCAAACCCGTGGGGACTTTGAAGACTTGCTTCTTCTTTGGTCCAAAACTGCAGAATACAGTTTTGCATAAAAAGACAGGGGAAATACCAGCTGATAAGGTGGGAGACAGCCCAATTCAGAGAATGGACAATGAGAAGATGTGCTGCCTAGCTTCAGTTACTGCCTTGTAGACATTTCTGCATGTTTATATCCCCATCCATGAAATGGGAACATTAGTGATTCTCTTGCAGAGAGTTAAGAAGCTAAATTAATTACTGTTTGTGAAGCTAATTGGGATTCCCATATGGGCACTGTTTGGAACATTGTAATTATTATTATTATTATCATTGAGACTTGGCTCCATATAATTAGTTTTCCATATCTGCAACCAGGTAGGCTCTCTAAAGCTATTTGGAGGCATTCCTCCTGGGACTGGCCAACAGAGACCTGAGTAGCACAGGGAAGCAGTGGCAACCAGGGCTGAGTGGTCTTCCAGCTCTTCTTCCTCACCCCAAACCTGCTCCCATGGCTGTGCTCTTCAGAAAGTCACCTGTCTGCAAGGGAACAGAAACCATCCCTATTACAAACATGTACACTGTTATAAATTATTATGGTAACTTAGACGTGTGTGTGTGCAGTGGAACAAAGCTTAGAGGTGGATAATGTCCAGTCCAGGGAGGGAAAAGGTTTTCCAACAGCATTTAAGTGTCCCTAGGCTTGGCCATCGGTTTCCGCTGGGTTAAACTCTAAATAAATTCTTGTGCACTGTGCACCAGTCACATATTGTTTTAGTTTATGCTCGCAGGTGCTGCTGAGCTCAGTAATACTGAGTTAGCTCAGTATTTTCAACAAAGTCAATAAATGCTGAGGCTGTCATTACTGAAGATTCACTTGTCAAACACCTCTCCCACTTAAAAGTAGCACAACACTAGTAGAACAAAAAGACCTACTAAAATGGTGCTGGTTTTAAAGCAAAATATCCCTTTAACATTATGTAAGAGCTATAGGAAGTATGTTGTTTTATTTATGAATGTGGAAATCTGTCTATTCATTATTTCCTGAGTCTGGGTTTGTCTGTTTGGCTTTTCCTTTTCTTTCATAAATAAGCAATAATTGACATTGAGACATTCAAAGGAGTTTTAAGGATCTTGAATCACCAGCAGCTTTGCCAGAGGTTTCATCTGAGAGAAGCTAAGTCAGTATGAGCTGGAAAGCTGGGGGAAGAAGATAAAAATAATCAAGTCTGTGTCAAAAACAGCTGTGCAACTTAGGCTGGAGTTGTGCTTGTTTACAGACAGCGTGTTTTAGCCAACCGGTTCCTGCTCTGCCCAACATCAGCTGTGAAATGTCATTCTGTAGGATTTTGCTGATGGTTTCCCCTGCAAGTTCTTCTTCTCTTCCATACCTGAAATGTTTGATCTGTTCCTGCTCTCATGGGCTTTGAAAGGATCTGAAACTGCCAGGACTGCTCCATTTCATCTTCTTCTTGTGTTTCACATCGCTGCAAATGGTGGTGTCAGCACAGGTTTTGAAGCAGGTAGTCCAGTCACTTTTCTTGTGCATGAAGCTCAGAGTTGGGCTCAGTGCTGAGAAAATAGTTTTAAGCAAGCTGAGGTGCTTTGTGGTGGTCACATCTCTGTTACAGCTGGAATATAGAGGAGTAGGTACTTCCATGCTCTCACCAAGGCAGGGACACATTCAGTCCAATGCCTATATCCAATGCAATCAATTTTAATGTCATGATTTTTTTTTTGTGTTCCTGTAATCCTGAAAAAGTCCTTCTAAATCCAAATTTGCCAAGGTAAGCAAATGTGAAAACATGTTATTTAGCCTAAAAGTAACTGGGAAATTGAAGCATTTTACTCATCTCTGAATGAATAGGAGACTAAACTCACTTTTCCAGGACATGTTGGTGGACTCAGGCACATGAATGCCTTCAAAGGTCTGCTACTCTGGTTCTGAAAGACTGAAATGAGCGTTGTCATCGATGTCATTGTGTCTTTAGGTAGGAAGTGTGGGGTTAGAGGGAGGGAACTAATGTAGTAAATTTGTAGTACTTTGTAGTACTTTGTGTAATGTATAAATAGAAAAGAGTTGAGATAAAGGTGGTGTTGAAATCGATTGCTGACAGCTTGGCATCCGAACATTAAAGGTTCATGCCACTACCTCTACTTAAGAATGAGCCCTGAAAAATGTCTACTCCCTTCCAAATTCTAGCCCCCTGAAAATTAGCACTTTATTTACCTTGCAGCTGCTTCTGTTCCGCTGGGGGGGGGGGGGGGGGGGGGGGGGTGGGGAACTGCAAGTGTTGTGGTTTAACCCGGCTGGCAGCTAAACACCACAAAGCTATTCACTCACCCTCCCCCCTCCCTCTCTGGGATAGGGGAAAGAAACGGGAAAGTGAAGCCTGTGGGTTGAGATAAAGCCATTTTATTAAGAGTGATGCACAATGCAATTGCTCACCACCTGCTCACCGATGCCCAGCCTATCCCTGAGCAGCCAGACCCCCACCCCGGCTAGCCACCCCTATATATTGTTGAGCATGACGTCAGATGGTATGGAATACCCCTTTGGCCAGTTTGGGTCAGCTGTCCTGGGTCTGTCCCCTCCCAGCTCCTGCTGCACCCCCAGCCTGCCCGCTGGCAGGACACAGCGAGAAGCTGAAAAGTCCTTGGCTTGGTGTAAGCACTGCTCTGCAGCAATTAAAACATCAGCATGTTATCAGCACTCTTCTCATCCTAATCCAAAACATAGCACCCTACCAGCTACTGGGAGGAAAATTAACTCTGTCCTAACTGAAACCAGGACATATATCCACCCCTTATTCCATACCATTTATGTCATGCTCAGGTTACACTCTTTCCAATACATTCTAATTAATCACCATTTTCATCTATGGTATATAGCAATTATGGTAGTGATGACATACAGTATTATATAATAATTAACATAATACAACTCAACTCATGGGCTATTCTCACCCAGTATTAAATCCCCTTGAGGTACACATCGGACCTCCCCATTCTTTTGCATTACCCACCAAGTGCATCCAGGTCCCTTAGCAAAAGCAATCCCACGAATGGGTTTGCCTTTTCCTGAGGAAGGAATAGCCCAGACTGTTTTACCCAGCATGTTTCTTATGTGCACTACAGGAACTTTATCCCCTTCTACAGTACGTAACAGGTTTGATTGGGCAGGTCCAGCTCGGTTGGCAGATCCCCTAGTATTGACTAACCAAGTGGCCTTTGCCAAATGCATATCCCAATTTCTGAATGTCCCAGCACCCATTGCTTTCAGTGTAGTCTTTAACAGTCCATTGTATTGTTCAGCTTTCCCGGAGGCTGGTGCATGATAGGGGATGTGATACACCCACTCAATACCATGTTCTTTGGCCCAAGTGTCTATAAGGTTGTTTCGGAAATGAGTCCCATTGTCTGACTCAATTCTTTCTGGGGTGCCATGTCGCCATA
>CM021729.1:4037168-4054360 GCA_011074415.1 Stictonetta naevosa | reverse complement strand
TGAGACTTTTCTCCTAGAGAGGACATGTATCCCATCCACTACTGTCATATACGAGCAGCTTGCTCTATATGCTGCAAAATATTCCTAGAGGTGCAGTTCTTCAGTTAGTTTTATGGCAGCTACACCCGGCTCTCTTCTGAAAATAGCAAAATTGTGTTTCCTTAATGCAAGTTTCTGGTAAAAGTGGTGAAGAATTTTGGAATATGCAAGGCAATTACTTTGCATCACCGACAGTCTCTAATTTATGCTGCTGCTTATTATACAGCGCTTCAGCCAGGCAGGCACCCAAGCCATTGCCCCTGTAGAAGAACAACCTGAGATGGGCTATTTGGGTATGAAATAGGTACTGGAGTCCATCATGGCAGTGGAAAGCTGCAGTCATACATCACTGCATGACATAATTTTTCATCATCTTCTGCCAGCTGAGCTGTGATGAAGGTATTAGTAAGTCTGTCAATTGTCAGGTCATAAAACTGATCGTCAGAGTTGCACAAAAATGTGCAAACCTTTGAAAGCAAGCCAGGCTTTCAGGCCGCTCCAGCAGTGTAATACTGGCCTTCAAGTTTCCGCTCCCTCAACAGGGGCCTCAGAGAAGGTGCAGGCAGCCCCCTGTGCCCTGCATGTCCATGCTGTGTCCACCTTAATATCAACGTGTCCTATGTGCTCCTCCAACCATGTTTCCATTGAGCCTTGTGGTGGCCTCTCATTTCAGCAAGGCACTGAAGAGATACGCTTTGGGTTGTGCAGGTTTTCCAGTCATTTTTTAGAACAAAATGCAATGATGATGGAAATGTGTAACAGGATGAGATAACTAACCAGTACAACACAGTGGTTACGTGAAGTAACAAGGATGAGAAAAGGCAAGCGAATGAAAGAGCATGACCTAGAACAGGAGAGGAGGGATTAGCACATGCTGTGGTGGTTTTACTCAGGTGGGCGGCCGAGTTCCACCACAACCGCTCTCTCACTCCCCTCCTCAAAGAGGAATGGGGAGAAAATACAATGAAAGGGGCTCAAGGGTTGGGATAAGGACGAGGAGATCGCGCAGTAATTATCATGACGGGCAAAACAGACTCAGCATAGGGAGATAGTAAGATTTATTGCCTACTACTAACGAGCTAGAGAAGCGAGAAACAAAGGAAAGAAACCAAAAGCACCTTCATCCCCATCCACCCTCTTCCACCTCCTCCCCCCGAGTGGCACAGGGGAACAGGGGAATGGGGGTTATGGTCAGTCTGTAGCGCTTCTTCGCTGCCGCTCCTTCTCAGTCACTCTCGTCCCCTGTGCTGTGGGGTCCCTCCCACGGGATGCAGTCCTTGCTGAACTGATCTGGAGTGGGCTTCCCACAGGCAGCAGCTCTTCAAGAACTGCTCCAGATATGGGTCCGTACCACGGGGCCCATCCCTCAGGAGCAAACTGCTCCAACCTGGGTCCCCCACGGGCATCAGCTCCTGCCAGGTCACCTGCTCCTGCGTGGTCTCCTCTCCACGACCTACAGGTCCGGCCTGGAATCTGCTCCTGCAGGGGCCTTCCACAGGCCGCAGTCTTCGTCAGTGCAGGTCCACTTGCTCCACCGTGGTCTCCTCCACGGGCTGCAGTGTGGAACCCATCTCCACTGTGGTACTCCATGGGCTGCAGGGGGACATCCTGCTTCACCATGGTCCTCACCACAGGCCGCAGGGGACTTCTGCTCCGGCACCTGGAGCACCTCTCCCCCTCCTTCATCACTGACCTTGGCGCCTGCAAGGCTGTTTTTCACTCCTCTCACTCTCCCAGCTGCTGTGTGGTGCAGCGTTTTTTCTGTCTTAAATATGCTCTCAGAGATGCGCAAAACAACATCACTTATTGGCTCAGCTCTGGTCAGCAGTGGGGCCCTTACCAAACATGGGGCAGCTTCTAGATCCTTCTCACAGAAGCCACCCCTATGGCCCCCTGCTACCAAAACCTTGCCACGTAAACCCACTACAGATGCTTTTGCAGCGGTGTTCCTCTGCCACTCGTAGTGAAAGAACACAGGCATTTGGCGATTAAGCCAGGACCTGCTCTGTTCAGGGGAGCCCCAAGGTGTTTGATTTACAACCAGCTAAAAATGCTGCAAAACTTTTATTAAGTATTTACAGCTTTCCTTTCCCCTGTCTGCTTGCTGGCACATATGGAATTACGAGGGACAGATTACTGTGGTTTTACTCATTTGCAGTTGCTCCATGCACCATTTTTTGGCATTTTATGGATCCCTAAAGATCCACAGGCCACCCCTTGAGAAACAGCCAGGAAGGACAAGGTGGGAAATTTTCACTTCATGTGTCACTGGAGTTCTTTGGTACCATAGTAAAACCAGGATGAGGAGAGTCGTGAATCTTGGTTGCATTGCACAAAGAGCTGTTTTCTTGTAGCAACAAAGTTTTTGCTTTGAATAAAGCTAGACAAGTCTGAAGTTGTTGTGCAGCGAGCGCACCATGCTCAGTGGGGAGAGTGTCGCATGCTGCAAATGCACCCAGCCCTGTTCCAGGCAGACCACACAGCCAGCAGGTTCAGGCCAACCTTTCCAATAAGAGTAGACCTGTCCTTTGTTCCTCAGCCTCAATGGGGAGTGGGAGGCAGCAGAAGGAAAGGATGCAGCTTTAGCAAGGTAGCCCTGCCCTGCCTTTCTGTGTCCTCCAAAAGAATGAATTCATCAGCGGTAATAAGTGTTGGTCCCGTGCACCCGTTCCTCCTGGCAAAGCTCACCTCTCTGAACACCTTGTGATTACCACGGTGTGAGGTCCCTGCACCTCACAAAGATGTCAGTCCCTGAATCACTCAAGCAAGGTGTTTTTGGTGGGTCTGGGTTACCTGCTGGCCGCACAGCTCTAGCTCCAGCAGCATAGTTGAGGAATGCAGGTATTTGGACTTCTCTGGAAAGACCCTGCTGAAAGATCTCCAGGGTGTACTGTACTAAGCATAAGCCTGACACCCCCAGGGTTTGGAAGAGAGCAAATTCCTTCCAGGGTTATAGGATTAAGAATCTGAAAAGTGATTAAAATTCTTCATTAAACAGGAAAAAAAAAAGGGGAAGCTCTTCAATACATGTATCACTCGCTGTGTTTTCCTTGTAATTAAAGGAAGTTATAGAAAAATATTAGAGGGGATTAAATGCTCAGAGTATATGTGTCTATCAAATAACACAAGACTCTGCATTCTTCTGCGTAATCAATGGAGTAACTCGAATGGGGAGGTTCAAAAGAGCACAGTTATTGTTAAAGTGCCATTGTAGTGGTATTCACCATACTGTACGGCAGATGGACAGGCCCAAGGTTTTCCCAGCAGGGTAACTTTGCTGTGGCTGAAAAACCAAGGGCCTGGAGTTCATATGTGGGTATTTCCACACTGACTGTTAAAATTTCAGGTGAGCCCCCCAACCTGAATGCAGAAAGAGATGCTTCTAATTTCCCAAGAAAGGCTTATTTGTGACCAAAACTGCGTTTCTCTTTCTTTTGTGCAAGCAAAATAGGAAAGTAAAAGCCCGGGCAAGAATGGTGGGTAGGAAGAGAGTCCAGGTCATAAAAAATGGGAGGGACTTGTACTATAAACAGGGAATTGTACTTACCATTATTCTTTGCTCTGTCCTCTGATGGCTTAATTGTGAGATCATTATTTAGCCATTAATTAAGAGTTCATTATGTCCTAGACACCTGGTGTCTAGAAAAGCCAGTGTGTCCTGAGGTCTGTAATACTGCATCATGACCACCTCAATGCTCTGTGAGTGTTTGCCCATATATATTGCTCTATGCAGAGGTCTTCACTTTATTATGGCTTTTCTTTTGGGCAGTGCAAGTGCTGACAGTGGTCATAAGTGGCAAGTCTAGTAGAGGAAGGGATCCAAAGGGGATTTGAAGATCATGAAGCTATGGGATTTTTTGCCATTTTGCATCAAATCTGGGATTGGATTTCCCTGTGTTACCCATGTTGTGTTTTCCTATTTTCAGCAGTCCTGCAGGAGGAAAACTCCTGACTTTAGAGAAAACCTGACCCCAAGGCTGTGCCTGTCTTTGCTCTTGCTCTGCCATACTGCCTAAGGCAGGGCACCTCACCTTGTTAGCTCCATTTGTATTTTACAAATTAGCAGATTAATAATATCCCCCTCAATCGCTGGAGCATGCAAGGTTTAATTAACGGTTGAAAAGTGCTTTGAGATCTTCACATGAAAGGTTCCATATAATCACACAGAGAAAGATGATACTCACTCATCTTGTACTGTCTTTTTATTTAGAAACTCTCACAAAGTTGAGGGGAAAGATTACCTCCTCTCCTCTCCTCTCCTCTCCTCTCCTCTCCTCTCCTCTCCTAAATCAAGGTATCTTATTATCTTCACAAAGAATATAAGGTCATAGAAGTACCAAAGGTATGGCCATCTGGAGAGTGAGCCATCAGTCTGGTAACAGTGCTGGTCACCTTTAGAGGACACTTTCTCTCTAGAGCTACCTATGACAGATGTCTGAACAGATCAAGCTGGAGAGGTCACTGCATCCATCCTTCTTAAGGCAGGAGCAACTCTACCTCAAACCACTCAACACACATTCATCTAATTTGCTCTTACATACATCCAGCAATGGTGAGTCTTTCAGGTGACCTGCACCAACACGCAACAATCCTTACCATTTACCTAGTTTCTTTCAATGTCTCATCTAAATTTCCTTCACCCCAGTTTAATTACATTATTTCTTATGAACAGTACCACATTAGTTCCTTTCTCTATGCTTTGGCCACTTATATTAAATCAGTCTGGAATTTGATCTAGCCAGGAAATGAATCAATTTCAGACATCCCATTATCCTTGTGCTTTTGCCTTGCCAGAAATGTCCAAATCAGGATGACTGTTTCCTAGACAGTCACTTCAATCCTTTTTAGGCACTTAACGGTAAACTTTCTTGCAATGATCCTTAGCACACTGAGTACCCAAATAGAAGCTAATGGATGCTTTGAGAGTAAGTCCTGTTTATTTTGGCACTGCTCTGTACAAGTAAGAGTCTGATTATAGGTATCTACATAAGAAAGTGAAGTCTGAAACACTGTACTTTTTTCTCTTCTTTTCCTTTCAACTACTCTGGCAAGTCAACCATGCATCTTCTCACTTCCTCCTTCTAAAAGCTAACCAGATGGCATATGCCAGCATCAAAATTTCCCACTTATCTTTTGTTTATCATTCAGTCACCTCAAGCATATAACAGAAAGTTTGAGCTGACCCTAGGGTACGGTATTTGTTAATAATCTAAAGCATGATTTGACCAAGTTGCCATTTAAAAAAAATCACATTCCAGTCTGCTTTGCATGGTGCCACACAACATCAGTAGGTGCTGAAAGTTAGCAGGACTATAGAAAGTAAGCTTTGGAGTCCTGATGCCGTAGAGATTAACGGAGTAGGTATTTTTTTTAACCTTACAATTGTGGTTAATAAAATAGTAGACTTGCAGAAAATAAGCTGACAGAGAGTAAAAATTGACCTTTTCCATTTGTTTTCTTCTTTGCATGGAGTGTACATGACAAACCTAATTCATAGCTGCTAATGTTGTAGTTAATGTCAACAGAGCTATAGCTGGAAAGGAAATTACCTGAGCTGTCATGGTTTCACATCCTTTTTGTATTTTCTTCTCCTGGACAGATTGCTTTTTCATGACAACAGACACTGAAACAGACTGACTTGCCAGGCAACTCAGAGTGTCATCCAATAAAGTAAAGTCATGGGGTTCTGTATACAAAGAAATTACCCATGGAAAGTACCCACCACAATGACAAAATAGAACAAAAGGCATGACCAGAAGTTAAAACCAGACAAGTGAAAATTACAGTAAAGGGGCAAATGTTTGACAGATTAAGCCAAGTTGGTTCCTGAGGATTTGCTGCCTTGTGATATGATAGGAGGGTTTTGCAGAATATGTGATTTGGTTGAACTTTACTGGACTCAGGGATACAAGGAATAACCAGGGTAATTGTGTGGTCTGTAATATACTGGCAATAAGGGCAGATGAAGACTGACTTGTTTTACCTTTTGGAAACAGAGACCTGTTTTGGTAATGTCTCAACCTCAATTTGGCCAACAATTTGAGGTCCTAATGACTATTGCCCTACAACTCAGAAATATTGGCACTACAGCAAATCCATGCACTGTGCAAATGAAATGTCAGTTTTTCACTGATCTTTTGCATTGGGATGAGGCAGTGGTGAATTATGCCAGGCTGTAAAGTGTATGTGAAAACCATTAGAAGGCTGCTTTAACCAATGAGACTTATCATGATAATAAGTGTTAGGGTTGGTAGTCAGTAGTAACAGGGTCAGTGCCTCAGAGAGCAGCTCATTGTGGAATACCAAGAAAAGAGAAAGTGATTAACTTGAGTTTCCAAGGGAAAATGAGCAGTCCACAAGTTCAGTATGAGATTGTCTGTAGTCATGCTAAGTCTTTGTTTCTCCTTCCTTCAGCAGCAGGAAAAAACCCCTACTTCGATATGTGTCTTTCTCACTGCTAAATCCATTAGCATTGAGAATTGCTGGAACATAGAGGAAACCTAAGGATCTGAGCAGGAGAGAGACCCAGGATGTCCTGAGTTCTCGTGCTTGACAAAAGCTTGACAAAAAAAAAAAAAAAAAAAAAAGGCTCATGTAATTTCTCTGCAAAGAGGTTAACTCAGTAATTATTCTAAGTAACAACATCTCTGCATGCTTGGCAAAAAGCCAGAGATTCATCCAAACTTGTGGGCTTATTTCCCTGATGTTCAGGCCAATTGGTGCATTCAGGCTGCACAATGAATTGCAGATGTAGTGATCTCATGTGCTGCATTGGTAGAAAGTGCAGAAATGTTTACTCTCGAGTTGAATGCAAATGCAAAAAGAAGGATTGACCGTACCTGCAATCTGAACATCCAAAAGGGAAGTCATCCTCCCACCTCCCGATTTAATCCTTCACTTTCTTGCCTCATCTTTCCCATCTGTGAAATGGACACATTCACAAGGCAATACTTAGCTTTGTCTTGCCTTGCCCTGAGGAACTAGAATGAGTTAGACCTTTCAAAAGGACTTTGAAGATAGATTATTGCTTTTTATTACCATGTGCAACACTTCCCACCATGAAGCAATATATGAGAATAAAGGTACAATTCTGCCTTGCCCAAAAGTAATGCTATCCTTACACCAAAAAATCTTGCTGGTTTGTTGAGTGTAATTCTGCAGGGCTTGACAGAGACATTTGTAACCATTGCCAGTGCTATGTGGTTCTGCACCACCAACCTGGACCTGGTGTATTTTTTTCCCTCTTTTTTGGGGGTATTATGTGTTGCGACTTTGACCTGATACATTTCCTTTCTTCAGGAGGATTAAGCTCCAGTTGTTTTTCTGCTAGCAGTGAGTATCATTTGCAGACTAAGAAATATGATTTCCTTCTTTTAAAATGGGTCAGACCCTTTTGTTTTTTTAACCACAAACAATGGAGTTCAGAGAAAAATCCAAAGGAATATGGACTTCGGAGCCTTTGTGGCTTCTGATGTGAAACAGGCCTGTCTAATGCATTCAGTTCCTTGTCAGTTGTGAAAGAAATGTCTAAAGTTTCCTAATACCATATTAGTTGTGCAAACAACTTGTCCTTTTCAAGTAGGTGCTTAAAAACTTAAAAATTACACTTGGTAAAAAATGAGCTTCATTTCAATTTTCTGGTAGGAAACAAGTAACTCTCTTTCAGATGTCTGTCTCATTCAGGGCAGTTAAGAATTTCACGTCATTTTATATTCTTTTTGAGAAGCCTAGGAATTGGTTACAAGTTCCTACCCTTGTTAGATTTAAACTCTATTTCATTTTGACCCCAGGGAATTAGTATGGGTTGAAGTGCATGCATGCATGAATTAAATTGTGGTAACATTGCTGTGTCTCCTTTTAATACAGAGATCTCAAAGCTCTGCATCACGTGGCCATTTCTCAGAACATCCCTGTCAGATGGGTATGGTAGTGATATAATTTCCAGAACTGTGAGAACCATGTGCAGTAAACCATACATCTTCCTTTTTCTTTTGTAATGGCTCTTACCTTGAGGAGGCAAGGAGCAGAGGCTGCTACCTGCACTGGACTGATGCTACCTCAAGTTTGATGCACTTTGTTTATAGCTCAAGCAAAGGGATGCAGATGGGGCTGTGTCTGAGAAAGGATATTTTTAGCTGGTTGAGCAGTAGTAATTCCTGTTTAAATGCTTCCAGTCCCATTGATTTCATCTGGCACAGTTTCAGCAGTCTAGATGGGTGAATGTCTGCTGCTAAGAGCCATCAGTGGCCTTAGGGCTTTATCCAGTGAGGTATGAGATGTGGATTGAGAGACAAAGAGCTTCAGCATGGCTCATCTGTGTGATCTAGCCAGCAGCCCTGGTGTAAGAG
The DNA here is from genome assembly GCA_011074415.1 of Stictonetta naevosa. Lineage (NCBI taxonomy): Eukaryota > Metazoa > Chordata > Aves > Anseriformes > Anatidae > Stictonetta > Stictonetta naevosa. Next base: position 4,045,973 of record CM021729.1, on the reverse strand, counting down.
GGGAAGGGGTGTCATCTCTTTGGCTGAGCTTGCAAAGGGGACAACCTTGCTCAGTTCTTTGAAAAAACTATTGAAATCTTCTTGCCTTAGGTGAAGAGCCCAAGCTGTAGATCTCAACTGGGTCAATTCTGAGCAGTTCAGCCCTTCATCGGGTATTTTTGTAGTGTTTCCAGGAAGATGGAAGCTTTATCAGCTTCCCACTGAGTAGCCAAGGTGGCTTTTTACTCAGTGCAGTGGCTGACATTAGATGCCGTAGGCACTAGACAAAGCACAAAGAAACTAGGAGAGGATGAATGCCACCACAGAGAGCAGATCTAAAATTAAAGTATATCACTCTCTTGTTTCTAAGAGGTACCTTATGGGGCCAGCTTGAGTCCCTCAGCAAAAGCTGCAGCCCATCAGGATCCCAAGCAGGAGCCTGGACAAGCCAGCCCAAATTTCTCCTGTGCTTTCCACTGCTGCATTGCCCCTCCAGCTGGCTACAAAAGACAAAATCCAGCCCATAAGTTGAAAGAGAGTAAATATTAATTAAACATGTACAGCTCTTAAGATCTTGCAAGCAGTAGAAGCAGGTGTCAAGCTGGGAGCTACCTCTGGTGCATGCCGTACTCCAGTCACAGTGTGTCAAGGATGCTAACAGTGAGGGTGGCTGCAACCACAGCTTGGGGAGTGGATTAAGTGGTCTAGCCCAAAGCCCTCTCCAACCCAGCTGACTCAGTGATTTGAAGAACTACGGACCACCATAAACTGGCAATTTCTCTCCAGATCACTACCTGGTGAAGGTCTTTCCTTCCATGTAGACGATCAAACGCTGTAGGAAAAAGGTTGAGCAACCTGCTCGACGATAGATGAAAGTTCAAGGAGTGCAGAGGAAGGCTTCAAACTTATTTTTTCCCTCCAGGATGACGCTCTGCCTTTTTCTTTTTAACGAAGCCTTAATGCAGTGCTTAGTTTAATGCCCCCCCCCCCCCCGGCTTTCTCTAAACAAGCCATGTTTGCTTTGCATTAATCGTTAATTACCTTGGCTGGAACATGGGCCTTCTGTGTAGACACTCATAGTAGAACATAGGAGAAAAAGGATCGGTCTTTGTCTTGCTTAATGCTGCTTCTCAAGCAACTGAAGATATTGACTGATGCTTCTCATGTTTCCAAATATTCTCTGTGATGGGAAAAAAAACACCACACCACATTCCCCTGAAGTGGCAGTTGTATTAGAGATCAGCAAATACATCTCTTTAGTGAATTCAAAGCATCATTCTTTTTTTTCTCTATTTCTATGTTGTCATATAAAAATAGATAGATGATGTGCATTACATACTTCTCCTCAAATGTGATTGAGTTATCGCAATCAAAATTTTCCTTTTCCTCTCTAAATTTATGCAAGAAAATATATCACAGCTACAGTCACAAGGATATGTTGAATGCCTGTTCCTTTAGTGGTTACATCTCATGTGTCCAGAAAAATGAATAAATATGGTAGTCATGGATGTTGGTAATAGTCTTATTTCAGTGCTATATGTGATTAGTATAGACATGATTGATAAAATAAATGTAGCTGGATAGCCTTTGAAGTTTCAAATCTTGCTTATAGCCAAATTGCAGTTATCTAGCTTGTGGCTAATTTTATTTAAAAAAAAGAAAAAAAAAGATGTGAGTATGTAATATGTATCTGAATCTCAAGCCTCCAAAGCCTCCAAAACAAGACCTCCAAAGATCAAACTGGGTTTTTCAAAACTCAGGAATAAGTAACTAATGACTTTGCTAATTAATATGTGTCGATCTGCTCGAGGGTAGGAAGGCTCTGCAGGAAGATCTGGATAGGCTGGACCGATGGGCTGAGGCCAACTGTATGAAGTTCAACAAGGCCAAGTGCCAGGTCCTGCACCTGGGGCGCAATAACCCCAAACAGAGCTACAGGCTGGGAGATGAGTGGTTAGAAAGCTGCCTGTCAGAGAAGGACCTGGGAGTACTGGTTGATAGTCAGCTGAATATGAGCCAGCAGTGTGCTCAGGTGGCCAAGAAGGCCAACAGCATCCTGGCTTGCATAAGAAGCAGTGTGGCCAGCAGGGCTAGGGAAGTGATTGTCCCCCGGTACTCGGCTCTGGTGAGGCTGCACCTCGAGTACTGTGTTCACTTTTGGGCCCATCACTACAAGAAGGACATGGAGGTGCTCAAGCGAGTCCAGAGAAGGGCAATGAAGCTGGTGAGGGGCCTGGAGAACAAGTCTTACGAGGAGCAGCTGAGGGAGCTGGGATTGTTCAGCCTGGAGAAGAGGAGGCTCAGGGGCGACCTTATCGCACTCTACAGGTACCTTAAAGGAGGCTGTAGCGAGGTGGGGGTTGGTCTATTCTGCCATGTGCCTGGTGACAGGACGAGGGGGAATGGGCTGAAGTTGCGCCAGGGGAGGTTTAGGTTGGATCTTAGGAAGAACTTCTTTACTGAAAGGGTTGTTAGACATTGGAACGGGCTGCCAAGGGAAGTGGTTGAGTCACCATCCCTGGAGGTCTTTAAAAGACGTTTAGATGTAGAGCTTAGGGATATGGTTTAGTGGAGGACTTGTTAGTGTTAGGTCAGAGGTTGGACTAGGTGATCTTGGAGGTCTCTTCCAACCTAGATGATTCTGTGATTCTGTAATATGCAGCATGAATCACCACTCAAACCTTGAACAAAATAAAATATATAGTCTAGAAGAGTATATATAGGAAGAAAAAGAAAGAAAAAAATATTGGAAATTATTTTAAAAACAGTTGGATTAAGAAGCTAGAGAAGCATCTGGACAAATGAGTTGACAGTAGTTCTGGAAATTCTGGGAGCCTGTACGATTTCAAAATTGAAGCTTGTGCTGTGTCAGCATTGATTTCTCAATTTACCTTCAGAGATCACAACATTTTTTTTAATTCTATAGAAAAATCACTGCACAGCTTTGATATCTCATCTAAGTAATGGGTCTAATGACACATTCGTCCTTTGTGATATACATCGAGATTCTTGGAAAAATATGCTAGATGAAGACTAGATATTCTTCATACATGTATATATATATTGGGAGGGAAGGATTGGAAACGGATGCCTGCATTGCCATAGAACTTGGGGGAGAATAATAGTTTAGTAACAATGAAATCTCAGCAAAATAGATCAAGAATTCTGGGCAAAAAGCAGGTGAATGTGATGGATGAAGGTTCAACTACTTCTCATAGTGACAGATAAGTAATGAGGTTGAACTGCTGTGATTTTGCCTGGAAATAGAATCAATGATATTCTTAATAGGCTCAAATTGATTCTTAATAGTTTAGACCATCTGCTGAAACTGTAGAATAATAAAACTAGTACTTATTATGACCTTCATCTAATGCATGCTAAACACTCTGGGAGGGTATGTGGACATTTCTAAATCCGTTTTTGTTGGACAGCTTGGAAAAAGTAATTTGCACAGGATTTGAGGGTCAGGTTGTGGCATGATTGGTATAAAAGCAAACCCAATGAAGTTCCAGATATGCCTTGTTGGTGCTCAACAATTTCACTATCCATTTATGCCAGATCATCAAAAAATAAACATGCTAAATAGCATATATGCATATTTTAAAATAATAAGAATGTGTGTTTGGAAATTTGTGTATGTGTACAACTGTATCTTCTTACACTAACTCTGATCACAAATTTCTCGGGTCACTGAATCATCCAAATTGTGGGTAGAGACCATTTACAACAGCATACTCTGCCCTAGACATGTACACTGATAACAAGATGTGTTAAAGTTCCTGACTTCCTCCTTAAGGAGCATGCAGTTTCAAAAAGCTAAACCATAGCACACAGTTGCAATAATTATGAGATGAAGAGAGCACTATAAGATAAAGATAAGAAAAATGAAGAACAGGAGAGATATTTATACTTACAGATGTCTCCTGCTAATGTCCATTATGAAATATCTTGAAAGCGCAAAGTCGGCAGGAACCCTGTTGTTTCTAGGTGTATCTGGAAGCTGATCATAGGAATGTTATCTGCATGATAAGATTAACTCCATCTAGCATCTATATACAGCTGCAGGATTTTTTTTATATGGAGGTATTTTCAATGATATTCTTTCACTTTGGCTTTAGTAGATACAGCACTAGGAAAAATAGAAACTGGACTATCATTTCTGTTATTGATTGTGCAGTGCATGGTGCAATAGGCTCCTGATCTATAAAAATACAGATAATGACAAAAGAATAAAGAGAAAACAGACACTTGTGTCAAATGGCTGTTTCTAACACATTTAGTATTTGTGTAGCCCCTTGTGTTTTTGCTGGTGAATTGGGTGCACTGCCCTCATCAGTGCACAACATCTCTCTGCAAATGCCCTCACCATCAAATGCAGAGATTTGTTTGAGGTTTGCATCGTTTCAGATGATGATTGTGACTTGTTTGTATTGCAACACACATATTGTAATGCCACAGAGCCCAGGTCAGAGACTGGAAACCCTTTCTCTGGGGCTTGGTGTAAAGAGAAGAAAAAGGTGCTCCTGTTTTATTGGAAGCCACATACTGAAGATAAATGCTTTCCTCTCCAACCCATGTTTGTCCCATTGCAGTAGAAAAGAAACAAGATGTGACTAAAGGTGGCAGAGTCCTAACTGAAATCCAGTGCTTAAAAGACATTGTTATAAACGAGGAAAGAGCAGATTGGCTCCCATCTCTGCTCTGGAGTTGAGTCACTTACTTGTTCTCTCTGCCCTTTAGTTTCTCTGTTCCTGATGGACATGTAACAACACTTATTTGAAGAGGTGCTGAGACATAATTTATTAGTATTTTCAGCATTCTTCCAGATACCTAGGAAGCTGGGATATGGATAGATATCAGTATTAGTAAAGAATGTCATAGTTCAACTTAAAAATGAAACCATTTTTTCTGCTAGATGGGTAGAAGTTTGTACAAAGATCTTTAGGTTTGAAAGGGAGGAAAGGCTGGACCATTTGTCCTTCAGATCTGGTGATTTGAAACAGCATTAGAGCTTCCAGAGAGGAAATACAGCACTCTTCAAAATAGCAGAGGGAAACACAATATTAACCAAGGGCAAATTGGAACCAGCAGTGTTTTTCGCAGTGATAGTGGTTAATCATTAAAACAAGGGGCCAGGGGAAGTGATGAATTCTTCATCTTTTGAAGTCTTCAAGATTGAAGGCCTCTCTGGAGGAAACGTTTTAGACAAAAGTTATTGGGCTCAATAGAAGAGTAACTGGGTAAAAATTAAAGCTCTATGACATATAAAAGATAGAAGATCTACTAGTCCCTCTATGGGTGTGATTCATTTCACACAACTTTAGATGTCTAAAGGTAGATGCCTAAGGCTGAACTGGTCACCCTGGGCTCCCTTTTTAGTCAACAGTAAGAAATAGGCATCTCCAGGGAGCAATCCGTTTGACATGGATGCCTGTTTCAGAGCTAGGCGAATTGTCCTCTGGGGTACCTGTTTCTCTCCACTGACTATCAAGGAAGCCTACAGTGACTCATTCACATTCAGGCATCTCATTTTGAGATACCTGAGGAAAAACATGTCCCTCTGTGGGACACCTAGGATCTGTGGAACAGCAGCCCTTAATTTATAGGACTGAGACCTGTTTGGTGGTAGTATTTTGCATTATTTACGAGTTAGTTACTATTTGAGTCTTATTTCCACGTTGATGAAGCATTTCATATTTTAAGATGAGGACCTGAGAACATGACTCCCTTCCTTTAGGGACATGGATGTGGGTAAAGGTGGGCCAGATCCTTTTCTTATTTACCCTCATATATAGTCCCACCAATCTCACAGGTTTCAGTGGAATTACCATGCCTTAACCTTTTAAGAATAAAAGGAGAAATGAGCCATTTTTAAAGGATTAATCTAACTGCCACAGCAATTTGATTCTTTTCCTGCAAGCAATGATCGAATGAATGACAGATCTGGAAAAAATGCAATATATTACAGAGCATTTATAAAGCAAAGACTTCTGAGAAAATCCTTGTTGAGCATGTGGAGACACAGTGTTAAAAACACTTTCATCTTTCATTTCTTCCTGTCTTGTAGTCTTCCTGGTGCTCCTCCAAATTCACTTCATCACTTGGTGTTGTTTGGTTTAGACCTGTGCCTCTTGTGGATCCTGTTAATAGCAATCTCCTGTGTATTGTATCCAAATTCCTTGAGTCTTGCCCTGTCGCTCAAGATGACAAGCCTGTCATCATGCGCTGTGAGCTGCTTGGAGCAATGCTCAGCCCATGTCTGATGTCAGCAGCTGTGTTTAACATAGGGGCATGACCACCTTACACATCCTTCATCATCCAGGGAAGATGTGGGCACCTCTGGCAGGCTTCTCAGCCTAGAAAATTCTGTCGTTGTCTTTCTGTGAACAGCAGAGAGGAAGATGTGACCTAGATGCTTCAGGCACATTCCCACTGCAGGATGTCTTGGGTTCGTGGTGCTGGTTGACCTTGGATCACAAACCAGTTAAGAACTCTGTAGTGCATCAGTGAGAAGATAGAGGACTGCCAAGGGAGAGTGAGTTTATCACTCTTCATACAAATGCAGAGAGGTCGAGCAGTGCTTATGTATGGCCATTCAGCTAGTCTCTGTCCCTGCCAGCTGCCTGTCATCAGGCCACCTTCTCCTGGCCCATTACCTTCCTGGACTCTTGAAAGTCCAACATCTGCTGCTGCCCAACTAAGCAATGGCAGAGTGATCCTGGCATACCTCACTGGTCTGGATAAATTTGAATTCAGGAAGGTCTGTGAAGTAGAGGGGCCATGTAAACATATGTTCCTGCAGAAGCCATGCACAGAAGACATGGCTGTGCATCCCTCCCCGAAGATAGCAAAATGTTGCATCCATCACAGCCCAATGTGTGGAGCAGTAAAAGTGCGATCAGATGGCACAGGAAGGAGAAAGATTGCCATTACTAGGTGACTGTTTAATTTTTAGCTATGCAATTTGCAGGCTGCCCTGATGCTGTTTAACCATTCTCCCGTTCCCACTCGCTGCTGCAGAGAAATCGGATCCACTCTGATGTTGGGGGACACAACACTCTTGCCACATCCAGCTGTTGCTGACATGATGGTGTGTGCATTGCCACAGCCACTGCTGAATTTTCTGTCTGTAGCAGCTCCTCCCAGAGTGACCCCCTGGTAATATGGTGGCTGAGGTGAGTGTTAGCCTGCTGCTTTCCTAGGAGGCACAATTCTTGCTGTGACTGAGCCTTCTATGCAAAGGTTACCCAAGGGAAAACCACCGTGCACTGCCCTGAACTGTGGATATGGAAGAAACTTTTCACTTTTCACTTTGGGATCTTACATTCCTTTCCTCTTGTAAAATTTCATGTTTAGCAGAGCCTTTTTAGTGCAATTTTCTCTCCTTCATGACTGACTCCCGCTGACATCAACAGCAGCTTCACTGGTGGCACAGGTACAGAAAATACCTAAGGGGTCTCTCCAGCAGGAAACAAACATCTGAAGCCTTTAGGGTGACCTATGAAGTGACATCTATTTTTCCCACTTTGCCAGAACTCGCTAAGGTCTGATAGATCACAAGAAGCACAGGGAAATACAGATACCTCCTTATATTTATTACTCTAAAATCTTCTTTTTCTTTTATTTTTTTTTTCTTTCCTGTTTATTTTGTTTCATTTTAAACTAGCATCATTCTGATTTTTAACTCACTGAGATTATACCCTTCTCCCAATAGAGGGAAAATTGGAAAAGTTAATTAGTTTTCTTGAGGATATGGAAGTGTGTTAGTAAGCATCACTGCTGTTCTTCAAGTAGTTCAAGGAGTTGATATCTTGGAGATACCAACAACCTCATGGAGACACACACCAGCATCCAGACTAGCTTATGACTCGAGATGCCTTCTGCTAACTTCTCTTCTGAAGAAGTAGAATCTTTGCTCCTATTCTGTGGGAATAATTTACTAAGAGATTATAACAGGTCATATTGTGTGGTGGTGTTTATGGGTAAGCCCTGTGAGGTGCTAATCCTATCTGGGGAGATGCAGAACATCTTCTGTGGTCCAGGAGGTGCTTAATACTGCTCCATGGCTGCCAGCTGAGTGCCTTACATCCAGAGCCTCTTCTACAGCTGGAGGACAGCAGTGGGAGCCGTGCAGGGAAACATGAATGATTTTCTTTCATCATTAAATTAATGGGTTCATGTTTAGAAAGCTAATGCTTATAAACGAGGATATAAGATCTAAACCCTTTTCTGTTCCTGCTAACAAATGCTTGAATTCAACAAAAGCTGGCCTTCATTCACTTAGGAAAGCTTACAATATGCTAATACTGAGTATTGAGTTGGTTTTTAACTCTTGAGATTTATTAAATATTGGAACCTAGGGGCCTTTACACCAGTCAAAGTCTTACTATTTTCTTATTACGAGCTTCCAGTTATCGACTGTGGCCAACACCAGATGCTTTAAAGGACAGCATGTGTAAGAACCCATGCTGTAGACAAGAACAGTAGGTACAATTTGCTCATAAGAAAAACAGCTCCTTATCCACTGCCCCACTCAATGTTTGGCATATATCCTGAGACATGACAGATTATATCTTCTTACATGTACATATTTTAAAGTGCTAGTAATTTGCAAAGGAAGGGTCTAGAATTCGGGAGGTCTGAGTGAGATTGCAGGATTATCCCCCGCGGGGCTGGATGACATTGACCAAATGACATCATCTTTCTACACCTCCACTTCCCCACCTAAATGCCACCACAGATCCTGATACCTGTGAGATTTCTAAGATCTATGAACTCAAACTGCAACTGAACTGCAAGGGAAGGTTAAGTGAAAAAAAAAAAAAA